>JAUPMV010000003.1:1220000-1686905 GCA_030848855.1 Branchinecta sandiegonensis | reverse complement strand
TAAAACGAGGAAGGGCATACTAAAACGAGGAAGGAATCAAGGCTGCAAAAAAATTGAAAGCTGCACCGTTCCCTCCCACTGTTTAGTCTTCTTCGAGGGGTCGGCAACCTTTCAAACTCAAAGTTCACCATCCCTTCCTCATTTTAGTATCCTGATATGGATAGGCATTAAGGTCAGTGAGGGGTCAGCAACTATCAAAATTGTAATTCACCTTTTCATTTCTAGTTCAGACGGATACTAAAACGACGGAAACTAGAGGATATGAAAACGAGGAAGGGATCGTGAACTTTGGATTTGGAAAGTTGCCGCCCCTCAAAGAATACTAGACAGAGGAAGGGAACGGTGCGGCTTTCCAGTTTTGAATTCTGGCGACAGCCTTCCTCGTTTTAGTATGCCCTTCCTCGTTTTAGTATGCCCTTCCTGGTTTTAGTATGCCTTCCTGCTTTTCTTGCGTTCCCTTCCCTTCCTGGTTTTAGTCGATCCCGGGAACCTAACCAGTTTCTCCACAACGATATTAGCAGTAGCCAGTCATGTGAAAGGAAATATTCAAACAGTTCATTACGCTTGCTGGCAACGGTTACGGAGAGGGCGAACAGAACCCTTCGAGGTCTACTAACCTGATACAGGGGAGAACCCTTTGAAACCTAAGGTACAGCCCACAAGCCCCTTGAGGCTCGCATTGAGCAGGTGCACCGTTCCCTGTTATGTTGCCGTAGTCCGGGGGTGCCTTGTGTGCCGTCGCAAATAATTTTACTTCCCGTGCTTTTACTCACATTCTTAAAAAATTTATAAAAAAAGAAAATGTTTAGGACCCGACTGTCTAAACATTCATCTTTCGGATCCCATCGAAACCTCTGGTCTTGTTCCAGAAGTCGCTTGCCTTCAGACATCGATAATTGTTAATTGGTTGTAATTAATTATTTTTATTTCGTGTAGCATATCTGTTAGACTCTTTTTACATTACAGCTTACGGGAATTACTGCTTTATAAACTTTTACTCAGCAATTTTTTTTTAATTCAATCATTGATTCCCAAAATTATGAAAACAAAATGCACGGGATTGTCAAATTACAAATAGGTTAATTCACATTAAAATTACGGATAAAAAAAAGGCACAAGTGAGTTAAAATAGCGTTCAGTGCTATGAGCGGGCGGGTTCATTAGCTGAGCTTTCTTAGCTGCCCTAGAAATACTTCTTGTTGGGCAAGTTTCCATTCTATTTCATCTTCGGGTGGCAGGATCTCACGGTGCATTTCCGAGGCAAGGCACTTAAGTCCAAATTTAATTGTGAGATCGTGCCGACGCGAAGCAAGGGTTTTCATCCCTAATTCTTCCAGTGCTTGTTGGTCGGATTTGTGTTTACCCGCCAGATAAGTTTTAAAGCCCTTTTTTGAATGGTTTCCAGACGATCGGTTTGCTGCTGGTTCAGTCCCGGATGCCAGACGGTGCAGCAAAAAGATGCGAACCCTTGAATCCTGATTTGCAGTCCTACACAAATCCTCAATTCTTTGGGTTTGGGGCTGTCTGCCCCAGCCATAGGATTCCATCGGTTTCAGAGCGCAAGTACCAAATGAGATAATCCTGGATCTCCCAATAGAATCCTATCTGCTGTCAAAGCATCATTTTTAAATTTTTCAAACTTTTCTCTCAGGTTCCCTAGTTTTTATGGCACTTGTAGCCTCTGGCTCAAGTGCCATATACCGATCACAATTCCGTCTGTCGGTCTGTCGGTCGGTCCGAGTTTTTTGTCCCACATATCCGAGTTAGGGTACTTCCAGATGTGCTAGGACAATGAAACTTGGCAGGCATATCAGGGACCCGACCAAACTAACCTGGAAATAATCAGTTTCCCGATCCGACCATATGCGGGGGAGTGCGGGGCGCTGGAAACTTGAAAATTTAGGGCATTTTGTCACTTTTTTCCGAGTTAGGGTACTTCTAGATGAGCTAGGACAATGAAACTTGGCAGGAATATCAGGGACCCGACCAAACGAACCTGGAAATAATCAGTTTCCCGATCCGACCATATGCGGGGGAGTGGGGGCGCTGGAAACTTGAAAATTTAGGGCATTTTGTCACACTTTTTCGGGTTAGGGTACTTCCAGATGAGCTAGGACAATGAAACTTGGCAGGAATATCAGGGACCTGACCAAAGTAACCTGGAAATAATAAGTTTCCCGATCCGACCATATGCGGGGGAGTTGGAGCGCTGGAAACTTGAAAATTTAGGGCATTTTGTCACACTTTTTCGAGTGAGGGTACTTCCAGATGAGCTAGGACAATGAAACTTGGCAGGAATATCAGGGACCCGACCAAACTAACCTGGAAATAATCAGTTTCCCGATCCGACCATATGCGGGGAAGTGGGGGCGCTGGAAACTTGAAAATTTAGGGCATTTTGTCACACTTTTTCGGGTTAGGGTACTTCCAGTTGTGCTAGGACCATCAAACTTGGCAGGCATATCAGAGACCCGACCAAACAAACTTAGAAATAATCAGTTTTCTGATCCGACCATTTGGGGGGGGGGGGGTGGATGGCAGGGGAATCCGGGAAATTGAGAAGTGTGTAACTTTCGAACGGATGATCGGATTGTAATGAAACTTCATAACTGAATAGAATATATATCTGTAATGTCCCGTTTAAAGTCTTGACCGGATTAGGTAGCCAGGGGGGAGTTGGGGGGGGGGGGGGGGGGGGAGACCGGAAATTTCAAGAAACGGTTAGAATGGAGGGATCGGAGTGAAACTTGCTGGGAAGAACAAGCATCTGCTCTAGATAAGTCCTTTAGACCATTGTACTGGATCCGGACACTTATGGGGGGGAGGGGTCCCGGAATTCCGGTGATGGTGGTTTCGGGGATTTTCACGATGAAACTTGGCAGGCATATCAGGGACCCAATCAAGCTGACTTCAAAATAAAAATTTTTTCGATCAGATAATGGTGGGGGGAGTGGAGGGAGGGGAATCCGCAGGGGAATCCGGGAAATTGAGAAGTGTGTAACTTTCGAACGGATGATCGGATTGTAATGAAACTTCATAACTGAATAAAATATATATTTGTAATGTCCCGTTTAAAGTCTTGACCGGATTCGGTAGCCAGGGGGGAGTTGGGGGGGGGGGGGGGAGATCGGAAATTTCAAGAAACGGTTAGAATGGAGGGATCGGAGTGAAACTTGCTGGGAAGAACAAGCATCTGCTCTAGATAAGTCCTTTAGACCATTGTACTGGATCCGGACACTTATGGGGGGGGGGTCCCGGAATTCCGGTGATGGTGGTTTTGGGAATTTTCACGATGAAACTTGGCAGGCATATCAGGGACCCAATCAAACTGACTTCAAAATAAAAATTTTGTCGATCAGATAATGGTGGGGGGAGTGGAAGGGAGGGGAATCCGAAATTTTCAGTCATTTGTAATTTTGGAATGGATGATCGGATTCGAGTGAAATTTAAGAATTGAACAGAGGACATTTCTCCGATGATTTTTTTCATATCCGGACCGGATCCGGCAACTATTGGGGGGGGGGGGGGATACGTGACCCGTTTAGAATGGAGGGACGGGGATGGAACTTTGTGGGAAGAACAAACAGATGCTCTAGGTAAGTCATTTGCTGAATCGGATTGGCTACGTGCACCGCGGTGGAGCTGGGGGGGGGGGGGGTGGACCGGAA
The DNA here is from genome assembly GCA_030848855.1 of Branchinecta sandiegonensis. Taxonomy (NCBI): domain Eukaryota; kingdom Metazoa; phylum Arthropoda; class Branchiopoda; order Anostraca; family Branchinectidae; genus Branchinecta; species Branchinecta sandiegonensis. Next base: position 1,683,237 of record JAUPMV010000003.1, on the reverse strand, counting down.
ATCTCGGGAAACGGTTAGAATGATGGTATCGGAGTGAAACTTGCTGGGAAGAACAAACATCTGGTCCATGTAAATCTTTTACATAATTTTACTGGATCCGGAAACTTGAGGGGGGGGGGAGGGGGTTTCCCGGAATTCCGTTTTTGGGGGGATTTTCACGACGAAACTTGGAAGGCATATCAGGGACCCGGTCAAACTGACTAGGAATAAAAAAAAATCCTCGATATGATAATCTTCGGGGGGGGGGGGAGTTGAGGGAGGGGAATCCGGAATATTGAGTCATGCGTAACTTTGGAACGGGTGATCGGATTCGTGTGAAATTTAATAATTAAACAGAGGACATGTTTCTCTTGTGACCTTTTTCATTTCCGGACCGAATCCGGCAATAATTGGGGGGAGGGCGGAAAATACTTGACCCGCTTAGACTGGTGTGATCTGGATCGAACTTCGTGGGAATGACAAACAGATGCTCTGGATTAATCATTTACAGAACCGGATTGGCTCCGGTTATTGTGGGTGGAGTTGGAGGAGGGGAGGGGGGTCTGGGATTCCGGTGATCGCGCGTTAAGGTACTTCCAGATGTGCTAGGACGATGAAACTTCGCTGGAATATTGGAGACTCAACAACATTTGCTTAGAAATTGCTACGTCCCAAATCCGATTATTCCTTAAAGTACCAATCTTGACCGCAAAGTAAAAAAAATACTTTTAAGCAATATATGCATTTTCGTGATGCCCATCAGCCCATTAGCAGTTTTGCCTCAAGAGTTTTGCTTACAAATGAAGTTCCAGCTCCCTTAGAGCGCGCATCTCAACCGCAAAGTCGAAACTTACTTTTGATAAATCAAATCATCTTGACCCATGCAAGTGTCATATGAGCTTACAGCTCTTGTTGAATAATTGTCAATTAGTCAGATTTTAACGTAAATGACCTATTTATAATCCTAAAGAAAAAGATGACGAAGTTTTACAAAAAGAAAACTCTCTTGAAGCACTCCCAACCCACAACCCCTACCCATTCTTTCAAAAATGAATAAGTTCAGATGTTACTTAGAATCATAAATTAATTGTTCAAATCTTGCGTATTTTTGTCTTATTCCAAAGTATTACAGTGTTGTTGACGATAAACTAATCAAGTTATGGTTGTGCTACTCTTCGGTTTTGAGGGATACATAAGAAAATGAAGTAAGTGAGTGGGTACACAACTTCTAGCGAGGAAGGCTAGGGGAGAAGAAAACTTACTTTTCAATGACTGTCATGAGAAAGATTGACGGCTTCACTTGGGTAGCGCAGAGCTGTAACAGGTAAATATCTGCGTCTACCATTGAGTTTCCAAAATGGCACTGAAGGTAAGTCATGGCCTGACCTTTAATTTGCAATCCGTTTCGAACCCACATGCCAGCGAGGATTTCGTAGAAGCCGACCTGTAATGTATGTTTGATAAGATACTGGTGTAGACGTGTGGAGTTAAATGGACCGATGGTTGTATATTTGAGGAGCAAATTTTTGGGGTAACAAGTTTGTTTGGGGTTAGGCAACTTGGAGGGTACTTGCGGCTAGGATGAACTTCTGAGAGAGGATTTCGTGCCTAATTAGAAGTCTTTTTTTTTCTTTTTTCTCCTAATTACGTGATGACCCTCGAGTTGTAGCGATATATTTTTTTCATTGACATATAATATCATACCATATCGTTCGCCCATTTTGCCTCTAATGGTTACCTGCATCAGAGCAAAAAAGCACTAGGGAGTAGCGCCAATGCCTATGCTTTCCATGCTTTGCAGACGGGCCATAATCATAGCGCCACCCACTACGATCGCAGCACTTAAAGCGAGACAAACTTTCGGGTTCCGAAAATTTTAGTATAGCAAAGGTGAGGTCTGCACACACCAAGGAAACAATGGAGGATGTATTTTGTTCAGAATATGAAGCACTGGTAAAAGACTGATATGTGTTTCAGTAGGGACGTTCTATATCGCTTCAATTTTATCAAGTCTTACCGCTACTCCCTAGTGTTATTTTGCTCTGACCTGCACATCAGCATCGCATAACCAAGTGTGATAAACGTATTATGGTCGTCCCCTTTTATCAAGTATCTACTCCTCCTCAGTGACATCTAGTTTTCCATTTTTCTTTAAAACCTACACTTCAAAATCCTCTTCTTTTTTCACTACATATTCAAGACTGAACTTTGTATAGAATTTTGCTTTTTTAGGTCACGTTTCATTTGACAAGTTTTCATCAGATAAGTCGATCGCTTGACAATTTTTTGGCAAGCTGGCGTTAGACCAGTTTATCATTAGGCAAGTTGCCAGCTTCACCAAAGGACAAGTTAAAGACGGTTATGTGTCTCGAGGGTTTTCAGAATACTACAGACGCCAGGGGCGTCACGTATGGGGGGGGGGGCAATGTTGTCGGCCAGTCGGTAAAAAATATTGTCTTTGATAGTGCAAAACGTATACGATACGTTTTATAAGAGCTATATTTCGGCCATGGAAAAACGAACTTGTGCAACCGCGTTTTTTTTTTTAACAGTTGGTTTTTTCATGAAAACAGTCGGTTGTTCTGAAAACCAGTCAATTTTTCGTCAAAACAGTAGACTTTTCCAAAAACAGTCGGTTTTTCCCAGGGTTGGTCACCAAGAACCAGGGTGTACGAGTTGCTTCAGGATACTTCGGGTTACTCAGGGTTACTTTGGGTTACTTTTGGTTGCATTGGTTACTTTGGGTTACATTGCATTGGGTTACTTTGGGTTACATTAGGTTACACTGGGTTGCTTTGAGATACTTTAGGGTTACTTTCCAGGGTGTACGAAGTTACTTTAGGTGACCAACCCTGGTTTTTTTTCTGAAAATCAGTCGATTTTTCGTCGAAAAAGTATTTTTTTCTTGAAAACAGTCCGTAAAAATTACCAGCCAGTCGGTAAATACCTTGCCCCCCCAAAAAAACATTTCGGCCAGTAACGCCTCTTGTCAGACGCGCCACGAAACTGGACTGACAGTCACAAAGGGTCTGGGGATTCCGGAATTACCAACATGATGGATATGGCCGTTTTGAAGACTGGCTTAAAATATGCTGTTTCTGATTTAAACAAACTCTGCTCCCGTTTCCTGATAACTCCAACATTTCCTTCTACCAAAGTGTCAAAAAGTATGGCAAAAACAACACGTGCATTCACTTCATTCCGGTCGACAAATCGAGAGTTTCTAACCGCTTTGCTGATCGCCTGTCGCTACTCTCGTTTCAGCCGGGAATAGTAAATTCCTCCCATGAGCTAATGAATCATCTATGAATATTTACCAATAAAGAATGAATGAATGAATGAATTTTATTGACCCACTGCACTACATAAGAACTAGTGGAGTATGATAAGGAAACAGAAAGGGAAAAAGAAAAGCACAACGCACATGAACAAAAAAAATAACACAAACATTTAAATATTATTATTTTCTTTATTACAACACTTCCTCTCAACGCCAACAGTGCTAATGACTTTAATGGATATGAAGAATAAAACAACGAAGACCACATCATGTCTTTTGAAGATCCATACTTTTGTCTGCCTCTTTATTCCATAATTCAGTTAGGTTATATCCGGGATATTTCCCACTTGGGTTAGCGGTCTGGCGCGGAACTTAGCGGTACTTCTCTTTGCCCCCTGGCTGACGCACAGTATAAACCAGCGTAGGGTAAACAAACCTGCAAAATCTTGCGACCCTGTTTACTCTATAAACAATGAACAAGACCAAAGGTTCCGATGGGATCCCAAAAATCTAATATTTGATCCAGATAATTGGGTCTTGTCTTTGCCAGACACAGTCTTCGCAAGGCTAATCATCAGATATACCTGTATAAGTCATATCTATTTTGACGATACTGGCCGAAACTTCCTGCTTCACTTCTGCCAAATTTCCGCTTTCGGCCGAATTCCGAACGAACTAATTGTCCAGCAAAAAAAGAAAATTCAGAAACGAATTCAGCGTATAGCCTATTCTTATCTCTATAAAGAACATCTAATCAACTTCAGATAAAACTTTTGCTTTTAACAAATTTTCCGGTTTGGCCGGATTCCGGGTGAACTAGTTGGCCGGATAGAGAATGCTATTCATATAAGTGTTCAACACGTCTTCTTACCCCTAAATCGAACATTTAATCAACTTCAAATGAAACTTGTACTTTTAACAAACTTTACGGTTTTTGCCGGATTCCGGACGAACTACTTGTCTGGTGAAAAAATGGTTTTCACTATCGTGTTCAGCATGTCTTCTTACCTCTAAATCGAACATCTAATCAACTTCAAATAAAAATTTTACTTTTAACAGACTTTCCGGTTTTGGCCGGATTCCGGGCTAACTACTTGTCCAGCGAAAAATGGATTTCACCACCGTGTTCAGCATGTCTTCTTACCCCTAAATCGAACATTCAATAAACTTCAAATAAAACTTTTACTTTTAACACACTTTCCGGGTTTGGCCGGATTCCGGGCGAGCTACTTGTCCGATTACAAAATGGTTTACTACTTGTCCAGCGAAAAATGGATTTCACCACCGTGTTCAGCATGTCTTCTTACCCCTAAATCGAACATTCAATAAACTTCAAATAAAACTTTTACTTTTAACAAACTTTCCGGTCTTGGCCGGATACCGGGCGAACTACTTGTCCGATGCCAAAATAGTTTTCACCGTCGTGTTCAGCATGTCTTCTTACCCCATAAACGACTATCACGTTATCTGTTTACCTCCTCCCCCACCCCTAAATGTAGGGCTACAAAGCCCATCTATGAACTTGACCTTACCCTTGACCAAAGCATCCTCACACCAAGTTTCATCAAAATATCTCATTCCCTTCGAGAGTTATCGCGCTTACAGACGGACGGACGGACAACTTTTGCGATGTCATAGGTAGGCTATCCCTCCACTTACGTTTTGGGATCCCAAAAACTACTATAATTTTTTCCTACGGTACTTTTTATAAGCATTTTCTAAGTCTGAGCTTACTTCACGAATGATCATTGACATATAATATAAAGTAGCCTAAGATGATTACGTAAACCACATTGGCATGACATATCACAAAGAGTCTAGTACTAGAGCGCTAGTACCGAGCGAGAACGGTCGTAATTGTTATTCGCAGGTATTGGCGAGTGGCTCGCTAGCGAGAACGGTCGTAATTGTTATTCGCAGGTATTGGCGAGTGGTTCGCTGTCTTTATTTTAGTCTTTCCATTCTTCCAATTTTGTTTTAATTTTCGGTTTCTTGTTGGTTTTCTGCTTTGTTTTGGTTTTCTTGGTTGTTGATCTTCATCCTCGTTTTGGCATTTTTCTTCAAAATTTTCTGTCTGCGCTGTAGAACGGAGGCGGTTGTCCTCCCGAAATATTCACCTTTTATTTCGGTATATTCGTTGGCCTTTACAAACCCCATTTTCGTTGGTTTTATCGTTGATTTTTTGTGATAAAGTAGCCTGCCCCAGTGAAGTTAAAAAAAAAAACTTGTACGTCAGAACTGCCCACTGCACGTCATAACCTAGTCTTTTACGTTACGAAGGTTGGATTGCATTAGGGTTTCTGGTCAGTTTCTTATTTTCTGAACGAACTGAATTTTCTGATTTTTCGGGCTGAGAAGCTGAGGTGCGAGATTCTCAATGTTTACACTCTTCACAGCTGGAGGATATAAATAATAGGGAATAAGTGAAACATTTTGTATGTGCTTATCGGGTAGGCTTAGGCGCTTACATTTTGTAATAATCTATAATTTATCTTCTGTATTGGATGCTCCCTCGTCTAGTGTCGACATTGTTCAAATGTCAGATACAGATGCTACGACTTGTTCTTCAACGAGGGAGCGAACCAAGAACAGAGGTGAAACATATCGTACATTTGAATATTTAATTCTTACAATTCGCTTGTCAGAAGGTCATTTCAACTCTCCGGTAAGAAAGGCTTACGTCACCTTCCTCCTTGTATTTTTTCAAAAACATGTAAAGTATAATGAAGAGACCCTTAATTCTTACAATTCGCTTGTCAGAAGGTCATTTCAACTCTCCGATAAGAAGCGAACCAAGAACAGAGGTGAAACATATCGTACATTTGAATATTTAATTCTTACAATTCGCTTGTCAGAAGGTCATTTCAACTCTCCGGTAAGAAAGGCTTACGTCACCTTCCTCCTTGTATTTTTTCAAAAACATGTAAAGTATAATGAAGAGACCCTTAATTCTTACAATTCGCTTGTCAGAAGGTCATTTCAACTCTCCGGTAAGAAGCGAACCAAGAACAGAGGTGAAACATATCGTACATTTGAATATTTAATTCTTACAATTCGCTTGTCAGAAGGTCATTTCAACTCTCCGGTAAGAAAGGCTTACGTCACCTTCCTCCTTGTATTTTTTCAAAAACATGTAAAGTATAATGAACAGACCCGTTGACGAACCCAAAAGAAACCACAGCGCGCACGGTCTAGAGGTATGGTCACGCCCGACAAGGTACGAATGATTCACCACAGCGTCAACCGCTGCATCGAAAACTAGCGTTAATGAAATTTGGCAGTACTCGTAAAAACAGACAATAGAGAACTTCTAGCGATTCAGTACACTTCTGTCGATTACTTTACTTGTGTGATCTCAATTTGGTACGAATGCGTGAATGTACGAATGCGTGAATGTACGAATTGTGAAATGCGTAGTGCTATTTGTATCGCTTTTATTTTCTTTAGCGTCGTAAATGCGCAGCTCGACCCAGCCTCGTTAGTTCAAATCATAACGGCAAGCATTGCTCTGGTGAAGTATGTGTCTGATATGTGGAAAGTCATGTTTAACGAGAAACAGGACCTTACGGGAGCTTTTGGGATTCCCGGCCCATTCCCCGATCTTGGAAGTATTTTGGGCGACTTCGAAATGACAAATACAACGATGGATTTTGTGCAGCTGTTGCAACAAAAGACAGACCGCGGAGTTTTATCACAATTCGCAGCCATTTCCGCCCGCCTTGACGGAATGAATCAGAAATTATCTAACGTGGAATCAACAGTGTCTCGTATCGCGAAACAGCTGCCGGTGGCCGTGCGGTTTGAAATCGGACTCGACAGACTCTTCACTTTGCTAAGGCCGATACATTCGTTATATGACTCTTTCAGGTAAAAGGCTACGGTTAGTATGATTTACTAAAGGACCCCTTTTACTTATTCTGCCTTCTATGTTATCCCTAGCTCCCCTATGGAATTATGAGCTTCATAAACCCCTGCCCTTCGCCAATGTTTCGGTTACCGAATAAGGTTTTGTATTGTTTTACCGCTAAGCTGAGTTTGTCAGTCACAAAGCTACGAATTCCACCGACAACTCTTTCAAAAAAAAACTCTTCAAATTCTGGGTGTTTCATTTTTTTGGTCGTCCGAAAGGTATATCTTGTGTTTTCGTCGGACTGTCGTTTTATAATCTGAGATTGTCGATTCGCTGTTTCTCTGATGAATCAATAATCTAGGATTATACTCCGGGATTATGAGTCAGTTATCTAGGATTATACTCCGGGATTGTCGCGGAAAATGCCTTTGGTGTTCGCACTTATTAACAACGGCGCGGGCGTTTTCAAATATTTTACATTCACCCTCCGCTCTATTCGTCTGTCTAGACGAAAATCGCCAACAAAAAAGTTGTTAAATTCAAGGGGAAAGTATTAGTATTTTCGGAAAACGACATTTCCGTACCATTTTCTCGTGAAAAAGATCATTTCTAGAGAGAGTTCAACATGTGTGTTCCTAACTTATCTGCCGACAGAGTGCAAAATGCAGAAAATGTAAATCGAAATTCGTAAACAGCATCGGAAATATCACAAAATTAATCATCCATTTGAAATGTGGAACGATTAGCACTATAGGGCGTCAAAATGTCAACACTCAAGAAGCATCGCTCGATCCAGGCACTGGAATACCGACAATTTGCAACGCGATTGAATGTTTCATCAAACGTGGAACCAAACCCGTGCTCAAAGTGTGGTTACCAAAATCACCACCATCTTATTGCCCCCTCTGACGATGCCCACGATCAAAATGCCCACAAGTCAGGTCGAAGACCCCGAAATTAAAATCGTCCAAAATGCCGACAGTTGAAAATGACCACAGGAGAGGCTAAAATCGTCCTGGTTCAAAATGCCGACTGCTCAACTGTCCACAAGGAGGCCAATTCATCCTGGGACAACAGACAACGAGGTAATTAGGGACAGGATTAACAGGGAAAAGGTATTAAGTTTATCTGTTAAGAATTCGGCAGAGAGTAAACGTCTTAAAAACCTCAAGATCAGAATCATGCTGCACTTTGCGACCCCGAAACGTTACTGACAGGGTACATATGAATCTGTAAAGTCTCCAATCATCGGTCTATTAGGAAGATAAAATTCAGATAGGCTTACATATTTTGATCAGGCTTGATAAGTAAGGCCTTTGGTAATAACTTGGTCATAGTAGGCTACAGGTGCTGTTCACTGCCCACCTATGATATATTTCCCGTGATAGAGATATTTACTACGGACTGACATATTCCCAAATAATTTAATCCTGGACATTCTGAACCGTTTTGAGTCGTGGGCATTTTAGACCGTGGGCATTATGAGTGTTATGGACCATTCACGCTTGTGTTGTAACATGAATAAAAATATTTCGCCTTGTAAGCCTTATCCTCCTCTTCCGTTCAACTGGAAAATCAGTTGTACGCCCACGTATGCACAGATTAACAACACGGAGCCTGGAGCCTGACAATGAATTCCAAAAGAACCTAACCTTTGATGACTTAGGGACAATGAACATCCTGAAATGTGGAATTTAGATCAGCCTCGACCGGTTCTGTGCAAATTCAGTATACTATCTGCTGCTGTGTCTGTTCGACCGATGTAGATTTGCGATTTAGTTTTGAGCCTACAAGGATTGCTGTAATTATTTCAGATAAGGTAAAAGCTTGTAGTTGTCAAAACGGATTTAGCTGTACTATTTAGTATGACTGACTTTCAATTCAGAGAGCTCATTCAGTTTCAGTTATAGTACAAATATCTCTCTCCTTATCCGTTTCTCTCTTTCTTCCTTAAAGGACATCTGAATGAAGAGTACCAAGTATCATCCCTATCTGTATGACTTCCGTTAACATTGCCTGCAGAAAACCCAATCCAAATACGAAATAGTGTTTCAAAGCTATGATTTTTGCTCCATTTTGCATCTGTCCTTATTTCAGTACCGAACAATTTAGAAATGAACAAATGTCTCCAATCAACCCTTCTTCTGGAATATTTTTTAACCAGTTAAGCCCAAACGTATATCTAGAAAAAACTCCAATACGATCCGGCCAGCGCTGTACAAGATTTAAATGAATTGCGCTTTTTGTCTTGGAATCTGCATGTGCAAACCTCCAGAATTGAACATCCCTATTTTGAAAACGTCACGCTCAGGAGAAGAATGCTCTCCGTGGCCATGTCTGTAAATGCATTCTCCATGGTGTGTTCAAGTATGGTTTCATTGTTCAGGTGTCCTTTAACAGTCACGTGATGGAAACGCGCGATGTGATTGCTCACGTATAACTTTTAACACACAAAATAGAACCCGTTCCTATTAATTTTTGGGATCCCAAACGTAAGTGGAGGGATACCTATGACATCGCAAAAGTTGTCCGTCTGTCCGTCCGTCCGTCCGTCTGTAAACGATAACTCTCGAAGGGAATGAGATATTTTGATGAAACTTGGTGTGAGGATTCGTTGGGTCGGCGGACCAGTCGAGTTCGTAAATGGGCTTTGTAGCCCTACATTTAGGGGTGGGGGTTCAAATTAAGGGGCAAACAAAATATTTTGAAACAGCTAATGTGATAGTCGATTATGGGGTAGGAAGACATGCTGAAGACGATGGTGAAAACCATTTTCTCGACGGACAAGTAGTTCGCCCGGAATCCGGCCCAAACCGGAAAGTTTGTTAAAATTAAAAGTTTTATTTGGAGTTGATCAGATGTCCGATTTAGGGCAAGAAGACATGCTGAACTTTTATGTGAAAATAATTTTCTACCCGGACATGTAGTTCGCCCGGAATCCGGCCAAAACCGGAAAATTGTTAGAAGTTAAAGTTTTATTTCTAGCTGATTAGATAACCGATTTAGGGGTAAGAAGAGACGCTGAATCCGTGTGTGACAATCATATTTTACCCGGACATATAGTTCGACCGGAATCCGGCTGGAGTCGGAAAATTTGTTACAAGTTAAATTTTTATTTGAAGTTGATTAGATGTTCATTCTTGGGGAAAGAAGATACCCTGAGTTCATTTTTGAGCTCTCTTTTTTCGCCGGACAAGTAGTTCTAGAGTTCGGCCGAAACCGGGAAATTGGCAGAAGTGGCAGGAACTTTTCGTCAAAACAGATATGACTTATACGGGTAAACACACATGCTGAATCCGTATCTGAACTTGGTTTTCTCAGTTGATTAGCTATTTGGCCTTAATCTGTTTCTGAATTTTAATTGTAAGAATGTTCAAGGATTCTGGCGATGACTGGATCTGGCTAAGACAAGACCCAGTTGTCTGGATCAGATATTGAATTTTTGGGATCCCATCGAAAACTTTGGTCTTGTTACTACAGCAAGCCTGGCGGGATGAAAGTTTTACCACAGATATTCGCGGATAGCATGTATAACTGAAAAATTCTGCGCCCTAAACGTAAGCTTGAACGGTCCTTTAGCCATGCTTAAAACCACCTACAATTGCAAGCAAAGGATTGAGGAGAAGATCGGTTAAATCCCAAGACTCCCTTTTGGTGTCCTTCAGTGTGAAAATGAAACATATGCGGGGGGGGGGGAGGGGGTCCTGAACAGGGCAGCTTCTCACAACTAACTGCTATCTTATTTGTTGATTTACTTTGGCGAAATGAAAATTAGGATGGAGTAGAATATCTGATCGAATGACTGTTTTTATACAATCACATGACAATACCTTTTTCATCTAGCATTAACTGTCGGGTCCACCCCAGACAGTAGCTTACCCGAAGTACAGAGGACATGGGCTGAGGAGCCATCACACACAAAATGATGTTAACTGTCAAGGAATGAAGCATGCTTCCGTCATTTCCCTCATGATGTCAATTGGCGTTTTAGTCAGTTTTTACCTTAATTTGGAACCTGCGGGCTAACTAAACTGTAAAAAGTTTCTCCGAGTAAGGACTAAAGTTAACTGCAGCATTTACTACTGGGATTAATCTTATCTCTACTGGGATAAGATTAATCCGAATTAGAGATAATCTTATCTCAATAGAGACAAGATTAATCCCAGTAGGAAATCGTGCAAGGCCCGATGAAAAATTTATCTCAGAATAGTAGTACGAAGTTGTAGGAAAAAGTAGGATGCAGTACTAACTGATGCGACTACATGCTTCTACCTCAAGACTACCGTGTTACTGCATACTACTGCATGCTACTATTTGCAAGACTGGATGCTACTATGGCAAGACAGGATGCTACTGGATACTACTACATATGATTGGACCAGTCTGAGGCATAGTATTCTTTGCTATTACATAGTATTACATGCAACTTTTTCGTACAACTACCATACAACTACGCAGGCTACAAATTTTTCATCGGGGTTTGTATCCTGCCTTTCTAGGGTGTACCAGGACGAAAGAGAGAAGATCGAGAAACTCACACTAGAAGATTTCTCGCACACCGTCGTTTCGCACTCAACCAGTGGGGTTCGAAGCCTTCTCTGGCAGCTACACGACTCCGTCATGCCAGGCCCCTTCTCGCTGGAGTGGACCGGAAGCAAGAATATTTCGCAGTTCCGACAAAGCCGTAAACTAAGAAATAAGCGATTTCTACTGGAAGGGATTTTCGACCAATTTCGAAATTATCTAGAGGTAAGACTTGCGGATATTCTCCCAAATTGTATCAACCAACGGAAATTACAGAGGGGCTCACAATCCGAAAATTGCAGTATCGCAAAGTAATCAAATGGTCGGTCCCAGGTGCCTCTTAAAGCACAACTCTTACTAGAAATGATCTTTTATCAATGAAACAGACCAGAAAAAAAGATTTTCGAAAACACCATTACTTTCCACCTGAAATTAGCGATTTTCTTGTTAGAGCTTGTCGATTCTATCCAGCCCTGCTGCTTTCCAACGCGGCGGCTGAGCGCAAAACGTTTGAAAACTGAACGCGCCCTGGTTAAAAAGTTGTAAAACTAAGCAAATAAAAGAAGTTAAAAAGAGAAGATTATCATATGCTTATATGTGAAAGAGTTGTTTCCGGGACATTTAAGATTCCGGCAAACTTCGTTGTCTGACGGGCAAAACTCGGCACAGCCGAAAAAGCGCTAACAAATTTTAGGCACAAAACGAAACAATGGAGAAAGGTGGGAATTTTAGAAGCGTATACTTCCACAAGGGAGCTAGGTATATTATAAAAGGCAGAATAATCAAGAAGGGTCCTTTAAAGACCTAATCCAAACATTCGGTTTACCTTTTCTTAGTGATCGCATGCCACGAGTTTGTTTAGATTTGAACTCGATTGCCGAATTGCTGTTTTGGCTCGAGAAAAAACCCACGCACAACGTATTCTTTTCTAGATGGCGGAATTTTCCAGGATTGGTTAGCAAAGAATTATAAGACCTAACTGATAATTTTTGTATTTCTTCAGAGGTACCACACTGGTCTTGGTTTTATAATTTATTTGTATTTGTAATAAACAGTTGGAGCATTAGATGGAAATTATTATTTTGACCCTTGGCTCCCTACGTGCCATAACAGCTGTCCGGGATAATTGGCTGAGATTTAGTCCAGACAGAGTTATTTCAAACCTAGGTAATTTGGTGGGATTTTTTAAAATTGCTCATTGTTTTACCGTGTTTTAGTGGTTTTGAACATTGATAGTGACAGAAGGGATGGTTAGCATTGTGTGTGTGGCAGAAAGACCATTTTTTTGTGGCCCGCTTTAAGTTCTGAGACGTTTTGCTCCAACAAAAATCCGGAAACAAGGCATGCTTCAAGTTTGAAAATAAACGAGTGAATAGGCGTAGTTGCCTGCTATAATGGATACTTTAACGACTTTGAGATTTGCATTTTGGTATGTAAGGGTGGCCTGCTCATTGGCTCCCATGTAAAGCCGCATTCACAAGCATGCCTAGTCAAGCATAGATGCCTAGGCACGTGTCCAAGCTTAGCCAGGCACCGAGTTCTAGAGCCTAGAACTCTGTGCCTTGCCCAAAATCTGTGCCTAGGCATAGATGTGAACGGCGATGCTGCTAAGTTTTCAGTTTTATTCATACAAAAAAATAATAAACACCATTAACTCTTTATGGCCCCACCATAAGGCCTGGCAATGGGCGGAAAAAAAGAATAAAGAAATAAAAAACTGTCAAGAAAAATCTACTAGCTAAAGATCTTCCGTTAACAAAGCGCCGTTGCCCCCTCCCCCTCCCCCCCGCAAAAAAAAAGAATGAAAAAAAAACGGATGCCTAAGCACGTGCCTAGGCATGCTTGTGAACGGGGCTTTAAAACTGATGGAAAAACTCATTTCTTGACTCAGCTTCACAGACGTCAAACAAGGCCAATTGATAGCTCCCCAAAGATTTCCATTAACAACCCGGAACGCTATTTGGGTTTCCCACAGGTAATGTTCTTAGCAGATCCCCTGCCGGAAAAACTCATTTCTTGACTCAGCTTCACAGACGTCAAACAAGGCCAATTGATAGCTCCCCAAAGACTTCCATTAACAACCCGGAACGCTATTTGGGTTTCCCACAGGTAACGTTCTTAGCAGATCCCCTGCTAAGTAATCCGGACAAATGAGGTCCTCGATTTCGACACATGAATAATAAACACAGGAAGCATCTCTTAATCTTCCAACATGTGTTAAACGCCACAACAGATCTTAGTTGTTGGTGAGAATCAGATTGTGAAAGATGCTGCCAAAAACGATTCTACTAAGTCTTCTATGCGTGGGCAATGCCTTGTGTAATCCATCGATACTTGAGAGTATGAAAAACTTGGACAAGACACTTAAAAAAGCGATAGAAGATGTGATCGACAAGGGTAATCAGGAATACGATTTCAATTCCATGGAAAAAGAGATTAGTGATCAAGTGAATTTTCCCGAGATAGGAGATTCGGTGACCGGTAAGCTTGATAATGCAAAGGAAAGGTTTAACGAAATCAGCGACTCTGTAACCAACAGCTTTGGTGGCGCAAAAGAGAAGTTGGGTAACAAGTTCAAGGGATTAACTGAAAAGCTGGGTGAAAGCTTTGCCGACATTTCTGGCACTGTCGGAAGTAGAGCTCGAGATGCCAAGACATCAATCGAGGGGGTTATTGCCGATCTCGGAAACCTTAAACCAGACGGCCCCCTATCCGAGCTACCAGAACCAATCGAAGAAACCCCCGAAGACGATCTTCAAGCTAGGTCTGCACGGAGAAACAGACTACAAGCTCAGAAACTGTACGACATCAATGAATACTCTCCCCCATGGGTCTCACTTACCCCAAAAGACATGCTCGAACTCTCCCCTGGGACAGCTTTATGGCTGCAGTTCGCCCTCACGAACGTCACCGACACCCTCCTTCGTGATCTTGACACTCCTAACTGGGCTGGCATGTTTCGAGCACTCGGACCCGAGAAGGAGATCCTAAAGCGCTACGCCGCCATCGGCAATCGTTTCGAGATCCTAGAGGCGCAGACCACAGAAGCTATGACAGTTTTCGAATCGTTCAGCGAGCGGCTACCAAATTCATCATTTGCAAAAGTCTGGGCTGACATGGAAGCTGACATCGTGAGCGTTTCTTCGCTCTACCAATGGTTTGCCAAGTATCAAAACAACATGGCTATCGTGAACGAGAGAACTCTTAGCGACTACGCAGAAACCGTTCACGGCGACCAGGGCTCGGCACTCTCTTCAATGCTTGCCGCCCTCCATGCCAACACGTGTGGAGACTGCGTCATCAATAAGAAAGCAACAGCCAATCCCGAATCAGCAAACGAAGCAGGGGAGTCGGATCTGGTTAAGTCTGTCAACATGGAGGAGAAGAGCTTGCTAGAAGGCCTTGAAGACCAAATCGTGGAAGCCGTGAAACAGACTCCCACCGAACACGGATCAGTTCCAGAGGAAGAGCAGTTCAAGGTCAAATGTGAAGAAACCGCCTTTAAAAGCCTAGATGCGCTGCTCTCAACCAAGGTACAGATAAACTAAGCCTACGATAATTTCGGAGACCTGTTGCGACGACTGTATTTGCTGAGTGAACGGCATTCTGACGCCCTCAGCCAGCCTGATATCAATGACTGTGTAACATCTTGGCCATCTACCATCTTTTTTCCGGCTTACTACAGCCCCCGCCATAACATCGGGTTGAGAACGCAGTCTTCACATAATCGTAGCAATCCCGCACCCATGGTCACACCTTCTTCCCCCTCCCCTCAAACAAAACAAATACTACCGAAGATATGTATTTTACTACCTCTTCCCAGTCTCGTTTCGACTTCTCGATTTTCAATGATCATAACTCTTGTTTTCGCAACAGACTAAACATTCAAGGGTCAAGTCATAGGCTGTAATGCACGACTCGAAACCTCGACATCGTATTTCCAATCACGTGCTAAACAACTTTAGTGAGCTGGCGGCAACTTCAGTAGGCGGATTTTCCGTGTCACCTAGCAAACATTTTCCATGTTCTGTGCTTTAAAACCGTTTGTTTTAGGTGTACCAAGGCGAGATCTGCACCCTTACTAAGTCCCCGCAGCAGCTCGTGTTTGATCTGTACAACATCCTAGCACTGACCGACGCCAAGGGATATGCAATGATGCAGTTTTCATGGATGCTTCTCCGCCTCGCTGACAAAGGTATGCACAAAATCTCCAATATGTCTCTCCCGTGAAATCCTGCGAATAAGCCTCAGATACACTTCTCTGGTAAGTCCCCTCCCCACGGTAGCCGCAATACCCCAATACCCTCCATCACCACTACCGACTAGAGAGTGCAGACTATCATAGACGCTAACGGTTTGTTTTTCTCAGGAAACTTCAGCCGTGAGGCGGATCTTGCGCGCCGCGACTTCGAAAAGCGGGTCATCGAGAAAGCCGAAGTCGCACGGCGGGTCATCAGCGAGCTCCCGACATGGTACGACCGATGCATTCCAAGCCAACACTTTGAAAACGAGACCTATATTCAGTTCACCGAACTTCTTCAGGTAGGAAATGACTGCTCCCACTTTAGATTAGATTTTTTGGCCCGTAATCTAGGACTTTGTATTTCGAAAAGTCTACCGGCTGCAATTAGGGAGTCAGTTAAACAAAGGAATAAAAGCTTAAA
This sequence comes from Branchinecta sandiegonensis, assembly GCA_030848855.1. Lineage (NCBI taxonomy): Eukaryota > Metazoa > Arthropoda > Branchiopoda > Anostraca > Branchinectidae > Branchinecta > Branchinecta sandiegonensis. The sequence continues at coordinate 1,666,940 of JAUPMV010000003.1, read as the reverse complement.
AAAACACGCAAAGGAGTCGATGACAAAACGACGACGCGTTCGACGACGCAAAACAAAAACGAAGGCGTCGATGGGATCCCGAAAATTCAATATTTAATCCACACAACTGGGCCTTGTAGATACGGTCTTCGCAAGACTCCTTGAACATGTTTGCTGTTACAGTTTGGAAGCAGGTTATGACCAATGGATAATCGTCTGAGATATGGATTCAGCATGTGTGTTTACCCCTATACGTCATATCTACTTTGACGAAATTAATCAAAACTTCCTGCCTTACTTCTGCCAAATTTCCGGCTTCGGCCGGATTCCGGGCGAACTACTTGTCCGGCAAAAAACTAAAGCTAAAAAATGAATTCAGCTTTATCTCCTTACCCTTCTAAATAGATAGATAGATCAGTGTATTTCAAAAGCCCAAGGGCCATAAAAAATAAAAAAATATAACTTAAACAATCAGACTCCTTCTTAATTCTAAACATTTATCTATATACACACCCACTCGAGTAATACCATACCTTACCCCTATATCGAACCTTTAATCAACTTCAGATAACTTTTAACAAATTTTCAAGTTTTGGCCGGATTCCAGGCGAACTATGTGTCCGGCGAGAAAATAATCTTCATATACGGATTCAGAATTCCTTCTACCACTAAATCGAACCTCTAACTACCTTCAAATAAAACTTTTTTTATTTATTTATTATTACATTTAGCTTTCAACAAATTTTCCGGTTTCAGCCAGATTCCGGGCGGACTATACCTCCGGGTAGAAAATGATTGTCTATAGGGATTTAGCATGACTTCTAACTTATAAATCAAACATCTAATCAACTTCAAATAAAGCTTTTATTTTTGACAAATTTTCCGGTTTTGGCCGGATTCCGGTTGATCTACTTATCCGGCGAAAGATTTCTCGTTTACGGATTCAGCAGGTCTCCTTACCCTTCAACCGACTATCTCGTTAGCTTAAACAAAAACTGTTTCGCCCCTTAATTTGAAACCCCTCCCCAACCGCCAAATAAATATACAGGAACTTGACCTCTACTTTGACCCAAAGAATCCTCCGTGCCAGATTTTAACAAAATATCTCGACCCGTTCAAGAGTTATCGTGCTAAGAGAAGGACAACTTTGACGAAATCATAGGTATCCCGTCATTTACGTTTTGGGATCCCAAAAAACATACAAAATTAACTTAAAACTTCAAGATTTTAAAAGAATAAAATCTTTCTAAATAACTAGTAACTGCTTAAGGGTGGTGGGGTGCTAAAAATTATATCTTTTTTCTGAGGGTTTTTTACTGCTCTTTACAAGACATGAGACTACCACCAGCTAGCTGCCACACGCAATAGCGGGCAGCCAAATTAAAGTACAGAATCACTGGAAATTATTAGAGTCCGTCAAGTAACTTCATAAAGGTGACCAAAGATCCGTTGGAGAGCGAAGGAGTAGGGTGGACACCCTTCTGCGTAATGATTGCAATGCCGGACTCTACTTATAACCGGGGTTCCTTCTTGTAGGGTTATATGGTGAATGAAGTCGACCTCAACAAAGACAACACCTGCAAAGAAGAATGCAAGGCCTACCCCACTGCCCAGGAACAGGGGTGCTACAAGAAAACTTTCTGTAACTCGGAAAAACGTTGCGACAAGGGCAAGCTGCACAGCTGCACGTTCTTTGAAGCGGATTCGACTGCATGCATCTCTAAAGACAAGAGCAGGAGATACGACTGGATCGAGTACAAAAGCGGAAGAGTTATTGGACAGAAAACAAAGTGCGATGGCGGTAAGTTCGACAACCCGACAGCACCAAAATTTACCCTTAGGAGTGGACCTAACACTGAGAGAGTAACAGCGAACACCTTCACTGAACCGGCTTTTTTTTTCACTGCATAACGTTAAGTCCGGCTGCCAGACACAACAAATATTTAGGTCTCATCCAGTCTATTACAAACACTCGTTTTCCTAACACTGCGAGAGCAACAGCGAACATCTTCCTTGAACCGGCTTTTTTACACTACATAACATAAAGTCTGGCTGCCTTACGTAACTAATTAAGTAAGTAAGTAAGTAATTTATTTCTGACCCACCAAAAGCGGAGTATGTAAAAAAAATAAACAAAAATAAACAAAACAAAACAAATACAATATACAATTTTTCATTCATCGGCCAGAAAAGAATGTAGAGTGTCATGTGCTGGCTGGGCCCTGTTGTCCATGATTTTTGGCAGAGCCGACGAAATTTCCAAAAGTGAGACGCTTGCATCTTTAACATGGAAACGCTCCGTTAGCATTTGTCTGTGGTATAACTCTGGCAAATAAAGCAGGTGCTTCGCATACTTAAATATGTAGGTCTAACCCAATCTATCACAAATACTCGGTTTCCCTAAAGTACAAATTCTGAACTGGCTCTACCCATCACTCGGATAAGGCTACCAACCTAACCCAAACGTTCAAGCACCCTTTCCCTCTCCGGCAGGAAATTAGACAAACGCCAAACGTCAGAGCAAAACGAAACCTCAAACGCCAGAGTAGAATACAGCCCCGTATGGTCAAGCTTTAAATTAACAAAATTTTCTATCGTGACAGGAAAGACATTGAAAGCAGACAGCTGGTGGAGATTCCTGTACCATTGTTCCAACTGCATATGCCTCTGCGATCAACCCGGACCCCGCTCCGACCGTTACATCAGCTTGAAACCTTCAACTGCAAATTTTCTTGGCGGAAACGTGGTAACTGGAGTTCGCTTCTTGAAGAAGGGACGAGTCGTCTACCTGCAGGTAATTTCCAAAGAATGATTACGGTTCTTCACTTTCTCTGGTCGCTTTGCATATTCTCGACCACTAAACTTTCCTTGTCTTAGAAAATCGTCCATAGCTTACATCGCTTTCAGCGACCAAGCCTATACTGTACTAGAGCAAAAGAAACAAATGAAAGAAGGTATCAAGGATAAGACTGGTGACATGCCCAGAGTTTAAGTTTATGACGGAAGATGAACATTATCGAATACTGGTTACATGAACCATGAAATAATCTTTAAAGTTTAGCTGAAAAGCCAATTCATTTTTGTATCATTTGACTGAACACACTGCATTATTTGACTTGTGTTAAGAAATTTTCTTATTTTTCTCTATTTGCTCTAGTATGATGCTCAGAACATTACGGCCGTCCTCACAACCCAAAATTCTACTATGACTTGGAAAATTTGAATTTCATTATAAACGCGGCTTTTCAATGATCAGTGATCAGCTCGCGGAAGGTAGCTAACTGCGCGAACACTTATTTTTCGTCTAACGTTTTCGACAAGCATACAACACAGGTACAAGCGCATAAAGGCACCACAAGTCCAACAGGGAAATTCCCCGATGTGAAAGTCGATTTCTCGTAAATAGCGGAACAACGAAGTAACGGGTTTTCATCGGGTCTTCGAGCCTCTTTAAGTGAATAAGGGATGGGTAACTAGATTGTCCCATCTCAGCCCTTGTCAGTTAAATTTTGAACTGAAGCCACAATGGCTCGAAGTCTGCCTCATTAAAGCACAATGGGCACTAACTATGCTCTAATTTTTATAAAATGCTTCACACATACAAATTTCTTACTTCCATTGGAGAGCGCTTCAAAAATAAGCCGTTTTCTTGTTATCGCTTGGCATTACCTCTTCGGCATCTCGGCGGGGATGATTTCAGAGCATGTTACTGCAAGGCGCGGAAATTCAAAAAATCCTGGCCATGTACGAAAATTAGTCATTTTGATGAGCTGAGTGATGAGAGGGCCATGGGTGCTAAAACAAACCGTCCCTATAGCTGTTAGATTACTTTAGTGTTATCTGATGAAACTAATGTTGTTTATAGTACCGTAGAATATTTTTGTTTTCTGGATGTAAAGTTACAATACTGCCAAAAATCGACAAATATAACCGACTTACTTGCAGCTGGTTCCAGAGCTTGCAAGGAATTCTCAGTTAACACCGTTAATATGAATATTTGTCAACAATACAAATGATCCGGAGTATATAATAACAACGAATGAATAAGAAAAAAGAAATTCCGCTTATATCTGTCGAAGCTAGTAAATCGGAGTATGGCAGTCAGCAAAAAACGCCGCAACGACATATTAGCGAAAATAAGTTGTCTAGGAATCTGCTGATTTCTGATGAAACATTGTATTCAAGGAGGTGGTAATGTGGCATCATCATTGTTTGATCTGCCTATTGAACTTTAAAGCCATCTGTGTGTGTTACTTCGAAAAAGTGGTTTCGGGAATTTCAGTGAGGCTTCCGAAAAAGCAAGCAAAAATCAAAACAGTGCTTCACACGGAATTACGGACCAAATGTTTTCTGAGAAATGGCCATAACAGATATCTTCATGGATCAACTACAGAAGTACAATACACATATTCGTCCATCCTAGAACTGAAATAATTTGAGCAAACCCGATGGAGTCGTACTTCTTTCATCAGTTTTCAAACAAACATTTTTATTCCAGGTACAAGAAGGCAAAGCACTTCCACGTGGAGCTATCAATTCTACGTCGCTAAACTGGCGGCCTGTCGAGCCAATCACCCCCGACGAAAGCGCCTCTGCACTAATTAACAAATACAGTGACTACGCCGTCCTCTCTTGGGAAGAAAGAGCAATCGACCTGGACCACCTGAACGCCCCAGAAGATCACGTCCTGACAGGACTCCGATTTAGGCGCCTGGGAGGTCACATCAATCTCGAGATCCAAGTCGCACCAGTTCAGTTCGCGACCGGATGGATCGATTATGCAGGGGCGCACTGGCTCGCTAGCGACACGACTCCAGCCAGCGAAAAGCCGAGAAAAATCATTTCGCTGAAGAACGCCGACGTACCTACAAGAGCAACCACTCGCCCCCTGCAGGACTCTGGCGACAACCAATACATCGAATTCCAGGTAGATCTCTGTTTTTCTTGCTATTGTGTCGGAAAAGCTGAGAAACTAGTTTCTGTTGAGAATGAACCATCTGACCGTAGCAGACAATGTATCTGTAACTCACATAAAGTCAATACGACCTTTAGGATGAAAGAGTAATTGGTTTATTGAAGGACCCCTCGCACTATTTCTTCTTCAACTTACAGTATTTTAAAATATTTGAATACTTTAAAACTAGGCTGTCCTTTCGACAAATAACCCACGGTTTAGGCTGTTCCAAGCCTTTTCGGAGACCCGTTGACTTAAAGCGAAAACAGGGATACAATTACGGAAAAACTTCTCGCAGACAACCGTCGACAGCGTGATACAAATCGCAGGTAGCAAAACAAGGCAAGTGAGAAAGCCAGCGTGGTTTTGTCAGAGGGGTTAGAATGTACCGTAAATTGGGGTCTCCGGGTTTAGAAATATATGGAGTGATTATGGAAGTAGCTTGCGTTAGTATTATAGGTAAGAGAGGTCCTTTTACTGACGGGAGTTTAAGTTAGGAAGCCTTGCCACTTGTGCTTCACGGTTGCTCTTTCCAGGCGACCTCCATCGACAAGGACGTCGCACAGACCACCATTCCCTTCCTCGATGCCCAAGAAGTATCTCCTCAACCACCAGTTTGGCTTAGTGGCGTCGGTCTTGTTCACAAAGGAGACTCCGGAACCGGGGGTTTCCTGAGCCTCAAAGTAGCGACCTATGACATGACGAAGCATATCCTAGCCCCATCTGCCACCCGGATTGTGACAGCCGAAGACACGTCAAAGGACCTTATCGATGTATAAATACCAGAATGACCTTTAATCACGGATTGTAATACATTATTATTGTGTTAGTTTTTCCTGATGTGTCTAGGTTCACTCACTATGCCCCGTCACTGACCGGGTTAAGATTCTTGCCTTACTGGCAGATTTTGAAGGGGGAGGTAACTGACTGTGCTATACGGATCACAGATTCAGCTTTGAGCCTGAGGAGGACCCTTGACAAGATGGGCCATAATATCGCTTGCATATATTCAGCTGACGTATCCGTTTAACCCTTGGTTCACAATGCTGCTTCGTACTTGACACGATTTTTTCTTTGATGTTTCGACGTGCGACAGAATCTCATGGACCTTCCCAACGAAATTTTCGAACGAGATTATTCTGGAAAAGGACAAAGAAACGCTTGGGGATACAACCTCTGAAGATGCTGGGAGATTACCCATCTGAATACCACCCATCATTAGGAAATTTTCAGTCAAGCCCCATATGTCATCTTGTTCAAAACAGGTTAATACAAGTTTATTCAGATGTTATTTTGCATTCAGCTATCCTAGGATTACAGTCAGATCAAGGTAGAGCAATTTTTAATCTTGAAAATTAACTAGTCTTTGTTTTTTCTTTTCTTTCCCTCAAGAATCGCATGCGTTATGTCGGATAAGTTGAAATGTTTCAACGCATCCGACACTGCGACAAAACGCAAAGTTCTGCGTCGCTTGTCGCACGGTTTGTGTCGCATGTTGCATGACGCAGAATTTTGTGCGAAATCGCAGCAGTGTGAACCAGGAGTAACGCAGTCAACTATGTTTGGCAGTCAGCTTCGGCTTAAGGAACATTTATATTAAATGGAGAGACGGGTATTGGTGGTAGAAGAATGAGGACTCTAGCTTAGTGGCTTCTATACAGATCGCCAGTCCTCCAATTCCATTATTCAATCGCAATTACTTCCTGAAGAGGAGAACACCATTGCGGGTAGGCTAGGCAACTTATGTAGATTATTTATACTACCACAGACGGTTTGTGTGTGTGTATCTGTTTTAGTTGGTTGGCTAATTGCGCTCCCCAATAATTCAATTCAATTTATGTCTAAAACGTGAAGCGGACAAGCCGAATATTCGTTTGGCCGTCAATCAAAAATATATATACAATTTACAGTCAACACTTATGAATTAATTTAAAATAAAAGTAATTGTCCAATACATTTAATAAAAGGATTTAACTTCAGGTACACAATTACTTACTAGCACTGGCGTTAAAAAACTTGACAAAGGAGGGAACAAAGCTTTTATAAAGGAAACCCCGGATACGGCGGTTTCCAGAGCCTAAAGCATTGTCCTAATAGGTGTACTAAGCTGAATAACGCTATACGCGATGTTTACGTCTTAATACACACGCCTGTTCAAATACAACCCAAGAGGTCCTTATCAATGCGGCGTTCGGTGTTGCCAAGTTAATATAATTTTTCGAGCTCTAAAAATATCCAAAAAGGTTCTTAGTACTACTTGAAGTACACGAGTACAATCTAACGCAAATTATACTGTAAAAAAGCTATTAAAATCAGGGACGGACAGCATTGATCCTCGAACTGACGAAAAGCAGTCGTGATAACAAAGTAGTAAAGCTTCCAACAAAGTAGAACTGTTGTGCATTCTTTGGCAACCCTGACGGCGCTGCGCCTCTCCTCGGCTCGCTGGCGGAACCAACCAAGCGATCTGATTGGCTGTGCATAAGGAAGAATAGGGCCGAGCTCTATCTTCCTTATTCACCTTATTACAGCGCGCCCCGAGGAAAAGAGGAATCTGTAATAAGGCTTATACGCGGTAATACACCTTACAACACCTATTTGGACAATGCTTAAAAGTAGCAACATACGACATGACGAAGCATATCCTAGCCCCATCTACCACCCAGATTGTGACAGCCGAAGACACTTTAGAGAACATTATCGATGGTAGTTGGTTATATCTCCCATTATGTTACATAAGAAGATCAAAAGGTTTCGATGGGATCCCAAAAATGTAATATTTGATCCAGGCAATTGCGTCTTGTAGATACCCGGTCTTCGCCAGACTCCTTGAACATTGTTACTATTAAATTTTAGAAAAAAGTTAATGCAAATGGCTATCTGAGAAAACCAAGTTCAGGTCTGGATTCAACAGATGTGTTTACCCCTATACGTCATATAATTCGACGAAACTGATCGAAACTCCCTGCCTTACTTCTGCAATATATCCGGTTTCCGCCATATTCCGGGTGAACTAATTGTCCGGCAAAAAATGAAAGGTCAAAACGAATTCAGCATATCACCTTATTCCTACTTCGAACCTCTAATCAACTTCAGCTAAACTTTAAATTTAAAAAAAAAAAATCCTGTTTCGGCCGGATTCCGGGCGACCTCTATGTCCGGGTAGAAAAGGATTGTCAATTATGGGTTCAGCATGTCTTCTTGCACCTAAATCGAATATTTAATCAACCTCAAATAAAACTTTTACTTTCAAGAAATTTTCCGGTTTTGGCCTGATTCCGGGCGAACTACTTGTCCGGGTGGAAAACAAGTGTCATCTACTGATATACTGTCCGGGTTCCGGACGAACTAATTGTCCGGCGACAAAACAAGTTTCAGATATGGTTTCAGAATGTCTCCTTACTAATCTCGTTGGCTTTTTAAAACATTCTGATCGTACCTTAATCTGAAAAACACCTCCCCCACCCCTAAATACGGGGCTACAGGGCTCATCTACGAACCTGACCTGTACTTTGAACCAATGGATCCTCACACCAAGTGGATCCTCATATCGTGCTGACAGACGGACAGACAGACAGACGGACAACTTTTACGAAGTCGCAGGTACTCACGTTTTGGAATCCCAAAAAGAACGCGTTGCATTAATTTCTTAAACTGCTCACAACACTAAAATTTTCACACTGAATTATTTTCCCAATTCAAATTAATCTGGACACTCAAACCGCTGTCAACAGAAAACCAGGATTACAGAGAGGGGCTTACAATCCACAACAAGACCTAAGGTTTCGGTGGGATCCCAAAAATCTAATATTTGATCCAGACAATTGGGTCTTGTCTTCGCCAGGCTCATCATCTGATAAAACCAAGTTCAGATATAGCTCTATAAGCCATATCTATTTTGAAGATACTAACCGAAAGTTCCTGCTTTACTTCTACCAAATTTCCGGTTTCGGCCGACTTACGAGAGAACTACTTGTCCAGCAGAAAAAGAACAATTCAGAAACGAATTCAGCGTACCTCCTTATCCCTGTAAACAACATTTAATCAACTTCAACTAAAACTTTAACTCGGACGAATTATATGTCCGGGTAACAAATGATTGGCATGGACAGACTCAGCGTCTCTTCTTAGCCTTAAATCTGTCATCTAATCAACTTCAGATAAAACTTTTGCTTTTAACAAATTTTCCGGTTTGGCCGGAGTTCCGGGCGAACTAGTTGTCGGGGTAGAAAATTCTTTTCACATAAGTGTTCAGCGTGTCGCTTACCCTTACCGATCGAACATCTAATCAACTTCAATTCAAACTTTTAATTTTAACCAACTTTCCGGTTTTTGCCGGATTCCGGACCAACTACTTGTCCGGCGAGAAAATAGTTTTCACTACCGTGTTCAGCATGTCTTCTTCCCCCATGATTGACTATCAAATTAGCTGTTTTTTCCCCTTTTATTTGAACCTCCCCCACCCCTAAATGTAGGGCTACAGATGCCCATCTACGAACTTGACCTTACCCTTGACCTAAAGATGAGTTTCATCAAAATATCTCATTCCCTTCGGGATTTATCGTGCTGACAGACGGACGGACAGACGGTCATACGGACAACTTTTGCGATGTCATAGGTATCCCTCCACTTACGTTTTGGTATCCCAAAAATCGGTAGGCTTCCAGCATTCCCAATGGCCATGCCTGGATTTCGCCCGTGAGTTTCGGCAAAAAAAAATACATTCCTGGTGTGTCGCCCTTGGTCGCCTTTTAAGCCTTCATTCCCTGTGCCCAGATGTTTTAGTGCCACCAGTATTTTTCGCCACTGCGTATTTGCCGCCACTCAAGGTATCGATCAGTATCCTAATGAGATATAAAAAGTAGAATGAAGCATTTGTCGGAATCGCCGCCTTTGTTCGACGAACTTGTGCATTTGCACATTCAGTCCCATACCCCTACTGTTGTTTGGTGTCCTCGTATACTCTATACGACCAAGTTTGAAACATGCCGTTGACCCTACGGAAGAACAAAAGACGTGACCCAAACCAATCCTCGAAAGTGACTCAGACTCTCAGCATGAACAGTTGGCCATCAGAAGTATTCGCCGTTAGCTGGCAAATCCGCTCTTGCATCTTGACCTAGAGAAAATCCTGGGGCAGACATGGTCCTTATTATCTCCACACAGTCAGAAGTATCACAGTCGGTCTAAAAAAAATTACACTTCGGATGTCAGCTGTTGTGTTGCTTATTTTGTCACTTTTGATCCTAGTTGGTCGTTTGTTAGTTATCGTTTCTTACTGTATTCCCTCTGTAGCTCGTAGTTTCACTGATATCAATCATTTTATAACGTAATGATAAACTATCAAGTCAGCCTATTTTTTATTTTTTTATGGGCTAATACTTTGTTATCAGTAGCAAAGAGTGGCACAAGATCCTCTTGGAACTTTTTCACAGTTCTCAACACTTGTCCATGATCTGTTTAAGTGGGGGGTTCCTTGTAACAATCCACTATTGCAATCGCTGTAGCAGCTTTCGGCTTTCAGTTTTCGGTTTTCACCGTATATTGTGTAGCTCATAACTCGTGAACCAGTGAAAGTATGAAGTTCAAACTAGATACAATAGTGGGTATTGGGGTCTAGTTCCCACCCAACCCGGTTCAGGAGCAATGGGCCCAGATTGCCCAGTGAATAATGTTCATAACTTGACCACAACTGGGCATAGGATGATAAATTCCTTGTACATGTAGATCCTGGGGCTGGGAAATTGCTTTAAAAGTTGCACCTCTCCCACCCACCCTGTTCATGGGCAACTGGGCGCAGATTTCCCAGGAGTAAAGTTCGTTGCCATGACAGGAATCAACAGGTATCAAGCTGAAACTTGGTAGGTTTGTGAGCATTCGGGTGTCTTTTTACTTTTTGCGGGTCCCAAACCCCACCCCTCTTGGTTCAGGGGCAATTGGTACCGGATTGCACATTTTTAATGTTTTTAACTTGACAATAACTGGAGATAAGGCGATCAAATTCGTTTGTGCTTCTGGATCATAGGGCTTGGGGAACAAACCTCCCCGTTCATGGGCAAGTGGCCCAAACTGCCCATGAAAAAGTTTTTTTTTTTTATCCGTGACAATGAAATCAAACTCTAAGCTGGTATATTTGCGGAGAAAAGAGGTGTAAATACACATTTTGATGGGTTCCGACCCCTCCACCCCCCCCCCCCCCCCTCCCGTTCATGGGAGATTTCCAGATTTCCCATTAGTTTAGTTCGTCTATGACAGGTCTCAAGTCCAACTCTTGTATATTTGGGGAGTGTATAAGACAACGCGACGTACTTAAATCTTTAATGAACAGTTGGAAACTGGACTGTTTTGTCATATCATCGATGATATGCCGCTCTTAATTGAATTGTGACAAAGTGAGTACTAGGCTGCAACGATTTGGTTTATTGCACTTGTTATTACCTTGCTAATGGAAAAGAGGTGTAAAGGGACCATTGTTGGAACTCGGATCAAGCTTTTAAAGCTACATTTAAAGCTTTTGTGGGATGATTACAAATTAGGTTAGTTCAATAGTTATTTGGTTGTTGGGATGTGAAATGTCTTGATTCTAAAGCTTTTTGTGCTTTTTTTTGTTGGGGATGTGAAATGTCTTGATTCCAAAGCTTTTTGTATATAAATGTGATAAACATTTTACGTTCACACTCAACGCCTGAGCGCTTGCACACTTGCTATCCTTCTGTTGCGTCACCTGCAGTGGCGAAAAATACCCAGTGGCGGAAAATCGCGGTGGCGCTAAAACACATTATCAGAATAGACGAGTGAATGAGCATAATTACTAGCGTAGGTCCTTTAACAACTCTGGAGATTTGTATCTTGCAAAGTATTCAGATATCTAAAGGAGGCCTGCTAGGTGGTTTCCATTAGGCAAACAGGAAGCATCTCTTAATCTTCCAACATGTTTCAAACGTGACATTAGATTTCAGTTGTTGTTAGGATCCAGATTGTGAAAGATGATGCCAAAAACGATACTCCTGTGTCTTTTATGCGTGCACAATTCCTTGTGTAATCCATCGGTATTGGAGAGTAGCGAAGACTTGGACGAGAGTGTGATCAAGGATCTAGAAAACAAGGGTGACCTCGATCACATTTTCAATTCCATGGAGATTAGTGACGAAGTGAATCCTGGCGAGATAGGAGACTTGGTGAAGCTTGACCATATCAGCGACTCAATCACCAACAGCTTTGGTAGCGCCAAACAGAAGTTGAGAAACAAGTTCAACGGTATAACTGAAAAGTTGGGCGAAAGCTTTGCCGACATTTCCGGCACTGTTGGAAGCAAAGCTCGAGATGCCAAGACATCAACCGAGGGGGTTATTGCCGACAAGAATGAATACTCCCCGCCATGGGCTTCACTTAGCCCAACAGACGAGCTTGAACTCGCCCCCGTGACAGCTCTGTGGTTGCAGTTCGCCCTCACGAACGTCACCAACACCCTCCTTCGTGACCTCGATAATACAAACTGGACTGGCATGTCTCGAGAACTCGGACCCGAGAAGGAGATCCTAAAGCGGTACGCCACCATCGGCAATCGTTTCGAGTTTCTGGAGGCGCAGACCATAGAAGCTATGTCAGTTTTCGAATCCTTGAGCGAGTGGCTACCAGATTCAAAATTTGCCACAGTTTGGGCTGACATGGAAGGTGAAATCGTGAGCATTTCTTTGCTCTACCAATGGTTCGCCAAATATCAAAACAACATGGCTATCTTGGGCAACAGAACTCTTAGCGACTATGCAGAAACCATTCACGGCGACCAGCGCTTGGCGCTCTCTTCAATGCTTGCCGACCTCCATGCCAACACGTGTGGGGACTGCGTCATCGACAAGAACGCAATAGCAAATTCCGAATCAGCGAACGAAGCAACGGAATCGGATCTGGTTAATCTTACCAACATGAAGTTGAAAAGTTTGCTAGAAGTCCTTGAAGACGAAATCCTGGAAGCAGTCGAAGAGACTCCCACCAAACAAGAATCCGTTTCAGAGGAAGAGCAGTTCAAGGTCGAATGTGAAGACACCGCTTTTGAAACCCTAGCCATCCTTCTTTCAACCAAGGTACAAGTAAGCTAAGCCTACGATAAGTTTGATCACTTAGTCCCCTCCCCCCAACAAATAAATTACTACCGAGGATCGTGGTGATTTCCAGAAGCAAATGTTGTCACAACAACTACGGCCATTTTAGCCTTGCTCGACCTCGGCCTTCGGCATTGATACTGATGAGAACTCTTTACTCAACAAATGAAACACACAATGACCACAAGCTATGTCTATGACTCGAAATCCTTGACATCAAATTCCCCACCTAATCATGCTACGTCCAAAATCATTCCGAGGCACGATCTACAGAAGGGAAATTCACGTTCGCATGGCGGACTGGAAATAATTTCCATTTTGCAGTGTCGATTTTCCGCGTAGTCTAGCTAATATTTCCAATGTTCTGTGCTTTAAAATAGTTTATTTTCCTTAGGCGTATCAAGACGAAATGTGTGCACATGCGAAATCCCCACAGCAACTCGTGATTGATCTTTACAACATTTTGGCACTGACCGACGCTAAGGGATATGCAATGATGCAATTTTCATGGATGATTCTCCGCCTCGCTGACAAAGGTATGCAAGAAGACCCCACTCTGCCTTCCCCTAAAATCCTACGAATAAGCCTCAGGTGCCCTTCTCTAGAAAGTTCCCTTCCCCGTGACATCTGCAATACTCCCGTACCCTACATCAACACCACTGGCTAGAGACTGCCCACTATCGTAGCTGCTAAAGGTTGTTTTTGGGATCCCAAAACGTAAGTTGAGGGATACCTATGACTTCGCAAAAGTTGTCCCTCTGTCCGTCCGTCCGTCTGTAAGCACGATAACTCTCGAAGGGAATGAGATATTTTGATGAAACTTGGTGTGAGGATTCGTTGGGTCGGCGGACCAGTCGAGTTCGTAATTGGGCTTTGTAGCCCTACATTTAGGGGTGGGGGAGGGGGTTCAAATTAAGGGGCAAACAAAATATTTTGAAACAGCTAATGTGATAGTCGATTATGGGGTAAGAAGACATGCTGAACACGATGGTGAAAACCATTTTGTAATCGGACAAGTAGTTCGCCCGGAATCCGGCCCAAACCGGAAAATTTGTTAAAATTAAAAGTTTTATTTGGAGTTGATCAGATGTCCGATTTAGGGCAAGAAGACATGCTGAACTTTTATGTGAAAACAATTTTCTTCCCGGACATGTAGTTCACCCGGAATCCGGCCAAAACCGGAAAATTGTTAGAAGTTAAAGTTTTATTTCTAGCTGATTAGATAACCGATTTAAGGGTAAGAAGAGACGCTGAATCCGTGTGTGACAATCATATTTTACCCGGACATATAGTTCGACCGGAATCCGGCTGGAGTCGGAAAATTTGTTATAAGTTAAATTTTTATTTGAAGTTGATTAGATGTTCATTATTGGGGAAAGAAGATACCCTGAGTTCGTTTTTTAGCTTTCTTTTTTCGCCGGACAAGTAGTTCTAGAGTTCGGCCGAAACCGGGAAATTGGCAGAAGTGGCAGGGACTTTTCGTCAAAACAGATGTGACTTATACGGGTAAACACACATGCTGAATCCATATCTGAACTTGGTATTCTCAGATGATTAGCTATTTGGCCTTAATCTGTTTCTGAATTTTAATTGTAAGAATGTTCAAGGATTCTGGCGATGACTGGATCTGGCTAAGACAAGACCCAGTTGTCTTTTTTCTGTACATAGTTCGCTCGGAAGTCGGTCGAAACCGGAAACTTGGCAGAAGTAAAGCAGGAAGTCTCGGTCATTATTGTCAAAATGGATATGGCTTATAGAGGTATATCTGAACATGGTTTTTTCTGATCATTAGCCTGGCAAAGACTGGATCTGGCGAACACAAGACCCGACTGTCGGAATCAAATATTAGATTTTTGGGATCCCATCGACACCTTTGGTCTTGTTTCTCAGGAAACTTCAGCCGTGAAGCAGATCGTGCGCACGTCAACTTCGAAAAGCGGGTAATCGAGAAAGCCGAAGTCGTACGGCGGGTCATCAGCGAGCTACCGACATGGTACGACCGATGCATTCCAAGCCAACACGTTGAAAACGAGACATATATTCAGTTCACCGAGTTACTTCAGGTAGGAAATGATAATTTTCAAAATCTTTTGTTCCTCTCAACGAATGCAGAGCTTTTAATCCATCAAATAAGAATAATTCAGATCTCATATTTGGTAAATAGTAATTAAGGGGCGTCACTAACAGCGGAGTTGTGCTTACTTCAGCTTCTCTCTCAATTTCCCCTACCTGCTCATAAATCAAGGGGAAAATAACAAAATGCAGATCAGTTAGCAGCCCACTTTTTCATCTTTTGGGACAAGAAGTAATTTAAAAAAAGTTTTAATTTCCTTGAATTCTAAAAATACTATTTCTTTCAAACCGTTGAACGTAACAATCGAGCCTTTGTCCCCCTCAGATCCCGACTCCCCAGAGAGGCGGCTGCGAAAGTTCCAAAACTGACACCGGTTTACTCCAGGTCACAGCGTTATTCTCGAAGCTTTGTGCCGAGTTTTGTTCGTACTTTTAACAATTCGTAACTTGTGCGTTTTATCCTATTCTTTTTGTGTTTCTCGTTGACAAATCTTTCTTGTATTAACTGTTTGACTAAAAGATACCATATTTGGGCTATGCCTATGAGAGACTGTATCTTGTTTACATTAAATGATTTGATTTGATTTGAGCGGGGAAGTAAAAAAAAAATTGCGCATTGATGTCTGTTGATTTGAACGCTATCTATTCGCGAACGATGAAAGTTCGATAAAGTCCCCGAGCGACGTCGCTTTTTGACAGAAATGTTTTGCACTTGAAAGAATAAACAGTGGAAAACTGAGAGCAAATATTTGATATTTGTAAGTATGCTCTTGGAAAATAAGCCTATTTGACAAGTTTTTTGCAGTAAAAGTTGACTGGTATGGGTGTTAGTGTTTTTGTCGGCAATCGCCCACTCTTAGGTGACGTTCGAATAAGAATACCTCTACCGTTTGAATTAAAACGAAAAATTAAACCTTTCTATCTACGTAAGTAGTGGGGCTGCTAAATAATAAAATCTAATAATTTTAAAATTATATGTTTTTATGTTTTTCAGAGGGGTGGGAGCAGTGCTTCCACTTTCTTTTTTTGAAAATCAGGAACTTCTTCGAAAAAATCGGGAGACTGTCGGGAGATAATTTTAAGAAATCTGGGGGGAAATCGGGAGATAATATTAAGAGATCGAGGGGAAAATTGGGAGTTTTAAAACTGTGATTATGTCTGACAAACCTTTAGTGTTAGCTTTGTTACAAAAAAAGGCATTGAGTAACTGCATTCAACTTGTTACCATGTAAAAAATTCCTCAAACTTGTAATTTCGATGCGCAAATGACACACTTTAGTATATGACCGGTTTGATAGCAAGGCTGATAGTAAACTTCCGATCCCCATTACACCTCTAATATTTAAAGGACATTTGGTGCTTTGAGGTTTACTTAAAATTTCTCTGCCAGGGCCCCAGATACGAAATGGGTACGTCCGTCCCTGAAGGAATTGAAAATCCTTTGGAAACCGGACCTTTTCTCGCCTTGCAGATCTCAGCAGATCGAAAGTAGAGAATTAAATCGTAACTTTTCCAGTTTTAAAGGAATTTAGTTTAAATTGTGTCGAACCGATGTAAACGCTTCAAGTTTCCCAGGGTTATCCTAAAATACTTCTTATACAGTCCTTTCAGCCCTTAGTTGTCAAAGCAACCATCAGGCGTCAGCAGGGGTGTCACAAGTGCATTTTCGTTGGGGGGGGGGGGGGGCAGGACCAAAATTTTACGGAATCTCTCACAAACTTTACCGAATCCTAGAAACTGAGAATTCGAGCTTTAAGTTATGGAACAGAAAGGATTACATAGGAAGAGTAACATTAAAGGGCAACATGAAATACGATAAGACAACTATTAGGCGGCGTTTGGCCCACTTGGAGAATATATTGCCAGGCATGATTGCAGTAACAGCTTCTATCCATTATAGCCAAAAGAAAATTAAATGGAGCGCCGCAGCCGAAAATTTTCGAAATCCAATTTTGTTTTTCCTTTAGGCTAAGTTTTAACTGCTTCTCTTAGAAATTCTATCATTTACCGTGGATTATATACCGAGACTCTAAGTTCCAGGAACCGGATGTAGCGACGTTCCGGCAGCAGCAGCAACTGCAGTCTCGTCAATTCTACCCATAATCACATAAAATGAGCGCCGCAGGCGAGATTTTTTTTGCTTTTTCCTGTCAAATTTAATTTCAATACAGATTTTTCCTTTTAATATTTCGAAATTTGAATTCTAAAATTGGCTTAAGACCCAAGTCAAATTATGCGCCCTTTTACAAAACAGAGAATATTACGAAAAGTGCTGCACACGGAATTCTCGAAATATTTATGATTGGATATTCTTTTGGGGATCCAATACAAAAGTAATATTTTGCTTGTTGGAGGCTTGTGCTTTCAGCATGTTTTTTTTGTTTTTTTTTTAAGTGTATATAAATGTGTTGTTATGTAGCAGCCCCAGTTGGCTATATTTTGAAATAAATAAAATAAAAGTAAGGAATGTCGATGACCTTTTGTCTGCGACCAGTGTTTCACTCGACCTCATCCGAGTGTTGTGGTAATTCCCGAATCCTGGCAACTATAACGAACAAATTACGAATCCCAGTTATTATACCGAATAAGTTTAGACCGATAGCATATTCCGGATTATGTATAACTACGGTATCCCGGTTATAATACCGAATCGTCCGGTATCGAAAGACTACCGAACAATATTCAGATTCGGTATACTTTTGTCAAAACTGGAACTAAAGTCGGGATTCGTGGTTTAACTACCTAATCCTGAAAATTATACCGAACAAATTACCCAATCCCAATCATGATACTGAATAATTTTTAACCGATAGCTTATTCTGGATTCTGTGGAACTACCAGATTAAACTGAGAGCCCCATGCAAAAAATCCTAAGTTCGCATTTCGCACAATTGTCTCCCATGCAAATTCTGGCTTTTATAACCTTAGTCAAACCCTAAGATCCCAAGGATTTCCAGAAATATTTCCAACCGGAGAGAGCGAGGCTCTGGAAGCAGCTTCCAAGACTATATCAAAGCGAGCACCTTCGGCGAAATTTTTCAATCCCGCTTTTTTCTGCAAAATTCAACTATTCCCACACCGATTCTAGTTTATAACGTTTCTCAAATCCCAAGCCTAAAATTCAAGAAAACCCTAACTAAATGGCATGCCTTTCCATAAAACGGAGAAAACTAACAAAGGCGCCGCGGGCGAAGTTTTGGGAAACAGTTATGGTCGATCATCCTTTTGGGATCCCAAATGAAATGGCAGTGACCAGAGTCTTACTCGACCATTTTCTCTCAATGCTTACAGAGAAGATTTATGTTTAAACCTTGCCATCCAGGACTAGAAAAAAAAAAATCAATTTACTTATCTCATAAGAAATTAGATATTTTTGTACAAAACCAGATAATGTTGCAACCATGCGCCGCAGGCTAAAATTTCACAACTCGGACATTTCTCCGCTAAAGAGATTCTGGTATAAAACACAGTTGTGAAATTCGAGAATTGACACCTTATTATAATTTTGGCAAGATTACGAAAATCGGGAGATTATCGAGAGAAAATTTTGGTCGGGAGATTTCCAAGAAAGTCGGGAGATCTCCCGAAAAATCGGCCGCTAGGTGCGCTATCGTAAAGAAAACATTGCACGTTACTCTTGGCGTACGTTTATCCAGGTTAGTTTTGCTATTTTCAATTCCTCTTAGGCCTAACCATGTTTAAACTGTTTAAAACGACTCTTCCCCTCTTTTTATGGCACTTGCAGCCTCTGGCTCAAGTGCCATATACCGATCACAATTCCGTCTGTCGGTCTGTCGGTCTGTCGGTCGGTCCGAGTTTTTTTGTCCCACATATCCGAGTTAGGGTACTTCCAGATGTGCTAGGACAATGAAACTTGGCAGGCATATCAGGGACCCGACCAAACTAACCTGGAAATAATCAGTTTCCCGATCCGACCATATGGGGGGGAGTGCGGGGCGCTGGAAACTTGCAAATTTAGGGCATTTTGTCACTTTTTTCTGAGTTAGGGTACTTCTAGATGAGCTAGGACAATGAAACTTGGCAGGAATATCAGGGACCCGACCAAACGAACCTGGAAATAATCAGTTTCCCGATCCGACCATATGCGGGGGAGTGGGGGCGCTCGAAACTTGAAAATTTAGGGCATTTTGCCACACTTTTTCGAGTTAGGGTACTTCCAGATGAGCTAGGACAATGAAACTTGGCATGAATATCAGGGACCTGACCAAAGTAACCTGGAAATAATAAGTTTCCCGATCCGACCATATGCGGGGGAGTTGGGGCGCTGGAAACTTGAAAATTTAGGGCATTTTGTCACACTTTTTCGAGTGAGGGTACTTCCAGATGAGCTAGGACAATGAAACTTGGCAGGAATATCACGGACCCGACCAAACTAACCTGGAAATAATCAGTTTCCCGATCCGACCATATGGGGGGGAGTGCGGGGCGCTGGAAACTTGAAAATTTAGGGCATTTTGTCACACTTTTTCGAGTTAGGGTACTTCCAGTTGTGCTAGGACCATGAAACTTGGCAGGCATATCAGAGACCCGACCAAACAAAATCAGGAATAATCAGTTTTCTGATCCGACCATTTTGGGGGGGGGGTGGAGGGCAGGGGAATCCGGGAAACTGAGAAGTGTGTAACTTTCGAACGGATGATCGGATTGTAATGAAACTTCATAACTGAAGAGAATATATATCTGTAATGTCCCGTTTAAAGTCTTGACCGGATTCGGTAGCCAGGGGGGAGTTGGGGGGGGGAGACCGGAAATTTCAAGAAACGGTTAGAATGGAGGGATCGGAGTGAAACTTGCGGGGAAGAACAAGCATCTGCTCTAGATAAGTCCTTTAGACCATTGTACTGGATCCGGACACTTATGGGGGGGGGGGGCGGAATTCCGGTGATGGTGGTTTTTTGGATTTTCACGATGAAACTTGGCAGGCATATCAGGGACCCAATCAAACTGACTTCAAAATAAAAATATTGTCGATCAGATAATGGTGGGGGAGTGGAGGGAGGGGAATCCGCAGGGGAATCCGGGAAATTGAGAAGTGTGTAACTTTCGAACGGATGATCGGATTGTAATGAAACTTCATAACTGAACAGAATATATATCTGTAATGTCCCGTTTAAAGTCTTGACCGGATTCGGTAGCCAGGGGGGAGTTGGGGGGGGGGGGAGACCGGAAATTTCAAGAAACGGTTAGAATGGAGGGATCGGAGTGAAACTTGCTGGGAAGAACAAGCATCTGCTCTAGATAAGTCCTTTAGGCCATTGTACTTGATCCGGACACTTATGGGGGGGGGGGGCGGAATTCCGGTGATGGTGGTTTTGGGGATTTTCACGATGAAACTTGGCAGGCATATCAGGGACCCAATCAAACTGACTTCAAAATAAAAATTTTGTCGATCAGATAATGGTGGGGGGAGTGGAGGGAGGGGAATCCGAAATTTTCAGTCATGCGTAATTTTGGAATGGTTGATCGGATTCGAGTGAAATTTAAGAATTCAACAGAGGACATTTCTCCGATGATTTTTTTCATATCCGGACTGGATCCGGCAACTATTGGGGGGGGGGGGGGGAATACGTGCCCCGTTTAGAATGGAGGGATCGGGATGGAACTTTGTGGGAAGAACAAACAGATGCTCTAGGTAAGTCATTTGCTGAATCGGATTGGCTACGTGCACCGCGGGGGAGCTGGGTGGGGTGGGGGGGTGGTGGACCGGAAATCTCGAGAAACGGTTAGAATGATGGTATCGGAGTGAAACTTGCTGGGAAGAACAAACATCTGGTCCATATAAATCTTTTACATAATTTGACTGGATCCGGACACTTGAGGGGGGGGAGGAGGGGTATCCCGGAATTCCGTTTTTGGGGGATTTTCACGACGAAACTTGGAAGGCATATCAGGGACCCGGTCAAACTGACTTGGAATAAAAAAAAATCCTCGATATGATAATCTTGGGGGGGGGGGGTTGAGGGAGGGGAATCCGGAATATTGAGTCATGCGTAACTTTGGAACTGGTGATCGGATTCGAGTGAAATTTAATAATTAAACAGAGGACATTTTTCTCTTGTGACCTTTTTCATTTCCGGACCGAATCCGGCAATTATCGGGGGGAGGGCGGAAAATACTTGACCCGCTTAGACTGGTGTGATCTGGATCGAACTTCGTGGGAATGACAAACAGATGCTCTGGATTAATCATTTACAGAACAGGATTGGCTCCGGTTATTGTGGGTGGAGTTGGAGGAGGGGGAGGGGGGTCTGGGATTCCGGTGATCGCGCGTTAAGGTACTTCCAGATGTGCTAGGACGATGAAACTTCGCTGGAATATTGGAGACTCAACAACATTTGCTTAGAAATTGCTACTTCCCAAATCCGATTATTCCTTAAAGTACCAATCTTGACCGCAAAGTAAAAAAAATACTTTTAAGCAATATATGCATTTTCGTGATGCCCATCAGCCCATTGGCAGTTTTGCCTCAAGGGTTTTGCTTACAAATGAAGTTCCAGCTCCCTTATAGCGCGCATCTCAACCGCAAAGTCGAAACTTACTCTTGATCAATCAAATCATCTTGACACATGCAAGTGCCATACGAGCTTACAGCTCTTGTTGCTTTACCCAACTCTGTTCATGTCAAGCGTCATCAAGTTTGTCACTTCTGGCTTCCGACTTCAGTGCCGAGTGCTGGCTGACTTTTCAACGGCGCTAATACGCGACTCGGTATGAAGCGAAAGCCTAATCGCTTTTTCACGTGTCAGATAACTTATCCCCCGTTCTCACGTGTGCTTGTTATTGTTCCTCTAGCGCGTCTGGCGGCAATTTGTCATCGGATTTTATGAAGGACGTATGCCTTCAAAGAACCATCCCGGGTAATAGCGCGAACACACGATAAGGATTTCCCGTCCGGATTTTCACCTATTTCACCATAAAGTTGAAAAAAATCTCAACTTTTCCATACGGAAGTTATGATGGTGCCAAAAATCCGGGCACGAATTCCAGTTCGGGAGCGCCGAACCCTGATCGTGTGTTCGCACTTTAATCGTCACTGTAACTGTAATTCCTCTTGTAGGGTTACATGGCGAATGAAGTCGACCTCAACAAAGAAAACACCTGCAAAAAAGAATGCAAGGCCTACACAACTGCCCAGGAACAAGGATGTAACAGAACTAAAAGGTTTTGTAACTCGGAGAAACGCTGCGACAGGGGCAAGCTGCACAGCTGCACGTACTTTGGAGCAGATTCGGATATCTGCATTTCAATAGACGAGAACAGAAGATACGAGTGGATCGATTACAAAAACGGAAAAGTTATTGGAAAGATGACAAGCTGTCGCGGCGGTAAGGTCAACAACCCGCAATTTGGATTCTATAGCGCCAAACCTAGCTCTTCCGAGTGAACCTGCGACCGCGAGAACAACTAGTAAGAACGAACAGCTTGACAAGACCGGATTTTCGTATCGCACTTGCAGCCTTTGGCAGCAGGGTTGCCACATGTCGCACGAGAGTGAATTGTCACTCTATTTCAAAAACGTCCAGAGGTGTCGTTTTCAGCAGTGATTCCGACCAAAAGTGACCATATCACGTTTTTTCAAGGACACTAAATTAAGATTTGTAATTTTTGCAGCATTGATTCTGACCAAAAGTGACCGTTTCCCATTTTTTCACGAAAACAAATTTTCACTCCCAAATCACTCTCTGTTTTCGACCAAAAGTCACTCTCTAATTTTTTCGATGTGGCAACCCTGTTTGGCAGATGCCCCATGTCGTGATCGTAATGTCCCGGTTTTGCTAGTTGGGTTGGGACACTTCCACACAAGGTCGGACGATGAAACTAGGATGTAGATCCAGAGATCCGGCCGTGTGAAGGAGTCCGAGGGGGGTCTCGGAAGAACCTTAGCTAATGTCCATTGCGTACTATCTTTGCAAGTGCCATATGAGCTTTCACCTCTTTTGACGTACAACATAACGAAGACGCTGAATTAGTGCAAATCAGAGCGTGCCGCATTATGCTAGGACCCAAATACAACGGTTACGAATCTTCCCTCCTCCTATTAAGACTTGAGCCACTCCATGTCCGCCGGGAAAACTTAATTTTACGTTTTGGCCGATCATTCCTTGCCAGTGAAAAACATAGAGCTATTCTGCCCGATCTAGCACCGGCGACAGGATGGACGAGGCACCAAAACCTCCTGGTGCCAGTTAAATGTCACACTAACCGGTATTTGAATTCCTTTGTACCATATTTCACGGAGAAAATTAACAAAGAACAAGTGAATTCCAAGTGATTTATTTTCATTTTTGTAATAATTGTATATATTCAAGTGTTTTAACACATTAAGTGTAATGGTCGGCGTATTTAGTGTCATGTCGGCACTACGAGGTAGATCAATAAAAATATCTATCTATCTATCTCATATTAAAGCCCGGCTGCCAGACAATATCAATCAATCAATCAATCAAATTTTTTTTCAACCCTAATAGCACTAGGCTAATATGGGCGGGAATTGGAAAACCAAACACTCACTAACAATACAAATAAAACACAAACTAACAAACAATAAATAAGAAACGAACATGAATCATGAACAGTTAAAATGTTTAGTAAAATATGGAACGTCTGAATTTAGGTATCTTTCTGAAGATTTCGTAGGTGGGGGAACAAGCTTGGGTTTCGGGTCGTCCTTGCTTCGCGTGTTAGATCCATGAGAGGGTGTAACGAAGTCCGGAAGGATGGTCCTGTGGTGTTCAGAATTCAAAATTTGGTGGCCAAAACGCATGAGAAGATTGTGTCTTCTTTCGGACAGTTTTTCATTATCGAGGATTTGAAGGCTTTCGTTGTGAGATGTGTAATTGTGACCAAGTATTATTCTGCAGTCGTTCGATTGCGGCATCCTGAGCTTTACTTAAGCCAGGATGCCAAATTTGGCAGCCGTACTCTGAAATGGGCCTTACATAATTTTTATAAAGTGTCACTAGTTCATGGCGTGGAACCCCAAACCGCTTCAGGTATGAAAGTGAACGAAGGGTAGCACAGCTATTTTTCACTATTTTTCCCACTTCACTTTTCCATTGGAGGTTATCATCCAGAATGATGCCAAGAATTTTACAGAATTTTCAGTTTTCATCAACGATTCCGACTCGACTGTTTGTAATACTTGTTTAGTGAAGTTAATCCTCATGACGTGACTTTTGGAGGTCTCATCCAGTCTAATACCAATACTCAATTTCAGAAAGGATATGGGTAAACGCAAATAGTTGGTGGAGATTCCTCTACCATTGTTCCAATTGCATATGCCTCTGCGATCAACCCGGACCCCGCTCCGACCGTTACATCAGCTTGAAACCTTCCACTGCAAACATTACTGGCGGAAATGTAGTCACCGGAGTTCGGTTCTTGAAGAAAGGACGAGTCGTCTATTTGCAGGTACGTACCGTAATTTTCAAAGAACAATTATACTGAGTACTTTCTCTAGTTGCTTGTACATTCTCAACCACCAAACTTTCTCTGTCTTAGAAAATCATTCCTGGCTTACATTCACCGACATATGCGCTACATGTGAAAATATACAAAAGGGCGACTGGAATCAGGCCAGTGACGTAAATACAACTCCATGCACAAACTACTTCGTCTGGTATAGAGAGATTGCACCCTACCCGACAAAAACGGGTATTACTACACCATCATCACGGGAGCATAACAGAAAAAAAATTAACATTCGGAGGTATAGGACTTTCGACTTTGAGACTAAATTGGCTTTTGGTAACCATTCTCAACCGGGGAGTTGCTAGAAACGTTAGTCTGGTTTATTCTTGTTGGTGTAATAAAACTTTTACAAAATAATTCGTTCCGGTGGCTTCACGGTCTTCCTTGGAATTGTAGTGCATCGGGAATGTTTGTTGGTGAAGGGCTTCCAACTTTTGGTGAACTTCGGAGGCGGTCAATTCATTCCCTTCAAACCAGGATCCTACGATCCCCTAGCCCACTTCTTAGGATCCTTTGTGGGCCTCAGATGCGGCTTTCTCTGCCTGTATGGCTTGCGTGGACTCGTGAGTTGTACGCGGGGCTTTTGACGGGAGTCACGTAAGTGACCTGGTATTTACATTTGTTTGTTTGTTGAGTGTGTTTTTGTTATATTGTGGCCCATGTTGGCCTTATTTGAAATAAAATAAATAAATAAATAAAAGAGTTTTCTTGATAATGAGAGTTTGAAGGCTTCAAAGTTTATAAACAAAGACGGAGTCTCGCGTCCTATTGGTCGGTTTTGACGCGTTTTAGGAAGCACGAATCGTTTTTGCCGGAAAGTTTGAAGGAACTTTTCTACAAAGCTGTTATTACACAATTAAGAAAGAGCCAGCGAAGTTGTTTCAACAATTTACTGGCTCAGAATACTTATCAAACATGGACAGATCACTCTTAAATTCGGAAGTCCTATACCTCCAAATGTTAAATTACTCTTTTTTTTACCCTTTTCGGTATTCGTCGGAAATGCTGCAATCTCTCTATAGCTCCACGTGACGCATTCTGTTCCCAGATAGCCCGACGGCCGCCGTTTTTGTCAAACGCTGAACGAACAATTCTGAAATGATGCTGCATGCCGGGAGCTTTGGCTTATGACGGAAGACAGAGTGGGAGAGAAGGGATACTAGAACACGGCTATATAAAGCATAGACTGATTTTTAGACTGGAGCCACATTGGCTCGAAGTCTAGAGCATCAGATTCTTCTATGTGGTTTACTTGAGAATTAGTGATTAGCGACATGCAAAGCTAAACAGAAAAAAAACTCGAAACAAGTCGTCACCTAGGCTTTAAACGGAGTTATAGACCAAATATGCTCCAAGCATCTGCCTGAACATACCAAGGAATGTATTCGTGAATAGGTTGCATAAGAACAACAGACGTACCGTCCTCGGAAAGCGTCCTTAACTTGACAAAAAGTACAATCTGAAGTACTTTGTACAAAAGCCATGCCACAGTCGCATTTCCATTGAGCACCAAGGTATTGGTGCATTTGTGGCCATTTGTTCAAATGATGTTAACATTTTCATTCCAGATACAAGAAGGCAAAGCACTTCCACGCGGAGCTATCAACTCAACGTCGCTGAACTGGCGGCCTGTAGAGCAAATCACCCCGGACGAAAGCGCCTCTGCACTAATTAACAAAGACAGCGACTACGCCGCCCTCTCTTGGGAAGAAAGGGCAATCGACTTGGACCACCTCAACGCCCCACAAGATCACGTCCTGACAGGACTTCGATTTAGGCGCCTGGGAGGTCACATCAATCTCGAGATCCAGGTCGCACCAGTTCAGTTCGCGACCGGATGGATCGATGTTGCAGGGGCACACTGGCTTGCTAGCGACACGACTCCAGCTAGCGAACAGCCGAGAGAAATCATAAAATTGAGGAATGCCGACATACCTACGAGAGCAACCACTCGCCCCCTACAGGAATCTGGTGACAACCAATACATCGAATTTCAGGTGGAGTTCTGTTTTTTCTTACTACCGCGTCAGAAAAGCTAGAAAAATAGCAGAATTCGACCGAAAAATACAATAAGCGTGAGGTGATGTCCGGCTGTTGTCTTCCAATCCTCAAACCAAAGGAAGGCACATGGATAATAGTCGATAAATATTTCTTCTATCCAAGCTGACTGCGAATCATATTTGACAGTGCAAACCATGTACGTCAGCTGAATTTTATCAGCACTATATTTCGGCTTTTCTTGGAATCACCGAAATTACAGCACCAACTTTAACTCCAAGCAATTCTCACGAAGAAATTCACAAAGTCCGAGACTTAAGCTAGAATCTTTAGCTTTTTTTGCACAAGTTTTTTCCCAGCTTGAGCGGCTTGAGCCTGAAGATGAACCTTGCCAAGAAGGGCCGAAATATACCTCTAATAAAATTCAGCTGACGTATACGTTTTGCACTGTCAAATATGATGATAGTCGACATCTGCAATAGCCTCACCAGCTAAAACTTTCCACGATTACCCTTATATCGTTTTCCTACCAGTTTCCATTCCTCCAAATTCTCCATTACGCCCACACAGAATAGTGATTAAAAATGGACCTTAACATAAAAATAGTAAGATATACTGGTAGACAATATTCCCCTCCATGGTTGGCTGATATCGGGAGATGGGGAAGAATTCACTGGACAGGACAAACCTGCGTTTATGTATTCGCTTTTATCTAAGAAGCAAAAAAGGTACATGCTGCAACTGAAGGCCTAAGCTATTTTTTTGTAGGATCAGTCAACCCTGTTCTTGTCCGTAGACCGTATTTTCATTTCCCCTCCAGTCGTTTCCGCGTAGCAGCAATGTCAAACGGTTCGAGCATTATGGGATACAAGCACACCGTGACGTAGATGCGTCACTTGATACAATCCGACCTTTCGGAATTTTTTCGCGGGGCACGGTCATTTACAACAAGAACAAAGGTTTCGATGGGATCCCAACAATTATAATATTTATTTGACTTCTTGATCCAGACAATAGAACCTTATAGAGATCTGGTCTTCGTCAGACTCCTTAAACATTTTAATATTTATCATTAATCAGCCGTTTTATAATTTTCATACACGGATTTAGGATGTCTCTTTACCCCTAAATCGAACCTCTAATCAATTTCAGACAGAACTTTTACTTTCAGCAAATTTTCCAGTTTTGGCCGGATTAAAGGCGAACTGTATGTCCGGGGAGAAAATAGATCGCATATACGGATTCAGCATGTCTCCTTACCCATGTTGTATCGAACTGCTAATCAACTTCAGGTAAAAACTTTTACTTTTAACAAATTTCCGGTCTTGGCCGGATTCCGGGCGAACTATTTGTCCGGTGAGAAAATAATTAGGCTATCATTAACGGATTCAGCATGTCTGCGTACCCCCAATTGGCTATCTCATTAGCTTTTAATTAATCTGGACCCCTCCCCCACCCCTAAATACAGAACTACGGAACCCATCTACGAACTTGACTTGTCCTTTGAACCAAAGAATACCCACACCAAGTTCGAACAAAATATCTCATTCCCTTCGAGAGTTGTCGTGCTTACAGACAGACGGACAGACGGCCGGAAGGACAGACGGACAACTTTTATGAAGTCATAGGCATCCCTCTACTTACGTTTTCCGATCCAAAAAAGCCGTCAGCAGCGAGGTAAACCCAGAAGTGAAAAGACAGGAAACAGATTTATATGACGTCTAAGGGTTTTATGGAGCTAGCATATGGAGTTGTTAGACATTAAACTTTCGTTTGCCCCTTAGAAGACCCGGTTTTTCGCATTCAGTCATGGTGTTCAGAAATTAGGAAACTTTGTTCTTTAAATCTTAAAGGGCCTGTCTTACCTATAATGCTAACACAACCTACTTCCATAATCACTACATATATTTCTAAACCCGGCGACCCCAATTTCGTACGGTACATTCTAACCCCTCAAACAAAACCACGCTGATTTTCTAACTTGCCGTGTTTTGCTACCTCCGATGTGTATCACACTGTCGACGGTTGTCTGCGAGGAGTTTTTTCATCAGAAAAAACGGTTACGTAAATTGTTTCCCTGTTTTCGCTACAAGTCAGCGGGTCTCGAAAAAGGCTTAAAACAAAACCGTGGGTTATTTGTTGAAAGCACAGCCTAGTTTTAAAGTATTCAAATATTTTAAAATACTGTAGAGTACGAGGGGTCCTTTAAGCCTACTCTTTCCAGGCGACCTCAATCGAAAAGGACGTCGGACAGACCACCATTCCTTTCCTTGATGCGCAAGAAGTATCTCCTCAACCACCAGTGTGGCTTACCGGAGTTGGACTTGTTCACAAAGGAGACTCCGGAACCGGGGGTTTCCTGAGCCTCAAAGTAGCGACCTATGACATGACGAAGCATATCCTAGCCCCATCTGCCACCCGGATTGTGACAGCCGAAGACACGTCGGAAAACATTATCGACGTCAAGACTCCAAAATGATCTTTTATCACAGATAGTAATAAATTGTCATTAATTTAGTTTTTCCTGATATTTCGCCCTGTTTGCTTAGGTTTAGGTTTTTTTGGCTAATTGGCAGATTTAGGGTTTTTTATTTTAGGCTTTTGTTTAGGTTTTTTGGCTAATTGGCAGATTTAAGACGGGAAGATGGCTATTCGAAATGGTACAATATGGACAGCATGAGGACCAACTGCGAAACTTTTGCATCTTTTTTACAGACCACCATCCCTCAATTCCACTATTCACTTCTAATTTTTTTGATAAAGAGGAGAACACCATTAGGGGTCGGCAATCTTTCCAGATTGTATACACCAGAGACGGTTTAGGTGTGGCTAGTTTGGTTGGACTGTCGCCCTCCACAACATGTGTAGTATTTTTGTCAGATCTAACACGTACTTTTTGGGATCCCAAAACGTAAGTGGAGGGATACCTATGACATCGCAAAAGTTGTCCGTCTGTCCGTCCGTCCGTCCTTCCGTCCGTCCGTCCGTCTGTAAGCACGATAACTCTCGAAGGGAATGAGATATTTTGATGAAACTTGGTGTGAGGATTCGTTGGGTCGGCGGACCAGTCGAGTTCGTAAATGGGCTTTGTAGCCCTACATTTAGGGATGGGGGTTCAAATTAAGGGGCAAACAAAATATTTTGAAACAGCTAATATGATAGTCGATTATGGGGTAAGAAGACATGCTGAACACGATGGTGAAAACCATTTTGTAATCGGACAAGTAGTTCGCCCGGAATCCGGCCAAAACCGGAAAGTTTGTTAAAAGTAAAGTTTTATTTGAAGTTGATTAGATGTTCGATTTAGAGGTAGGAAGACATGGTGAAGACGATGGTGAAAACCATTTTCTCGACAGACAAGTAGTTCGCCCGGAATCCGGCCCAAACCGGAAAGTTTGTTAAAATTAAAAGTTTTATTTGGAGTTGATCAGATGTCCGATTTAGGACAAGAAGACATGCTGAACTTTTATGTGAAAACAATTTTCTACCCGGACATGTAGTTCGCCCGAATCCGACCAAAACCGGAAAATTGTTAGAAGTTAAAGCTTTATTTCTAGTTGATTAGATAACCGATTTATGGGTAAGAAGAGACGCTGAATCCGTGTGTGACAATCATATTTTACCCGGACATATAGTTCGACCGGAATCCGGCTGGAGTCGGAAAATTTGTTATTAGTTAAATTTTATTTGAAGTTGATTAGATGTTCATTATTGGGGAAAGAAGATACACTGAGTTCGTTTTTGAGCTTTCTTTTTTCGCCGGACAAGTAGTTCTAGAGTTCGGCCGAAACCGGGAAATTGGCAGAAGTGGCAGGAACTTTTCGTCAAAACAGATATGACTTATACGGGTAAACACACATGCTGAATCCATATCTGAACTTGGTTTTCTGAGATGATTAGCTATTTGGCCTTAATCTGTTTCTGAATTTTAATTGTAAGAATGTTCAAGGATTCTGGCGATGACTGGATCTGGCTAAGATAAGACCCAGTTGTTTGGATCAGATACTGAATTTTTGGGATCCGTTCTTTTATACCTCCCATAACGTTAGGGTACATAAGAAGGGCGCCTTGATTTTAAATTTGTTATCTCAGGAAGTTGAAATTTCCGCGCTGCATCATTTATTAAATAGCACTTTAGGAAGATAATACTCTAAGTCTCATTAGTTGTCTGCAATTTTTACTTTGTTCTTGCGTACTAACAAGGCCACGGAACAAAAATTTTCTCCAATCTTTCTTTGCGAGTTCAGAATCCTTTGTGAAAAAAAAATATTTTATTTCTTGATTGTACTGATTTTACATAACTAAATTGCGTGCAAAATTAAATTTCTTCCAAATAATTTTAAAAGTATATCCATCTTTTTCGCGAAATGCTTCGGCCATGGGATGTTCGCACTGCTATTTAGCACTGGAGAGTTTTCCCTAGCCCTTGTCAAGCTCACCACGGCGAATATGGCAACACGATTGTTACAAAACAACGGCTTAAGCAACCCAGCGGAGGCGCGCACACCCGTAAACTGACGGCGTACCAACAAAAGGAGGGGAATATCGTAGTGACTAAAAGATTCGGCTCAAAAAAGCAGGATTTGCTGGAAATGGCAGACCTTCCTTTTGCTTCCAAAAGATGTCATCCTCTAAAGTTTAACTGAAAAGCTAAGTTATTTGTATAATTTAACTAATTACACTGCATTATTTCGATTGCGGTAAGGGATTTTTTCCTTTTT
This sequence comes from Branchinecta sandiegonensis, assembly GCA_030848855.1. Lineage (NCBI taxonomy): Eukaryota > Metazoa > Arthropoda > Branchiopoda > Anostraca > Branchinectidae > Branchinecta > Branchinecta sandiegonensis. The sequence continues at coordinate 1,635,621 of JAUPMV010000003.1, read as the reverse complement.
CACTATTTGCTCTGTTATAACGTTCAGAATATCTACGGCCGTCCACAAAACGAAAAATTCTACTATGAAGCGAAAGATTTCAATTTGAACGTAACCGCAGCTTCTCACTTGCCAGTCATCAGCACGAGGAAGGTGGCTCACTGTATGAACACTTCTTTTTCGTCAAGCAACAACACAGATACAAGCGCATAGAGGTACCACAAATCAGACAGGGAAATTCCACTATTTGAACATAGGTTATTCGTGAATAGCTGAGCAAGGAGTAACGCATTTTCGTCGGGTCTTCAAACCTCTTTAAGTGAATAAGTCATGGTTACTAGATTGTCCTGTTACATCCCTTCTTAGTAAGACATCAAGGATGACATTTTATCCGGCCTCACCTTCACCAGTGAAATGCATGCACTCAGCGTCACATGAGGGTATATGCATGTGAAACATGATTTGGGTAAGAAGATTTTATGCTGTGTTATAGAACATAATAGAATTTGGATTTATTCGCTCATACTTTCACGGTAGCAAGACCAAAATTGGTGAGTCTTGTCTTGCACAAACTTTCAACAACAACAAAACACTTAAAAATACGTACAACTGGTCAAAGGCTATTTAGAATTTCAACAATCTTTGGTATAAAACTGTTTTGGCAACGGTGTGTTTGGCCGCTACTGGCTGGAATATTGGGACCTTTGTAGAGACTGCTCGCTCTTGCCTTTCCCTTACACTGTGGTGTGGGGGAAGGAGAAACTCAGTGTAGATGGGGTAATACTGGAGTAACGGGAGTAATATGACGTTCGAACTGCCAGCGACTGACCAACGAGCAATGCAGAACAAACATTATAGCAGTGTTGCCAAGTGTGACACTTTAGGTGCTTTTTGACATTTTTTTGTCTCTGGGTGATACCGTGACACTTTTTCTCTGAAAGTGACACCTTTTTTTTACGAACGACAGTTTTTAGGTCAGAAAAGCACTATTTCATTTACTTTACTAAAGTGACGGATTAACGCCCCCAAAACATTGCCAAAACATGTACTTTACTTTGGTTTTGTACACAAAAACAGTTTGAAGCCTTAAATAAATTTTGTTACAAAACTGTGACGTCACAGTTAACAAATGTTTTGAGAAATATTCGTACAAATTCAGTTATTACCAATTCTGAGCGTTGTGCAGCGGAGTGCAAAAAAAAAATTCGAGGTGTCAAAAAACACCCTTTTGTCAGCAATTTTGACACTTTTAAGAGAGATAGAGAGAGACTTTCACAGCGCGAGGCGCCGAATTAGCGCTTCACGTCAGGTTATTTATACACTTATCAGATAAAAACCGATCTGCAACGAAAAGCTGAGTCAACGCAACAAAATAATACAAAAATCACTGGTTAATAAGGTTTACAATCGCAGGTATGAAACTCTTCTTGTATCTCTCGTGGATTGGTGGGAGAGGTTGAAGGGTGGGGACTTTCTGGGAGTTGGGTCTTTGAGGTCGGGATTTTAAAGGTTGAAAAGGCGGGGGAAATAAATCTTGGAAGCGGGGATTTGTCATGGCTTTATTGCCAAACCGGGTACACAGGAGGGTTCTTCTCTCCGATAAAGTAGTGAGCTGGAAATGCTTAAGAAGGAAGTGACGTGGGAGTTTACCTTGACCACAAATAATTCTTAATGCTCGCTGCTGGACTGACTCTACTGAATCAGATTGGGTTAGTTAAACCAAAATGCCAAGCCGGACAAGAATATTCAAGCAGAAGTCGTTTTATGAGTCGAGCTCTTGGCAACCCTGCTTAATAGAAGACTAACCTGGACTCGAAGCGGGTGCATCATCAGCAGGTGCATGAAGCGAGGGTCGGGGACGACGTCAGTCATCCTGGCCCCTTGGTACTTGAGGGCTTGGCACATGAAGGCGGCGATATTCCGGTGCAAAGGGATGTGAAACGTCAGTTGATAAGGGTCCATCTGGAAAAAAAATGTCTGATTATTTCACTACTCAGGTGCGAGGTGGGACAGCAAGACATAACAAGTTAATACATATTTGACAATGTAAAACGGATACGTCAGCTACATTTTAATAGAGCTAAAGAAATATAAAAAAACGTGATTTTCGGTTTTTTTTTCTTGATCAGCTAGTTACTCCTCTAAGATAATGTGCGAGGGATGAATATAACTTCGGATATTCCGGTTGCACTTCCGGCAAACCGTCCTCAGCTACCCCGAAAATCACGGTTTTCTATTTCTTTTGTAATGAATGGTCAGCTTGGCTTCAAACCTTATATTTATTAGAGCTATATCTCGGCATGAAACATGAAGTTCGTTTTCTACCTTGAGCATGAACAGGACCCTTGCCAAGAAGGGCCGACACATAGCTCTAATAAACTGTAGCTGGCGTGTCCGTTTTGCATTGTCAAATATGATTCGCAGTCAGCTTGGGCTGAAGGAATGTCTATAAGTTAATACTGAATGAAGAACACATAGGTCGGGTGAAAATAGAAATACCTCCTCTCCCAGTCAGCTCGCGACACTTCTAGCAGATCTTTCCTAGATTCCAGTGAATCTTGTTCGTGATAAAACAAAATCGGGAACGAAGTAAGTCCGACGACGACTATCCAAGCTAAGTTAGTGAAAGAAAGGCTAAGAGATCAAGAGATTCAGACGTGGCATGGGGGTGTATCAGAGCCCCACTCTCTGAAGTTGTATGGTATGGCCAAAAAGACATAGGAGAAGAATTATATTTTAAGTCGGGATTGGGGGGGGGGGGGCAGAATTGAGGTGGATGGTGAGTCTTAGGGCAGAAGCTCTTCAGGTGGGGATGCGGAGAAAATATATTGGTAGAGATAGGAAAGATACTGGTCCTTATTTTTGTCCAATGTGTTGTACTGATGGAGAGGATGCGGTACATTTGATTTGTTATTGTGAGGAGTTGAAAGAATTAAGAAAGGAAGTGTTTGGTCGGGAGGCTTGGGAGGAAAGGGATTTGGTTTCAAGTATGGGAAGTAAGTGTTTTGGTGAGCTCCGAAGGCTGGGTAGATTCCTGAAGCTAGCTATGACCCACCGTGAACTATTTTTATAGAAGTTTCATTCATTCATTCATTCATTCATTTTATTTGCGTTTTCAGCAATTAGCGTGTTGAACTCGAATCCTAACACGTTGCGCTGTCACCCGTTTTCAGCGCCCGTGTTTTGCATAAGAGAACCCGGCACAGGATTTGATACGCGACCGAATCCGTTTGTGTTTGGATTCGGTGCTGGAACTCGAAAGCTTTTATTTTTGGAGATGTTACTTTATTTCGAGTTTCTACAAGGACAAAACGCCTGAACCTACATAACACGGAGCCCGTGATAGGATGCGCACTGAATGCACTCCGTAAAACGACTTGTGAAGAACGCGGGTTGAGAATCGCAAGCCTGAAAACGCAACTTTTATCTCTACACCATCATCGAAAAAAAGAAAAAGCCAATAGTATAACGTTACGAGGCACAGGATTTTCGAATATGAGACTGAATTATCTCTGAACCTGTTACGAAAACATTGTCCGACAATTTCTTGATTCTTTGAGTAGCTTACAGTATTAGAGGAAATTTAAATCAGAAGTGAGATCTCTCAAAAACCTTCGTTCTAGATCTTATGTCTTTATTCTTCTTCTTCTTTTTTTCTCTCCTTCTTTTTTTGAACTGTTTGGTTGGTTCCCCTTAAGACTATATGAATAAAGAATAAGCCCCACCCATTGCCCGGCCTTATGGTGGGAACACAAAGAGTTAATGGAAAGAGTTTGTCATGCTTTGAATCTTATTTGAGTGACCGGAAGCAAATTGTGGTGAATGTGTGTTTTACTTCTGTTGCTAGTGAGATAACTTGCGGAGTTCCCCAGGGGTCTATACTAGGTCCCCTTTTATTTTTTATTTTTATAGATCGGATTAAGTACTATTTGTCAGAGGCTGGTATAATCCTTTTTGCAGACGATACTCTATTACTTGTAGCTGCTCCATCAGCTGATCTACTTTTTGATAAAATGAGAAAGGCATTGTCCGAGTTTGTTGAGTGGGCAGATTTCAATCTTTTGACATTAAATTATACCAAAACTAATTACATTTTATTTTCTCGGATATCTAGTATTGAAACTAATTTAGAATTAATAGTAAACGGAAATCAAATAAAAAGAGTAAAGATAACAAAGTACCTAACATAAAGGTTTTATGATCGATGAAAATCTACCATGGAAAACACATTCACATATTATAGCTTCAAAATTGTCAAGGTCTTTGGGAGTACTTCGCCGAGTTAAAAACCTAGTCTCACAGAAAATTCTTCGATTGCTTTATTTCGCTATATTTCAAAAACTAGAGATTATCAAGTTGGTATTTTCACATATAAATTTCTCAATAATATACTTCCCTCTTCTTTTGAAAATTTTTTCTCCATTAATAGTGATCATAGTCATGATACACGAGGGGCATTAAATCTGGTACACCCATTTAGAAACACGACTAGAGCTTCTTTCGTGATTAGAAATTTTGCCCCCTCTGTATGGGATATAATTCCAGTTGAAATTAGAAGTTCGAGCCATCTGGCATCCTTCAAGGCTACAGCGAAGAGATTTATTTCTTGCAAAAGAATAGTAATTGATGCGTGAGTGTTTTTTGTAAGCAAAATGTTGTTGTATATGTGTGAACCGTGTATGAATGGCATGTATAATAATATAAAAAAAGTGTTACCACATTATGTAGAATAGAGAAGACTGCCACCTGCGCCCAACAAACCCTTTGGTGCTTTCTTAGCAGGTGCTGTAAAATGTTTTGTATACATGTGTAAAATAAAATCTAATCTAATCTAAAAAAAATCTAAAATCTAATCTAATGGTGTTTATTATTTTTTATGAATAAAACTGAAAATGAAAACATTTTCCGACCATTTCTTGATTCTTTGAGTAGCTTACAGGATTAGAGGAAATTTAAATCAGAAGTGAGATCTTTCAAAAACCTTCTTTCTAGATCTAAGTGGACGAGACTTAGTCTGGCGCTGGAACCACACGCTCAGTTTTATTATAAAACTAAAACTTTCGTCTAAATATTATAAAATTAGGACGAAAGTCCAAAGCATGACTGCTCCTCTCGGCAAAGCCCGTCGCTGCAATCCAAAGATAAGCCTTTCACCTGGAAGGGCCAAAACCGAGGTTCACTCAACTCTACTGTTGTGGCTTAGAGGGCGCCATCCAATTTCGTTGTTTTTCCAAACCAAGGTGTAAACACATGTGCCTTCTAGGTAATTCAAGATTCAAGATTCATTTAATAAAATAGCTATCGTAATTATGGCTACCGCCGCAACTAATTTACGCTACCTTTTACAACATAATAAGCGCTACGTATTATCAGGGACCCATAAATTTCCTGTAATGACTCGCCATTCAGGGGGCTTGTCAATAAGAGATTTCTGATGCGCTCTTGACCGAGCGTCAGATAGTTCGAGAAATACCCACGGGGATAAAATACCTGACTATCCAGATAGACAAATTTTTTTTGCAGCTGTTGTGCTGAACTAGGAATATTTTTCTGTAATGGAAGAGTATCCTGGATCTTTTGTTCTAGCTTAGGTACCTGGTGGCATGCTGAATAGTCCCAACAAACTTTGTCTATCTGAGCAAGAACGCCGATTCGATCCAAGCGGACTTTTTGGAAACTAGGTGAGGCTCGGGCAACATACAAACATAGAAGCATAGGAAATGACAAGCCCCCTGAATGGCGAGTCATTACAGGAAATTTATGGGTCCCTGGTATTATTAATTTCACTATTAAAAAAAGGAACGAATGAATTAGAGTAGAGTAGAATTTAATTTAAAAATGACTTTCACAGCAATGATGCCGAATTTGCATTTTTCGTCAACATATTATAAACGAAAACGTTGTCAATGGACATTTACAGCAAATTTGCAGATGTCAATATATATATATATACAATTTATGCACAACCAAATTATATAAATCCAGATGGAACATATTCAGTTTTATTAGTGAGAATTAAAAAGTGTCACGAAAGATGGAACGAAGCTTTTCCTGTATCTTTAGTGAGTGCAAACTTCTGGTGTTAATTTGGGGACTTTTGGGGATCAGCAATGAATTGCTGAGACGATCTGTCCTGCATCGCACTGGTTCAAGTTTGTTCTTGTGGCATGTGTTTCTGTTGACTGCAACGGCAGGGGGTAGTAGGGAACGGTGCTTATCACTCAAAAGTACGGAGTGCCCAAATTTGCACATCAGCTGGTACCTACCTACGTTCTTTAAAGCACAATGGACACATCTAATGCTTTGTTTTGTATTAAATGCTCCACAAAAAAACATTTCAGACTTCCGTTAGAAGGCGCTACGAAAATCGGCCATTTTCTTGTTATCCCTTGTCTTTACCTCTCTGGCATTTCGGCGATCCAAATCTTAGGAGCTGGGATATCGTGGCAGGAAATTCAAAAACTCCCAGCAATGCTTGATAGAAAAGGATATATTTGAGATGTCACCAATAAGTCAAGCCGCAGATGCAGTTTAACTGATTGTTCTAGTGTTTCATCAGAAGTTCCATGTTATAAGTGCATATTAAAAGTTTATCTTTGTGGAATAGTGTTGTGAAGCATAATTAACTTGCTTTATAAATGTACCAGAATATGCAATAAGTTTATAAAAAATAACGTAGCTACAAAAATCATTCAAAAACAAATAGCCTATTCAAATCTGAATTAAACAAGCTGATTTATGCATGAAATAAAGATCTACTAAGTGTTTTAAGAAACATCACTTTTATCTTTGTCCAAGCTAGTAAATTGAACATGTACTGGCCCAAAAAATTACGCTTTGAAATATCACAGAGAGGAAACTGCTGAAAAAGCTGCTGAGCTAGGGGGTAAGGATTGTTCCTAGGTTGTTACAGAGTGGGATTGGGGTAGTTTGATGTGCCCATTGAACTTTAAGGGTTGGGATTTGTAGAGTAATTAGGGCAGAATCGTATGAAACATACTTAGTTCCTAGAATGATTTTTAAGGCTCATTTTTGCACTGTTTCAAGTTCGTCGTTGAGGGAGACGGTGTTGTGCACTTGTGGTCCCCATACTGGGCACGCGTATTCCAGCAGAGGGCCTACATAACACGTGAACGCGAGCAACAATTGCTTTGTGGAAAACCCGAGTCGACGCAATGTGGTTAAGGATCGCAGCGCATAGTTGCCTTTTCTCACAAGGTTCGTAATGTGTGGGAATCATCAATGGGAATCATCAATGAACAATCATCACTGAATGTCACACCAAGGACAACTGCCGTCGAAGTGGTAGGGTACAAGGAGTCGGGGCAAGCAACGTCTCTTTTCAGAGGATAAGTTCAAGTTATTGCCGGTACAGATGGCGTAGGTCTCTTATCGTCATTGCGACCTAGTTCATTACCTGGATTATGCTGATCCGCCATCATCACGTCCGTAGCCATTACTACCATAACTTTACCATCTTGTTGGAGACTTTTGCAAATAGTAGCTGAGTATACATTTACTTTTATCGAGAGAGAAAGCAGAGGCGTTACTAGCCAAAACGTTTGGGGGGGGGGGACGAGGCATTTACCGACTGGCTGGTAATTTTTACCGACTTTTTCTACAGGAAAAACGACTGTTTTCAGCAACAAAAATGACCTTTTTGAAAAAAAATCGACTGATTTTCAGAAAAACCGACTATTTTGACGAAAAATCAACCATTTTTCAGAAAAAAAGACTTTTTTCATGAAAAAAAATCGACTGTTTTGACGAAAAATCGCGGCGCTTCGCGCCGATTCGTATTTTTTTACCGACTCGCCGGCAGCATTGGGGGGGGGGCGTCCCCCCCCCCTCCCCCCCCCCCCCCAGTCGTGACGCCCCTGAGAGAAAGAGCAGAGTGCTTCTGAGCCTTAGGCTACCTACGAAATCTCTACCCCTCGCTTGTTGATTGGTTCTGAGTGGAAATTAAGGTCAGGCCCAAGGGTCTTCAGAAGAAAATCACGCTATCAATAAGGTCCCAGTGAACCGTATTCAAGACCTAGCCATAACCACCACCCCTGAAACCACATCATCAACTAAATCAGCATATGCCGTTTAGTGATCTATCTTCGGGGACAGAACCAGTATTAGTCTATGTTTCATCAAAGATGGATTCCTGAATCACCACTAACTGCCTGGGTACAGAGTTTTTCTATGTAATCCGACAATCTCTTCTATTGAAGCAGCTCAATCGACTCCAGTTGTACAGCGACTTTAAATCCCCTGAATTAGGCTCCATAGTGGATTGAAGGGATTTTTTTTTTTATTATCGGAAATATGCTGATGCATCGCTAGGTCTTTCAGCAACGAAACCAACGTATTTCTAAGACCCATCGTATCAATCAATCAATCAATTTATTTAATTCGTGATATTACACAGCACATAATAAAATTACACTAACACAGGACTATTCTTTACTAAATATATACAAAGATTTCATATATAACCCGGTTTACTTATTTTGTCATTTGTTCGACCCCAGTTGTTCATATCCTAGTTCAAATAAATAAATAAATATAACATGTCAATGCAACCTACTTCCATTTTCGCTCCAACAATTTTTAAACCTGGAGACCTGAATTTCATATAAATAAACCCTACACCCCTAACGACAATACAGAGATTTTACAGTTTCGCTATTTTCGATTCGATGCGTATCGTGCTCCCGACGTTGGTTTGCGAGAAGCTCCGTCGTAAGAAAAACGGTTAGTAAATTTTCCCTATTTTCGCTAGAAGTAAACGGGCTTTGACAAAGGCTTAAAACAGCTAAAGCCGTTGTTATTTGTTGAAAGCAGATCCTAGTTTTAAAGGACCCCTCTTGTTTATTCTGCCTTTTATAATATACTTAGCTCCCATATGGAATTATAGGCTTATAAAACCGCCACCTTTATCCATTGTTTCGTTTCGTAACTACGGATTTTTAGCGCTTTTTCGGCCTTGTCGAGTTTCCCGTCATCCAACGGAAGGTTTGCCGGAATCTTCATTGTCCGCTGATAACTCTTTCACGCATAAGGATGTGATAATCTTCTGTATATTACTTCTTTTATTTGCTTAGTTTCCCACTTTTTAACCTAGGCACGTTCAGTTTTCAAATCTTTTGCGCTCTGCCGCCGCGTCGGAGAGCAGGAAGGCTGGATATAATCGACAAGCGCTAACAAGAGAATCGCTATTTTTCATGTTGAAAGTAATGGTATTTTCGAAGACGTTTTTCTGATCCATTTTATAGGGAAAAGATCATTTCTAGTAAGAGTTGTGCTTTAAAGTATCCAAGTGTATCCGACTACCTTAAAGGACCCCACTTGCTTATTCTGTTTTTTATAATATACCTAGCTCCCATACAGAAACAGAAGCGTCTAAAATCCCCACTTTTCTCCACTGTCTCGTTTTGTGCCTATGCATTCTTAGCGCTTTTTTGGCCTTGCCGAGTTTTGATCGTCACACAACGAGACTTTTGCCGGAATCTTCAATGCCCACTGCCGACTCTTTCACACATAAGGATCTCAGAAGCATATGTTTATTACTTCTTTTATTTGCTTAGTTTTCCCACTTTTTAACCACGGCTCGTTCAGTTTTCAAATGTTTTGCGCCCAGCCGCCGCGTCGGAGAGCAGGAAGGCTGGAGGTAATCGACAAGCGCTAAGAAGAAAATCGCTAATTTCAGGTGGAAAGTAATGGTATACTCGAAAACGATTTTTCTGATCCATTTCATTGGGAAAAGATCATTTCTAGTAAGAGTTGTGCTTTAAAAATAAACAGAAAGAGGTGCTTGAATAAAGCTGATCTTACAACCTCACACCAACAATTAATACTCCTTGAGCCCAAACAGACTGAGAAGCATATTCGAACAATTTAAATAAACAGGAAACTTACGTTATCTGGATCTGTGAAGCCGACCGTTTCAAACCATATTTTGACGGCTGCGAGGCAATAGTCCAAAAGTCTCCGGGTATGTGACAGGGTTTCCTCGTTCTTCAAGTGAAGGGCGAGAGCCCACATTGCCGAGGCGCTGGCTTCAAGCTCACCCGAGAAGGCTGCATAGTAGGTATTTGGCTCGAATTCAACATGGTTTCCAACTTCTCTAACATTCACATTCATACCTAGAAGAGCATTAAGGACTATGTAAACAGAGGCGCAATTTCAATAAAACTTAGGGGTGGGGGTGGGGGATCAGTTTTGGGCACCTTCCCAGGTTTATTATCATACTCAAGATCAAAATTCAATTACTTTTTTTTGTGGGGAGGGGAGGGAGGGGGACAAATTTGAAGTTGTTTCCCAATACCTTAAAGTAACATCACTGGTTAGGTATTTTTGCTTTTTGTCGATGTGATACTTGTACTTGTTACCGCGTTCGTTCTTTTTTCTCTTTTTTCTGTTTTCTTTGTTTTTATGGCACTTGTAGCCTCTGGCTCAAGTGCCATATACCAATCACAATTCCGTCTGTCGGTCTGTCGGTCGGTCCGAGTTTTTTGTCCCACATGTCCGAGTTAGGGTACTTCCAGATGTGCTAGGACAATGAAACTTGGCAGGCATATCAGGGACCCGACCAAACTAACCTGGAAATAATCAGTTTCCCGATACGACCATATGCGGGGGAGTGCGGGGCGCTGGAAACTTGAAAATTTAGGGCATTTTGTCACTTTTTTCTGAGTTAGGGTACTTCTAGATGAGCTAGGACAATGAAACTTGGCAGGAATATCAGGGACCCGACCAAACGAACCTGGAAATAATCAGTTTCCCGATCCGACCATATGCGGGGAAGTGGAGGCGCTGGAAACTTGAAAATTTAGGGCATTTTGTCACACTTTTTCGAGTTAGGGTACTTCCAGTTGTGCTAGGACCATCAAACTTGGCAGGCATATCAGAGACCCGACCAAACAAACTTATAAATAATCAGTTTTCTGATCCGACCATTTGGGGGGGGGGGGGGGGTGGAGGGCAGGGGAATCCGGGAAATTGAGAAGTTGTAACTTTCGAACGGATGATCGGATTGTAATGAAACTTCATAACTGAATAGAATATATATCTGTAATGTCCCGTTTAAAGTCTTGACCGGATTCGGTATCCAGGGGGGAATTGGGGGGGGGGGGACCGGAAATTTCAAGAAACGGTTAGAATGGAGGGATCGGAGTGAAACTTGCTGGGAAGAACAAGCATCTGCTCTAGATAAGTCCTTTAGACCATTGTACTGGATCTGGACACTTATGGGGGGGGGGGGTCCCGGAATTCCGGTGATGGTGGTTTTGGGGATTTTCACGATGAAACTTGGCAGGCATATCAGGGACCCAATCAAACTGACTTCAAAATAAAATTTTTTCGATCAGATAATGGTGGGGGGAGTGGAGGGAGGGGAATCCGAAATTTTCAGTCATGCGTAATTTTGGAATGGGTGATCGGATTCGAGTGAAATTTAAGAATTGAACAGAGGACATTTCTCCGATGATTTTTTTCATATCCGGACCGGATCCGGCAACTATTGGGGGGGGGGGGAATACGTGACCCGTTTAGAATGGAGGGACCGGGATGGAACTTTGTGGAAAGAACAAACAGATGCTCTAGGTAAGTCATTTGCTGAATCGGATTGGCTACGTGCACCGCGGGGGAGCTGGGGGGGGGGGGGTGGACCGGAAATCTCGGGAAACGGTTAGAATGATGGTATCGGAGTGAAACTTGCTGGGAAGAACAAACATCTGGTCCATGTAAATCTTTTACATAATTTGACTGGATCCGGAAACTTGAGGGGGGGGAGGAGGGGGTTTCCCGGAATTCCGTTTTTTGGGGGATTTTCACGACGAAACTTGGAAGGCATATCAGGGACCCGGTCAAACTGACTTGGAATAAAAAAAAATCCTCGATATGATAATCTTGGGAGGGGGGGAGTTGAGGGAGGGGAATCCGGAATATTGAGTCATGCGTAACTTTGGAACGGGTGATCGGATTCGAGTGAAATTTAATAATTAAACAGAGGACATTTTTCTCTTATGACCTTTTTCATTTCCGGACCGAATCCGGCAATAATTGGGGGGAGGGCGGAAAATACTTGACCCGCTTAGACTGGTGTGATCTGGATCGAACTTCGTGGGAATGACAAACAGATGCTCTGGAGTAATCATTTACAGAACCGGATTGGCTCCGGTTATTGTGGGTGGAGTTGGAGGAGGGGGGGGGTCTGGGATTCCGGTGATCGCGCGTTAAGGTACTTCCAGATGTGCTAGGACGATGAAACTTCGCTGGAATATTGGAGACTCAACAACATTTGCTTAGAAAGTGCTACGTCCCAAATCCGATTATTCCTTAAAGTACCAATCGTGACCGCAAAGTAAAAAAAAATACTTTTAAGCAATATATGCATTTTCGTGATGCCCATCAGCCCATTAGCAGTTTTGCCTCAAGGGTTTTGCTTACAAATGAAGTTCCAGCTCCCTTAGAGCGCGCATCTCAACCGCAAAGTCGAAACTTACTTTTGATCAATCAAATCATCTCGACCCATGCAAGTGCCATATGAGCTTACAGCTCTTGTTGTATGTCTTAGGAACTCACTAGTCACTCCCCGCGTTCTCGCTAGTCCCCGCGGACGGAGAATGCTCCGATTATCACCACATCCACAAAAAAGGACTCCCTTTCAGATTCGGTGGGGAGTCAATTTTGGAAGTTGCTGGTGTCGTTGTTAACTGAAACAGGTGCTACATTTGGAAAATAGGAATTTCCGAGGTCAATATTGAGTTTGGTTATGGTTCAAAACTGATTTTGAGGAAAGGGCATCTTTTTCATCGTGGTTGATTTTTTTTTGTGAATGATAACAATGAAAAAATAAGTTAAAACAATCGGAATAAACAAAACAGAAAATGAAGTGGATCCAAACTAATTCCACCACCTGATTTTTTATTTCTCGAACAAAATGTATTCTGGAAGCATTTCCCGTCTTCTCGTTGTTTTCCGTCCGCGGAGTTCACCTGGAGTGACTCCCTCTGTTCTCGCCGTTTCCGTCAATTCCCCGAGGAAGATTTCCCCGTCCTCGGGGAAAGGCGATAGTACACCTCTAAAGTCAACGAAAGAAAGTAAAAAATATTCCTTCAGCCCAAGCTGACTGCGAATCACATTTGATAGTGCAAAACGGATAGATCAGCTGAATTTTATTAGAGCTATATTTCGACCCTTCTTGGCAAGGGTCCTCTTCTGGCTCAGAGCCGCACAAGTTGGGAACATGAACTTGTGGGGAAACCAACCGGCTTTGAGGACTTATTAGTAGCTCTAATAAAATTCAGCTGACGTATCCGTTTTGCACTATCAAAGAAAGAAACTTCGTCAGATGGCCGGCTACCTCACTGTCCAGCTCAGTGCTTCAAGCGGAATAATTGCTGAAAGTCCCACATTGACCATTTATGACTGGTGTTTCCAACAGGGGTTATAATCAAATTAATTAACTAACGCGTACTCCGAAACCATGAGATTTTATGTTTAGTCCGACAGAGTCTGGGCTTGTATCGTATAGAACAGAAGGATGCAAAAGCAATTTCTCCAGCATTCCTGTGTTAGACAAACTTCTGATGAAGCAATCACAACAAGACCAAAGGTGTCGAGGGGATCCCAAAAATCTAATATTTGATTCAGACAATCGGGTCTTGTCTTCGTCAGATCCAGTCTTGGACAGGCTAATCATCAGAGAAAATCAAGTTCAGATATCCCTCTATAAGCCATAACTATTTTGACGATACTGACCGAGACTTCCTGCTTTACTTCTGCCACGTTTCCGGTTTCGCCCGATTTCCGAGCGAACTACTAGTCCAGCAAAAAAAGAAAATTCAGAAAAAAATCCAGCGTATCTCCTTATCGTTATAAAGAACATCTAATCAACTTTGAATAAAAGTTTGAACAATCCGGTTACAACCGGATTCCGGACTAATTATATATCCGTGTAAAAACATTTGTCATATACCGACTCAGTCTGTGTTCTTACCCCTTAATCTGTCATCTAATCAAACTTTTGCTTTTAACAAATTTTCCAGTTTTGGCCGGATTCCGGGCGAACTACTTATTCGGCGAGAAAATTGTTTTCACCATCGTGTTCAGCATGTCTTCTTACCCCTGAATCGACTATTTAATCAACTTCAAATAAAACTTTTACTTTTAACCAAATTTCCGGTTTTTGCCGGATTCCGGACGAACTATTTGTCCGGCGAGAAAATGGTTTTCAATATCGTGCTCAGCATGCCTTCTTACCCCATAATCGACTATCACATTGGCTGTTTAAAAATATTTTGTTTGTCCCTTAATTTGAACCCCCTCCCCCACCCCCAAATATAGGGCTACAGAGCCCATCTACGAACTCAACCTTACCCTTGACCCAAACAATCCTCACACCAAGTTTCATCAAAATATCTCATTCCCTTCGAGAGGGGACAGACGGACAGACGGACGGACAGACGGACGGACGGACAGGCGGACGGACGGACAGACGGACGGACGGACAGACGGACGGACGGACAACTTTTGCGATGTCATAGGTATCCCTCCACTTACGTTTTGGGATCCCAAAAAGACGAATCAAACGGTTTCGATAACTCTAGTTGCGATTTTCGAAGTTTTGTTCGCCGTTAGCGTAGCCGGTTGCTTAATTTCCGTTTCAAACGCCGTCGAAGTTCACCGTTTGCTTAATTTTTGGTTTTACGATTCCGGAGATCCTTGCCCGGTCGACGTTTCTTCGACGATTCAAGCAAACTTCGAACTTGCTCGGTCACGAAGTTCGAGGTCAGAGTATGAAGGACAAAGAAACTGTGACGGGTGACCAAAAGGGCATTTAAACAGAGATCTTTGAGTTTGAAGGCAAAGACAATAATAGTGGGAAATACCGGTGACTTCGCTAAAAACAGGTCTCTGAAAATCGATCGGAGCGCCAACTAGCGTTTGGACTTTGTCCAATTTCGAGCGGCAGATGAGTAATATAATCAAAGCAAGAGGGCGGGAGTAGGCAATGTCTGTCAATATTAATCGATTCGAAACCGTGGATTCAACATTTTTTTCCGTAAAAAAAGCGATTTATTCTTTTCCTACTTGTTTTTTACTCCAATTAAAGAGGAAAACTGAATGGAGAGAGGATGAACATCATAAATGAAACGAAAAAAAAATCAACAAAACGTGCTTTGATGATGATTCTGCGGAGAGCGATGGAAGAAAATGTCAACAGAGCGATTTTTTAACGAAAGAACATCCGCTAAACGGCGCTGATTGTTGTGACTCACGGTGCTTACGGGAGTTTCCGGTCTTTCCCACTTTTACTGTCTTTGTTTGAAGGCAACTTCAAACTTTTATCAAAAACGCAACTTCTGTCTATCAACCTGCAAATCCGATTTCATTGAAATACGCAAATACCTCACTTCCCCCATGAACACCCCTGCATATTTTGAAACCGGATATAATCATTCGGGCAAGTTGCCATCCGCTAAATGCGCAAACATAAAGCACCTCAGTTCGCTCAGTCAATCGAGTTGATAAACAACTAAGCAAGAAAGTAGAAAAGGAAAATGGATTCCTGCTCAGGTGAGAACTGTTATAATAATAATAATATATTTGCAAATTGAATGGCAGGCCGTTAAGCCTCTACAATCAAGTAACTCATCCCGTTTTTGCAACATCAAGGAACATGCTGTTTAATTTCTAAGCTTCATAGACTCATAGAATAAATGTATTCAGCCACCATGAGAACAGGATAACTGTTATACTAGTCTTTGATAGGGGAAGAGGGTGAGGAGGGCCCCAAAACCTAAAGAAAACGAAAACGCCCTGCAAGACTTGTCGTCAGCTAGGTTACAGACCATTGCCCCCCCCCCCCCCCCCCCCCCCGTAGGTTATAAATTAAGCTCAGGAGGAAAAAGGAAATGCATGGAAAAGCAGTAACTGGAGTAATAAACATTCAAGTTCAAACACATAGACATCAGGGCCTAAGATAAGCCAGGAAAGCACAGTTTCTTCGTCGCTCCGAACTTTTAGACGGTTTCAATCGTAATTCTTTTTTTTTTTTTTTTCCCGCATAGTATCTTTTGCGTTCTTCCTGTCCAATATAATTTGGCCAGGTGACTATGCTTCCACTTTCCCTCGGTGACGCCAGCGGTCCTAACATCCAATATTTTTTTATTTTTTTTCAATGACCGACCTATATGTTTAGCGTGACCTACACTTTCTTCTATCTCTACGTTCAATTTGTTTATATTCTTTCTTGTTTCCTCTTTTACCCTTATTTCTCATTTTACCATTTTCATCACATCTTTAAAACCTTAAATTTTTTTCATTACTTTTTCCTTCCTTGATATCTCCGTTCCTTCAAATGTCCTTTCGTTTAAAACTTATTATTTAAAAAAATATTATCCCTCGTTATTTTTTTTTGCAACCAAACCAAAAAGGGGTTTTGGTCCTGGAGACAAACGTAATTATTGAGAGATCCCTGAGGCGGTGTTTAATAATAATAATATAATTAATATTATTATTAACTATAATAATACTATATGTTATGAAAATATTCTGCTCCGACCTTTAGACGCTTTAAGTTCACAGTGAAGAGGAACTGCCATCAGTTTCAACGTAATTATTGAGAGACCCTGAGACGGTGTTTAATAATATGTTTTATTTATTTATCACCCGTCATTTCAAGAAGAAAGGGGGCGGGGTACAAAACCGAAAAGAATGCATATAATATAATATAATAATGTTATATATCATATAATAATGAAACAGAAAGCCTTCCGTCTCTAAATAACGTCGAGAAACTGGGCGTAAGCATACTAAGCAGAGTTACAAATACTATATATTTTACACTTTAAACTGTTGACCGATTCAGCATTAACAGCATCTTTGGTAAGGCGGTCCCAAGGATCAACAGTGCACTGTCAGAACTTTCATAAGAGACAACATAAGGATGCGCGGTTTCCACAGACAATGCGCAATAGACAACACTTCGGATGTTGTCTGTTGTGTTTGAAAGTGTTATGGATAAGAAGCGTTGCCATCAGGAAGAGCAGAAAAATCGCCAAAAAGCATCTACTGAATTTTCAGACGTCATGACTCATGACGACAAACAAAAAAGGCAGTAGATGCTTTTTTGGCTGTTTTTCGGCTCTTCCTGGCAATGCCTGTTATTCGAAACATTTCATGTATAACGTTTTCCAACACAACAGATAACATCCCAAGTGTTGTCTGTTACGCACTGTCTGTTGAAACCGCGCATC
This sequence comes from Branchinecta sandiegonensis, assembly GCA_030848855.1. NCBI lineage: Eukaryota > Metazoa > Arthropoda > Branchiopoda > Anostraca > Branchinectidae > Branchinecta > Branchinecta sandiegonensis. The sequence continues at coordinate 1,618,390 of JAUPMV010000003.1, read as the reverse complement.
CTTCTGTTGTCTATTATGAAACTTCTGACAGTGTGTTACCAAAACTGCACCTATATATCGCGATGCATTTCGACCCGATCACCATACAAGAACCTGAACGATTTCTAAAATTGTTAGTCATCTAATTGGGTGTCCGTGGAGGAAGTTGAAACATTAAGTCCTGCAACCTACAGTGGCCGATGGATGTTAGTAGCCAGACCAAGACTCCTATCCTAAAAGTGAATCTTTAAAGCACCCTTCGCACTATTTACTACTCAACTTACAGTATTTTATAATATTTTAATACTTTACGCCTAGGCTATGCTTTCAACAAATAACCCAGGGTCTTAGCTGTTTTAAGCCTTTTCCGAGACCCGTTGGCTGACAGCAAAAACAGGGAAAAAATTTACAGAACCGTTTTTTCTGATGGAAAAAAATCTCGCAGACAACCGTAACATCGTGATACACACCAAAAGTAGCAAAACACGGCAAGTGAAAAAATCAACGTGGTTTTGTTAGAGGGGTTAGAATGTACCGTACGAAATTGGGGTCTCCGGGTTTAGAAATAAATGGAGTGATCATGGAAGTAGGTTGCTTTAGTATTATAGGTAAGACAGGTCCTTTAAGGGTGTTACAATTATTATTCATTTTAAAGAAACAATCTGCAAATGTGCTGACTGCAAATGTGGCCCGTCCTGCAAAGTCTGTCCGCAGACTCATTCCCAGGAGAAGTCAGGAGCATGCCCATGCACCACAAGTAAGCATTTCTTGAGTCTTGTTACACATCTATTATTTACCAACTGCTACAGACCCTTTCTCAGTGCCCAACTAAACACCAGTTATTAAAGATCGATGCCCATACCTGCCATTTTGGAAAGGCGCAAGCGCGCACAACTCTTACTAGAAATGATCTTTTCCCAATGAAATGGATCAAGAAAAGTTTTCGAATATACCATTACTTTCCACCTGAAATTGGAGATTTTCTTGTTAGCGCTTGCCGATTATTTCCAGCCTTCCTGCTCTCCGACGCGGCGGCTGGGCGCAAAACATTTGAAAACTGAACGCGCCGTGGTTAAAAAGTGGGAAAACTAAGCAAATAAAAGAAGTAATAAACAGACGCTTCTGAGATCCTTATCTGTGAAAGAGTCGTCAGCGGACGTTGAAGATTCCGGCCAAAGTTTCATCGTGTGACGGGCAAAACTTGGCAAGGCCAAAAAGCGCTAAAAACTCATAGGCACAAAACGAGACAGTGGAAAAAGGTGGGAATTTTAGAAGCTTATAGTTCTGTATGGGAGCTAGGTATATTATAAAAAGCAGAACAAGCAAGAGGGGTCCTTTAAGCGCAATCTCAACCCAGCTCATCTTAATTATAGCGCGATTTTTCAGTGATGTATCCTAGATCGCAATTCCAATGCATTCTTCTTTTACCTTTTACCTTCTTTTTTTATTTTCTTTGTGTAATTACTGAATCTTTCTGTCCAGTTGTGCATTACGATGGGAAATAAATCAGTAATAACAATAACAACTAATACAGCATATCCTGTATACCCTGAGGATACCGTGGAAAGTAGGTAGAGTAAAAAAGCTAAAATAAGATTGTATCAGTAAAGTAATCTTGAAAAAAGAGCTGATAAGATCGATCTACCTTTCCTTCTTTTAAACAAGACCAAAGGTTTTGATGGGATCCCAAAAATTTAATATTTGATCCAGACAATTAAATATTTGTATTTTTAAAATTTTAGAAACAGATCAAGGCTTATAGTGGGGGTTGAAACACCTTCGAAACTTAAGAGAACAATCGTTTTTTGTACATTTTCAAAAGACAGTAAAAAAACTGGTTGATCTGAGAAAACCAAGTTCAGATCTGGATTCAGCATGTGTGTTTACCCCTATACGTCATATCTATTTTGACGTAACCGATCGAAACTTCCAGCCTTACTTCTGCCAATTTTCCGGTTTCGGCGGAATTCCGGAACTACTTGTCAGGCGAAAAAATAAACCTCAAAAACCAATTCAGCATATCTCCTTACCCCTATATCCAACATCTAAGCAACTTCACATAAATTTAACTTTTAACAAATTTTTCGGTTTCAGCCGGATTCCGGGCTAAATGTCCGTGGAAAAAATGATTGTCATATTTGGATTCAGCGTCTCTTCTTACCCCTAAATCGAACTTAAGTACAAATGCAAACTTTTGCTTTTAACAAATTTTCCGGCTTTGGCCGGATTCCTGGCGAACTGCTGTTTCCATATTCGTGTCCAGCATATCTTCTTATCCCTAAATCGAACCATATAATCAGCTCCTCGCAAATGAACATGTAGTTGACTGAGAGGACCGTTAAAAAAGAAAAATACTGACTCTTGCCCTTAATCAAGAAAAATGGAGAAACAGATTTTTCTCCGTCAAAGAGTGAAAGAATAAGGAGGCGAAAGTCACAAGAAATGGTTTTTCTTGACCGATTATTGTTTCAGAGCCCGGCTGTAACTGCGGACCAAGTTGTAGTTGCAATCCCTGCAACTGCCCCAACCACTGAGACAAGAAAAATCAGCTTTTGGATACCAACACTGTGTGATACTTTTGTAATAGATAGAAATAAATGCGAAATAGATAGGATGAAGAAATGAACTGAATGTCTCCTTAATGAGAAAGCAGAACTTGGACATGACGAACGAAACCGCCCGACTCTGCTTTTTATCAGCACCAGTAAATGTGACGGCAAACAAGTCGACCCAAAGCTGTAGGCCGAGCTCCGTCGTCACCAGCGTTTTCCCGTTTGAAAATTAATTCGCCATATGTCGCGTTAACGCGGACCAGAAATCTCGTCGAGTACAAAGGAATTCTGGTCAACATTAAAGGATTCCATTCGTGAAGACGACTAGAAAAAAAAGTCTAGTGGGACGAGAATTCCTTTCGAGATGCAAGGAATTCCGTTCTACTTAAAAGGAAACTCGTCCATGGCGCTGGTGAAAAGACTAAATAAAAGTATAGCTAGCTTTCGAGAGCAGCCGCCATCAGTACTGACGTCATAAATACTATCAAAATATTTTTTTGTTGGCTAGTGAATTTTTTTGTCGACTTTCTGGCTTGAAGCAATGTTTCTTTCCCTCCACGTGTAAACATAATCTTGTCACTAAGACTGGATTCTGATTAAGTTTTCCTCTACTACATTATTCTATTTCAGCGCTCGAGGGGGACCATTTTCGGGAAGTCGACCCATTGTCAATTTATTAACACTTGTGACAGAGAGCCAGTAAAATATGGTCCCATAAGGCAATGAGCAGAACATAATAGCTTTCCTCTTCCACTCCAAAAGACACTGCAAAATTACAGAGAAAGATAAGTAACAGAAAAGTCCTTATCGTAATATCATTTATGATGTTACAATAATGCTTTGCATTAATGATGTTGAGATGGTATTGTCATCTTAGATTATAGCTTTTGTTTGATCCTATTTGCATACATTTCAGATTTTTTTTTTTTTTTACATGTATCAGGACTTTAGTTTATATTGCGCATCTGGAATATTTCCTTTATACCTTCGTATACATTACAGGCATTCAGGCTGTGTTACTGCAAACATTTTGCCCGCTGACCCTTGTGCGAAGTTATGATCCATCGCCCAAGACCCTCATGTTTCTGCCCTTGACCATTTTTCTGCTTGCCATCTAGGACAAAGATTTTCAGGTTCAGTTGAAGTGCGAACACCCGATATGGATTTCCTGGCCGTATTAACTACACTTTCATCATCAAGTTGAAACAATTTCAACTTTTCCGGATGGAAGTGATGATGGTGCCGAAAATACGGGCAGGAATTCCAGTCTGGGAGCTCCCGATCCTGATCGTGTGTTCGCACTATTAGTCCTTCGTCAATAAGCAGATTGCAAATTTTTGACTCGTCAACGTTTGGATCTTTCTTACAATGTCTGTCACAACTGTCGATTATGAGACACTGGGAGAGTTTCAGAAACTAGTCCGCTTGGAAGTGCTGGACTGGAATATGGCGAATTTCCCTTTCTCTAGCTTTCTCTGCTGCGAATCTAGAAAAAGTTTCGCAAGTTTGGACATTCCCTTTCCCTGCCACCTGGCGGACGCTCGAGTCTTAGGACTAGAGCCGGTCCTTGGGCGTAATTGTCGTTACTCCCCGGGGAATCGAATGGAACGGCGAGAATAGAGGGAGTCACTCCACGCGGACTCCGCGTACAAAAACAGCCAGAACACGGGGAAGGCTTCCAAAGTGGATTTTGTTCGAAAAAAAAAATTGCAGTTGACGAAATTAGTCTGGATCCACTTTATTTTCGGTTTTGTTTATTCTGATTGTTTTCAATTAATTTTACATTGTACCAACACTAGCAAAAATTTATTCCCCTCCGAATCTGAAAGGGAGTCCTTTTTGATGATGGTGATGATAATCGGAGCATTCCCCGTCGGTGCGGACTCGCGAGAATACGGGGAGTGAGTCCCCGGGACAGACAAAAACGCGGGGACTCCTCAAGTGGAGTCCTCAGGAAACGGCGAGAATACGCCTCTTGTCGTGGGACCAGCAAACACCTAAATTACTTATAAACGAAAGGAGGTATCTCTTGAGGAACGCGGGGAGGAGACAGAAGTTCAAGTTGACTGAAAGGACCCCAATGGGCTTTTCCACTAGGGTACAATGGAGAAACTGAGATAAATAAGTTTAAAAGCAAAAAAGTGAGTCTTTCGAATTCGTCTAAAAAATTCGTCCTCGCACGTGCAACTGAAAACAAACTTTGTAATGTATCTGTACTTTGTGATTTAGTTTCCTATCCTTATTATCCTTATAAGCCCATTCGGAAATGCTTATGAAGCACTACTTGTACGACGTACTCAGTTATAACCAGGAACTTAAAAGTAGCTGTAGTAGAACCTTTGTCTTCCATCCATGAGCCGACTATGAATATTTCGTCATAAATTAGCGGAGGCGGAGCCAATGTGGACCTAACTGTGCTCCGAGTTGACACCCGTATACTGTTGTTCTCCACCCGTTACCCATTTGAGTCTGAAGAAAAGAGTGTAGCAGGATGGCTGTTCACACGGGTAAATATACCTTCAGCCCAAGCTGACTGCGAATCATGTTTAACAGTGGAAAACGGATATGTCAGCTCAAAATTCAGGTGACGTATCGCAGGTTTTGAACTGTCAATTATATTCACAAGGGACAGAGACAGCAGCTAATTTCAGATCAGCGGCTGATTAGCGCAGCCACTGATCGATCTTCGTTCCTTCCTTTCTTCCTCACTTCTTTTTCTTTCACCCTGATCAAAAAGTATCTGGTCTGGTTTTCGTCTCTTTTTTTGCGTCTTTTTTTTGGGGGGGTGTTAATATTTATATCCATTTGTATTTTATTTATACTTGTCAGTGTGCTCGACTATTGTTAATTAATTATGTAATGTGATTATCTATACTGTAGGCTAGTGTATAGGTAGTGGATCCGCCAAAAAGATAGCTTCAGGAAATAAAAAAAGGAAAAAGTGGAGATAAAAACAAATAGAAAAATTAGAGCGGATTCGTAAGATTGAGGATTTGGAATCCGAGTCCGAATCCGAATCCGCCCAAAAGCACGAATTCTGGATTTCGGATCCGAATTCGCCCATCTCTGCAACCTATTGGACAAGAGAAAGGAGATTGAGCTTACCCTGGAACATGGCTAGGAATGAGAACCACATCTTCAGCAAAGTTTCATCCTGCATAAACCTTAGTGCGATGTTCTTGTGTGAAAGTACGTTGTTCATGTCACTGACTATTGGCCAATAGCAATGATCCTTCATAGTGTGGTTGGAACAGTCGACGACCATATGAGTATTCTTCTCGGTATCTAGCGAAAACAGAGCTTTGAGACCATCAGCGTCCCCATTGGCGGTCTCGTCTTTAAAGAACCCCACGCACTATTTACTCTTCAACTTGCAGCATTTTTAAATATTTGAATACTTTAAAACTAGGCTGTACTTTCAACGAATAACCCATGGTTCTGGCTGTTTTAAGCCTTTTCCGAGACCCGTCAAACCTGTAATGATTACAGGTTTGTTTCCTCTCCCGACGTTGACCCTGAAGATTGACAGCCTGACGAGGACCCTTGCCAAGAAGGGCCAAAATATCGCTGTATAGCTGACGTATCCGTTGTATACATTACTTGAATATATGGAAATTAAGTAACCGGCCAAAGCTACCCGCCAACGCCACTCCGTTCCTTGTTTCCCTTCTTTTTCTCTCTTTTTCAATTAAAGTTGAAACCATTGGTGATTTTTTTTTCGTCTCCTCCCTTTTTCTTTATATAGAGTATTAAGTTGGTTGATTCTGTTTGGTGTTTAATCAATATCGGTTATTTCCCTGCCATAGCCAAGCACTACTTTCGTGCTTTCCTGGTAGAAATGTTAACTGTGTATTTTTTTTTTGTTTTTAAAGGACCCCTCGCACTATTTACTCTTCAACTTATAGTATTTCCAAATATTTGAATACCTTACATCTAGCTAGGCTGTGCTTTCAACAAATAACCCACGGTTTTGGCTGTTTTAAGCCTTTTCCGAGACCCGTTGACGTATAGCGAAAACAGGGAAACAATGTACATAACCGGTTTTTGTAATGGAAAAACTTCTCGCAGGCAACCGTCGACAGCGTGATACACGTCGAAGGTAGCAAAACACGGCAAGTGAGAAAATCAGCGTGGTTTTGTTAGAGGGGTTAGAATGTACCGCACGAGATGGGGTCTCCGGGTTTAGAAATATACGGAGTGATTATGAAAGTAAGGTTGCGTTAGTGTTATAGGTAAGACAGGTCCTTTAAATACAGTCCAATGAAACTGAAACTGCACTGAAAAACGCAACTATTATATGGGGAAGTTTTCCCTTGCGGCCCCTTGTGACAATTCAATGCAAATGCCAAACGGTTCAGCCTTTCGGAAAAAAGGAGCACTTACGATGCAACAGGCAAGGCGTCAGAACCTGGATGGCCATATCCCTCAGCGAGACAGCCATCACCTGTAGTAGATGCATCGTGTCTACCATCTTGAATGCCAGTTCCTCATTGGAGAACAGCTGTACGCTCACATGAACGACTCTGTTCGACAGGGTATCCGAATCGGCGGTTTTGTTCAGCATCTTTGATATTCTCCCATAATGAAGAACGAAAGCCTTCGTTAGCTCTTCCTATGAAAGGAAAACACATATTTAAGGGACCTCTCTTGCATGCCACTGTCTTCACACAACCAGTAACGACGTAAGTGGTCTGCTCAGTCAGCCACAAACCACTGATTTTTGTATGCCCTATGCCAAACGCTGGGTATATCTAACGTCTGGCATAGCCTATGCCTACCGCTGGATACCCTATGCCAAACGCTGGATAGCTGTTGGTACCCTAACCCTAGCCTGTCCCACTATAGATGAGTTCTAATTGGTTGATTTCACTCAAATCATCAATATTTTATTGGGTTTAAGTATCGAGCATTTGGCATAGTGTATCTAGCGTTTGGCATAGGCTTTCCCAAAATCATGGGTTTGTTGTAGACTGGGTCTGCTAACCTCTGAAATCACCCTCTCTACAAAATCTGTGAGTCATTTTTTTTGAAATTTTTGCTTTTCAATGCTAGCCGAGATTAACCAGGGTTGCCAGAAAATAACTTTTCAAATAAAGCATAAAACTGTTGTGTCAGCTACAATGCTTTAGCAGCGATATTTATATCGAAATATCGCTGCTAAAGCGTCGTAGCTGACACATCTGTTTTATGCATTATTTGAATATATGTTTCAAAGTCAGCTTGGACTCAAGGAATATTTAACTTTTGTTTTGCCATGAGACGTTATCGAACAGGCCTTGCCAAACCTGATTTCTCAGTTTAACGCACGGTCCTAAGCATTTAACGGCGGTGCCCATTCCTTTTAAATTTTTCGCCAGAAAAAACTATTTTCGCGCGATGTCCGCCAGAGTCGGCCAGCGCTAATAAGAGAATCCCTAATTTCACGAAGCAATCATAAAATTTTTGAAAAACAGCCGAACCATTCTATCATGAACAAGACCAAAGGTTTCGATGGGATCCCAAAAATTTAATTGGGTCTTGTCTTCGCCAGATCCAGTTATCGCCAGACATGGCGATGTCTGGCGATGTCATTACTATTGAAACAGATTGAGGCCAAATGGCTAATCATCTGAGAAAATTAAGTTTAGATATGGATTCGGCATGTGTGTTTACCCCGATCAGTCATATCTATTTCGACTACATGGATCGAAACTTCCTGCCTTACTTCTGCCAAATTTCCGGTTTCGGTCGAATTCCGAAACTACTAGTCCGGCAAAAAAAGCCCCAAAAACTCCTTATCCCTATATCGAACATCTAATCAACTTCAAATAAAACTTCAACTTATAACAAATTTTCCAGTTTCAGCCGGATTCTGGGCGAACTATACGTCCAGGTAAATAGCGATTGTCATATACGGATTCAGCATCTCTGCTTACCCCTTAATCGGACATCTAATCAACTACAAATAAAACTTTTGTTTTAACAAATTTTCCAGTTTTGGCCGGATTCCGGGCAAACTACTTGTCCGGGTAGAAAATGATTTTCACATAAGTGTTCAGCATGCCTTCTATCAAAATCGAACACCTAATCAGCTTCAAATAAACTTTAATTTTTAACAAACTTTCCGGTTTTGACCGGATTCCGGACGAACTGCTAGTCCGGCGAGAAAATGGTTTTCATAATCATGTTCAGCATGTCTTCTTACCCCATAATCGACTATCTCATTAGCTGTTTAAAAATATTTTGTTTGCCCCTTAATCTGAACCCCCTCCCCACCCCTAAATGTCGGGCTACAGAGCCAATCTACGAAATCGACCTCTCCCTTGACCCAAAGGATCCTCGCACCAAGTTTCATGAAAATATCTCATTCCCTTCGAGAGTTATCGTGCTTACAGAAGGACAACTTTTGCGATGTCATAGGTATCCCTCCACTTACGTTTTGGGATCCCAAAAAGCGATTTTTAGTAAGAGCTGTGCTTTAGCAATTGACTGTAAACGTGTTAAGCAGAGGTATGTTACTTCTGAACTAACTCCGAAATGTGCCAAAGAAAGAAGAATATGATCCGTACCTAGCAAATATGTAAGCAGAGTGTTGAGCATAAAATTTCAGGTAAAATGTCAAACTGAAGCCATATTTTGTTTTTAATCTGTTGCTCTTTTTTGCTCAGTTGCTTTTCACCATCTAACGGCCAGAGCCTCGTTTTTGTTGCAATAGCGTTGCCGCATCGCTGCAGCAGCACTTCTTTGCTTTTGCACAATATGCGTTTTTGAATTCAATTTCTTCTTGGTTGAAGCGGAAGCTGCAGCACCTTGCAGGCCGCCTTCCTCGGAAGCACTGCAGTGCAAAAACGAATGGAGAAAGAATCAGTCCGGAAGCGGACCTGCAGCGTGCAAAAAAAAAAACGAGGCTCAGGTTACAGCGTCCGAAGAACTGCAACAGTCTGCATCACTTTCATGACCGTCCGAAGTATCTCAACAGAAGAAAACATCACATCAGGAATCGAGGTACCCATTCGGAGTCTCGAACCGAGGGCCCACGGGTGCTCCCAAGACTCAGAAAAGTATATTATTCTAATCCGCGGTCAACCCAGCCAAGTAGTTTCTGAGGGAGTTCACGAGGGTTTCGCCTCTCGTATCATCTCATCTAAAACTTCTTCCACCCTCTCAGGACCATCCGAAAACCCCCGCTTCAATCTTATCTCAAGGGTTTTGCTTACAAATGATTACAACAAACCCACGAATTGACGAAATTCCTACTTTAATCCTCTAACCCAGCCTTGCATGTGCCATATGAGCTTCCAGGTCTTGTTTTCCTTCCTGAGAAAATCACAATTTCTGTCTGTTTAACATTTATGTAATAAACGATTAATGTTTAATAATTTTTTTAATATTTAATCTTTAAGAATAACAACAGCTTTAACATTTCTTTTTATAATTGAGATTATACCAGTTTAAGATATTCAACCGGTTGATTCGAGGACGCCTTTATACCGCTCTGGTTATCCCGCACATTCTCGCTCTGTCGCCTTTTTGGATACTTTTCACACTGAAGGAAAAAAAAACAATAAGAGTTATTTATTTCAAGTTTGCGAAGTTTTTGCTTGGAGTACCTCTTTGGACGAGAAATACTTCACTAATTGTTAAATATGGTGTTCTTGATCCCACGGATGTCATCAACATCCGTAGAGAAAAGTTTTTACAGTCCCTGGATCCCCAGCACAGCCTGTACCAGGCATTTCTAAAGTAGGATAGTTGTGCTAGTTCTTTGTTTATTTGATAGTTTAGTGTGATTCGTTTTTCCTTTTTTTTTTCCCTTCTCATACTCCATTTGTCACATTTTGTGTTTAGAATGGGTAAATAAAATCATTCATTCATTCATTCATTATCACCATTCTGATACTCGGTCTACTCCTTCCGTTGATCGCTCACCCCTAATTCCAGTGTAGTACCGACTGAATACCTCAGCAACGATGTTCGAGGGAGGCCAGGGCCTGACAAACCCCTATGTAGCTTTCGTCTACCTTTTGCCTATTTCACTTCAAACAAATAGCTCACCTTATACTTTGGGTCCGGAAGCATATTCAATAACCAGCAGACAATCTTCTGTGGGAATTCGTACTTGACAGTCCAGAACACAAACTCTTCCAGAAACGTTCGGTGATAGATCTTGTCACTGAGTGCAGGAAATTCACGATATTCTTCCGGTGGCTCGGGGCCCGGTAACCCCTGAACTGCTTTCTTGTACAGCTGATCCGCTTGTTTCATAAAAATGAGACGCTCGTTCAACTCCTCTCCAATCGGCACTTCGGTCAACTCGGCATAAATCTGAAATAAACTCTTTCAGAATTCCAGAAGAACTGGCCAACATTCATTTCAGAGCCACGTTCGGAACCATAGGATGGTCTCACACCGGATACCTTCCCGATGAAAAATTTGTAGCCCGCGTAGTTGTATGGTCGTTGTACGAAAAAGTTGCATGTAATACTATGTAATAGCAAAGAATACTATCATTTAACGTGCCTCAGACTGGTCCAATCTTAGTAGTAGTACCCAGTAGCATCCTGTCCTGCCATAGTAGCATCCAGTCTTGCTAATAGTAGCATGCAGTAGTATGCAGTAACACGGTAGCCTTGAAGTAGAAGCATGTAGTAGCATCAGTTAGTATTGCATGCTACTTTTTCGTACAACTTCGTACTAGTATTTTGAGATAAATTTTTCATCGGGTTACAAACATACAATGTACGGTATGCCCTACCGTTAGCCTACCTACTAAAAAGTTTCAAGCTGGCTACCCTGGAAGAGAGACGAAACCGCCTTAGCATCGATTTCGGTATTAAAACCCTATCTGTTCCCCGATTAGGTAATATTCTTCCTCCCCCCTATTCTCCTATAGGTAGAAATCCCAGAAAAACCCCAAACTAGCACATGTGGCCCCTCTTCATGAAAGATATAGAAGGAGTTTTGTTCCAGCTTTTGTTGAATTGTACAATAACCGACAAGTTAGTCCTTTTTAGTGTTTGTTTCTTTCGTGACATGACTACAGAGTGATAGAGTGTTGTTATCATTTTTTTATGACGAAAAGGTCAAATTCGGCGGTAATGCAGTGACAGCTGCTTTTGAAAAATAAAATTCTATTCTATCCTATGTGAATACATTTAAAGTTTAACTGAACAGGGCTGAGATCAGTCAGTCTAGTTACACTTCACTTATTTACTTACATAGGACTGAAAACTCGGTAAAATTGTGTTACTTCATTTGTCCCAGAGCTGCTGCGAGTCCAGCAAATCCGGGTCCGGAACAAGTCCGAGTCCTTGAAGAAGGCGTCTCGAGACGAGTCCGGAGTCCCGAGTTCACAGCTATGGCGGACGGACACCTCCGTGAAAAACGAGTCCGAGACGAGTCCTTGGAAAAAGGCATATCGAGACGAGTCCAGGTGTTCGGGTCCACCCGCTCTCGTTTGTCCACTATCCACAGATAATCGATTTCATCGAGTGGGTACCTCTAAGTGCCGTGCCCTCTATGATCGAAACGCTTAGCAACTACAAAGGTAAGCCATTGTCCGAAAATAACGTATATTACAAAAAGAGATATCCTATCTTCCCTTCCCTGCTTTCTTGAGCCGTGACTTTTCGGAACTTAGCGTCCGTATCACAAGGAAACGCAGGCTTTTATTGAAATTAAAATTCTCGCGCCCGGATGAATTTTGGGCTGTAGTGCAGTGAGCTGCTAGTTTAAATTTATAATAGTTGCTTTTTTGCAGATACCATGGTATCTGATACCACGGTCTAGAGTCGTTTTTGCACTTATCGTGGTATCTGATACCACGGTCAAAAGGCGTTTCTGCAGTTATCGTGGTATCTGGCCAGTTATCATGGTATCTGATATTCAGATACCACGGTCCGACCGTGTCAACTGGTCGTGGATCTGAAAAAGTCATCTCACTTTCATCAATTTTAGTCAAATTGGTGGGAAAGAAGTCTGGCACTTAGTGACGTGTTCGAATATCAGTTTTCTTTTGGGATGACTTCGAAAAGCGCAATTTCGGCAATTGTCGTTTTTGCAGAGCAACCGTATATCAGATACCACGGTTACTACAAGAACGACTAATTGCAGATCAGTTGCCGTGGTAACAGATACCATGGTATCTGCAAAAACGCAACTAATGATGTTTATGACCGCTGTAGCCCTATATACGTAGGCTTATTATGATTTATGTGTGTGCTCATAAGTTGTATCCATGACTATACCAAAAAAATTTGGCGTGGGCCGTGATAGTTTTTCCAGAATAAAAAGATTTATCTATCTATCTATCTCGTGAAAGCAGCGCACAATTACTGGAGCCCGGGTGAAAAAAATACAAAATCCTTCAGTTGAGTCAAAATAACTCGGTGTGTTCAAGTACCAAATGAAAAAATCAGCTGCCTTTCAGTTAAACTTTAAAACTTCATTTGATCAAAAAAATGTCAAAATCAGGCATTTGTTGACTCAATGTCGACCCGTTCTACAGCGTTTTGTTTTCATTTTTCATTTATTTATCTTTATTTCAGTGCTGTTGTGATCCATATGTTACCATTTATAATAGCGACAAACTTTTCGCTTACCGTGTTTTAAAATAATAAATAAATAAAATACCATGAATTTTAACTTGAGTTTATTGTATCGTTCTGTTTCCAATTTCAAACAGTATAATTTCTAAGTAACTATGCCAAAGTCTGATTTTAATGTGTATGTATTCGTTCAAGTTTAACGTACGTAAGTACTGTGTGTACGTATGCAATGTGTACGTATTTGTTTAATGTGTTACGTTCCTATGTATTCGCCTTTTAGTTAATGCTCCTCAATACTGACGACTGACCAGGGTAAACATATTGCCACGCGGTACGCCTTGCATTCGGTACGCCTTCGTGAAGTTCCATTGTTGAAATCTTAAGCACTGTTCAAATAGGTGTAACAAGCTACGTAGCGTTATACCTGATGTTTACGTCTTAATACACACCCTTGTTCAAATAGAAAGTAAAAAGGTTCATATAAATGCCAGCATTCGGTGTTGCCACGCTGACACAATTTTTCGGGCTTCTAAAGATCAGACAAAGTTTTCTTAGTCTACTTGAAGTACAGTAGAGTATGCTTATGTGAACACTTTTTAACTGTTGCATATAAAAAAGTAAAATGGAAAAGAGAAATAGCAAACTTGGTATCAGCTAACAGCCAACTATTTCAGAGTTATCCTGGCACAAACTTGAAGTACAACTTCAATTAACTTCCTTTGATTCTGAATTTACCAAAAAGCTCCTTCCTCTTTTGGAGGCATCTGCAGGTTCGGACCGCCATCTTCTCCGTTGAAAGTGCGTGTCTCGTGGCAAACTTTTCAAATTATAAAAAGCAAACCAGGTGTCAGTTGAGTCGCTTGTGGTTATTGCAAGTATTCATACTAAAAAATATCTGGTTTGGGTTTTGGTTTTTGGGATCCCAAAACGTAAGTCGAGGGATACCTATGACATCGCAAAAGTTGTCCGCCTGTCTGTCCGTCTGTCCGCACGATGACTCTCGAAGGGATTGAGATATTTTGATGAAACTTGGTGGGAGGATTCTTTGGGTCGAAGTACAGGTCAAGTTCGAAGGTGGGCTGTGTAGCCCTCTATTTGAGGGTGGGGGAGGGGGTTCAAATAAAGGGACAAACAAAATATTTTTAAACAGCTTATGTGATAGTCGATTATGGGGTAAGAAGACATGCTAAGCACGATGGTGAAAACCATTTTCTTGTCGGACAAGTAGTTCGTCCGGAATCCGGCAAAAGCCGGAAAATTGGTTAAAAGTAAAAGTTTCATTTGAAGTTGATTAAATGTTCGATTTAGGGGTAAGGAGACATGCTGAACACGATGGTGAAAACCATTTTCTTGCCGGACAAGTAGTTCGGCCGGAATCCGGCGAAAACCGGAAAGTTGGTTAAAAGTAAAAGTTTCATTTGAAGTTGATTAAATGTTCGATTTAAGGGTAAAAAGACATGCTAAACACGATGATGAAAACCATTTTCTCGCCGAACAACTAGTTCGCTAGGAATCCGGCCAAAACCGGAAAGTTTGTTTAAAGCGAAAGTTTTATCTGAAGTTGATTAAATGACAGGTTTAGGGGTAAGAAGAGACGCTGAGTCTGATATGACAATCATTTTTTACCCGTACATATAGTTAGTCCGGAATCCGGTTGTAACCGGAATTTTTTTTTAAGTCAAAGTTTTATTTAAAGTTGATTACATGTTCTTTATAGGGATAAAGAGATCCGCTAGATTCGTTTCTGAATTTTCTTTTTTTTTTGATGGACTAGTAGTTCGCTCGGAATTCGGGCGAAACCGGAAATTTTGCAGGAGTAAAGCAGGAAGTTTCGGTCAGTACCGTCAAAATAGCTATGGCTTATAGAGGTATATCTGAACACGGTTTTCTCTGATGATTAGTCTGGCGAAGACTGGATCTGGCGAAGACAAGACCCAATTGTCTGGATCAATTATTAGATTTTTGGGATCCCATCGAAACCTTTGGTCTTGTTTCTTCGGCGATCGTTCACTGTTAGCAGACGTTCATATAAGCATACCTCTACTGTACACGAGTACAATTCGACACCTATTGTATTGTAAAAGGCTACTGAATTAACGAATGGACAGCATTGGTCCTCGAACTATAACAATAAGCAGTCGTAACAGAACAAAACGTGTTATTTTGAAGAAAAGTTGTTTCTTCAACTTCCAACAAAGTAGAACTTTAGTGCTTCCCGCGGCAACCCTGCCGACGCTGCTCCTTTCCTCTGCCCACTGGCGGAACCAACCAAGCGATCTTACTGGCTCTGCATAAGGGAAAATAGAACTTGGCTCTATTCTCCTTATTACAGCGAGTCCCGAGGAAAAGAGGAATATGTAATATACATCTTAGTTACGTTTTTGCAGATACCATGGGGTTTTGCAGTTATCGTGGTATGGTCAAAAGGCGTTTTTGTAGTTATCGTGGTATCTGGCCAGTTATCGTGGTAACTGGTCGTGGAATCTGAAAAAGTCATCTCACTTTCATAATGTTTGTCAAATTGGTGGGAAAGGAATTTGGCACTTAGTGATGTGACTGAATATCAGTTTTTCTTTTGGGATGACTTCGAAAAGCGCAATTTCGGCAATTGTCGGTTTTGCAAAGCAACCGTAGCAAACCGTATAACCGTATAAAATGCAAATGCATTTACCGTCGTAACAGATACCATGTTATCTGCAAAAACGCGACTCTTATACCTATTTGAGCAATGCATTACGTCGTTGCTTTTACAACTTATTGGGAAGAAAAAGAGTGCCTACCTGCGCGTTGCAAATTGTAGATGTCATTACTTGACGCATAGCCGCTCCGTAGCTGCTGTATTCGTGAAGAAGCGTCACCAGTGTGTCAGCTTTCGAGACGGGGTTCAATGGGTCGTCACTACTCGCGATTTCGCTGAAAGGATAAGAAATAATTTACTAAGTGCTAAAATGGTAAATAACCAATTAAAACACTAAGGTGCCGGAAATTCTTGACTGTCAGGGAGAGAGCTGGCACAATTAGGTACAGAATGAACCGCTAACTTGCAGAGTAAAATCATTACGTTTAAAGTTTAACTGAAAAGCCAACCTATTTTTGTGTCGTTTAACTGAATACACTGAATTATTTGGATTCTGCCAAGAGATAAAATTATTTTCCACTATCTGCTCTAGTTTTGACGTTAAGAATATCTGCGACCGTCCCCACAACACAAATTCTATTTTATGAAGCGGGAAATTTTAATCTCAACACAAACGCGGCTTTTCAGTGGGCAGTGGTGAGACTGGTGAGCTTGGTGAACTGCTTAGTGCCTGAACAAAAAAAAATCATAAATCTTTCTCATAAGGCATACAACACAGATACAAGCGCATTGAGGTACTACAAATCACACGGGAATTCTACTATTTGAAAATCGATTATTCGTGAGTAGCGGAACAAAGAAGTAACACATTTTCAGTGGGTCTTCAAGCTAATTTAAGTGAATAAGTGATGGGTAACTAGATTGTACTATCCCAGCCCTTTTCGGTTAAATACTAACGCAACCTACTTCCATAATCACTCCATATATTTGTAAACCCGGAGTACGGTACATTCTAACCTCCCTAGCAAAACCACGCTGGTTTTCTCACTTGCCGTGCTTTGTTACCTTCGTTGTGTATCACGATGTCGACGGTTGTCAGCAAGAAGTTTTTCCGTCAGAAAAACCGGTTGTGTAAATTGTTTGCCTGTTTTTGCTGCAAGTCAACGGGTCTGGGAAAAAGCTTAAAACAGCCTAAATCGTGGGTTATTTACTGAAAGCAGACCTAGTTTTAAATTATTCAAATATTTTTTAAAAACTGTAAGTTGAATAGTAAATAGTGCGAGGTGTCCTTTAACAGCAATTGAGACATTCCTAGGGCGACAATCAGGAGCTTCCGCTAGGTTTACTAGACAGAGCATCTTTGGGCTAACGTTTTACGTTGCACCAACATCAGCAAAAAATTGATTCCCCTCTGAATCTGAAGCTACGTTTACACCCAGGGTATTTACCCGTACTCCACGGGTATTTTTCCCCGCAGCAGCAACAAATACCCGGGAATTTTGGACTTCAATTTCGCGAACTTTTAACACGGGGATTTGTTTATCGAAGGGTAGCCTATTCTTCGACGTCACCAACAACAAAATCAGATTTTCGAGCAATAATTTTGATTAGGCCTGTATAAGAAGTGATCCAAATGGACACATGTTGGTGTCCATTGTAGAGAGATATCCTGAGCTGTACAACCTTGGAATCTAGTGCCACATGACAGTACTCTCCCTTGAAAAATACCCGGGTACCATGAGTACCATGTGAACACTTTCCTTTCTCGTCTCCGGGGAAAAATACCCGCCGTGTACACTGTAAAAAGTTTCTCCGAGTAAGGATTAAAGTTAAATGCAGTATTTGCTACTGGGATCAATCTCTAATGAGATAAGATTAATCCGAATTAGAAATAAGATTATCTTTTTAGAGACAAGATTAATCCCAGTAGCAAATACTGCAAGATTTTTTTTACAGTGTAAATGATCCTTGAAAGGGAGTCATTTTTGGTGATGATGATAATAATCGGAGCATTCCCCGTCCGTGGGGACTAATACGGAGTGAGCTCCGGGACAAAGAAAAACGCGGGGACTCCTCAAGTGGAGTCCTCGTGGAAGGGCGAGAATACGCCTTAGGATTCAAACCGGTGACAGTACCTGTGTTGTCGTAAGTGTTGGAGCAGTCTCAGGTATAGGCGTGGCATCGCAATTTCGGCGATGCAAAGCAATTCTCTCGGAGGAGTCTTCTTCTTTAGATGGGGTTTCGGTCGGTGTCTTTCACAAAACCTGAAACAAAATTATAGGTTTAAAAAAGCTTTCGACGAAAGATACAATTTTCTACGTCCACTGGAGAACTGATAAACGTGTCGATCCCACCATTAATCGCTGTTGTATCTACGTCAGGAGCATAGCAAGCCTTCAAGGTTCCCTTATGATAGGGCACTGTGCATGTAGGCTGTAAATACACCTTCAGCCCAAGCTGAATGCGAATCATATCTAACGGCATTCAAGCGACAGTCGTCTGAGCACCGTCAAATATGAGCCAATAAGGGTCGAAATATCGCTAGAACTAGAATAAGCATGTGCTGGGTCTTGTACAGTTCTGAGTGAATATAAAAGATTTATTTTACTTGCTTTGAGAAGCAGAGAGAAAGAGGAACGTGAGTCGAGCCATAGGCTAAGTAGGATAGGAGATTCCTTCCCCTCAAATTGTTGATTGATGACAGAGTGAAGAACAAGGTCAGGCCCGCCGGTCTTAAGATAGTTTTGTCACGCTCTTCATCTGGTCCCAAGGACCCTTCTCAAGACCCAGCCTAGCCTCCACCCTCAAACTTCATCACTGACTGATCCATTTATCGCCATCTGATCTGTAGGCTATTTACTCCCACTCCCAACTTACCGACTTTCTTAAAGCTTAACTGAAAAGACAGCTTATTTTTACATCTAATATTTGAATACACTGAATCTAAGGGATTTTGCATTTTTGTTTCACCCGAGGCTCTACCTATGCCAACGCCTATGACAACGTACCAGCCGAGAGAATCGTGCAGTTCAATAACAATAATCTTCGAGGGCACCAGCACAAAGTGAACGGAACGTTTTTATAAGGACATGGGCCGCTGGGCTTTTGGCAACCGAGTAGTCCAGCACTTTCACCCGGGGCTGGGACTGGAGTAGTCCAGCACTTTCACCCGGGGCTCTACTTATGCCAACGCCTATGACAACGTACCAGCCCAGAGAATCGTGCAGTTCAATAACAATAATCTTCGAGGGCACCAGCACAAAGTGAAACGGAACGTTTTTATAAGGACATGGGCCGCTGGGCTTTTGGCAACCGAGTAGTCCAGCACTGGGACAACTTACCAGAGAGAGTAATCTGCTCCACAAATCTACTGAAATTCAAGAAGGAAGTTGATGAATATTATTCAAGTGACATTTCCTCCTTGTCCAAACTTAGAAGAAATGTAAACTAAGAATTTTGTAGAGGCTTAACGGCCTACCATCCAATTTGCGAATATATTATTATGATTATACCGGTTTGGCATTCTTCTCTTTCTACAGACCTCTCTGATTGCCTGGAAAATGTCCAAAAGAGAGCAGTGAGAATCATTCTGGGCGATCATAACATTTCATATGAAGAGGCTCTCATTAAACTTGACGTTCCTAAATTAACTGAACCTAGAAATACTCTTTCAAACAAATCTGGAGCTAAGATAATGTGGCCCATCTATTCCCCCTCCCCTCCCGTCTTCCGTGCGTCAGTCCGAGAGGAATACTCGCAATCAGTTTTCTCAATCCTGCTAAGTCTTCTGCCCAATTTTTTACGTCGTTTCATCCCATCGTTTATCTCTGGTCATATCTTGTAAGTGTATTAGTTAATTTATTTCGTGTTTGTGTATTTTGTAAATTTATAATCCACTTCTAGCTTTTAGCTATTTGGATTAAACTTGATTGATTGATTGATGATTATAGTAATAACGTTCAGAATGTGCGCTGCTTGTACGGTACAACCTAAAATTCATCCAGACGCGGAGAATTTGAATTTCACAAAAAGCCTGCATTTCTATGAGCGTGTTCCACCCTACTTACCGTAGTTACTACGCATGACGTCACGAATTCTGGCTTTTTGCCGTCAAGGCTTGAACGATTTTTCTATTTTCCAGCAGGATATCATGCCACGGGCGAATCCGACCAATCACGTTGCAGAGATGCGAAGTTACTACGCTTACTACGCTCCAGAGCATGGTAAGCAAATAGTAACTATTAGTTACTATTCCGAGAGGGTGCGCGCCCCTACATAGACACGACGCTACGTAGACACGTCAGTAAGTGGACAAAATGGACACGACGGTACAAGTACCGACACTACATAGACACGACGGTACAGGTACCGACACTACGTAGACACTTCTTGATTTTCGACATAGTGTCGGATTTTGTCCTCGTAGTGACGTATCCACGTAGTGTCTCTCGACGTACCGTTGTGTCTACGTAGTGTCGTTCGATGTAGTGTCGGTCTTCGTACCGTCGTGTCTCTGTAGTGACGTGTCCATGTACTGACGCTTTTTTCGTTTCGATGTACTGTCGTGTCTACGTAGAGACATCATCCCTTCCGAGAAGGTTGGAACGGTTAGCGCAGTAACTTTTCGTGAGGATGGAACGGAAATAGTAACTAATAGTAACTATTGTTAGAAGGGTGGAACACGCTCTATGTGTGACGGACGCTGAGCTCGGAAAATTCGAGGAAGCAACTCCTCTGAAGGGAGTAGGGAAGTGACGACAAGATATTTCTTATTGTTATATGTGTTATTTTTCGGCAACGGCCTACCTTTGTAGCTGCTGAATATTTCAAGCATAGAGGGACAAGCACATAGAGGTACCACAAATCCAAAAGATAAATGAACTTTTATTGCTGTCTGAGAATCTTGTTTTGTTGTTGTTGTTGTATTTATTCACTTTACGTTTAACGTCATCATTGTTATTATTGTATTTATTCACTCTATGTTTGAGGTCATTTTATCTTGATACAGTTATTGTTTGTTGACAAAAAAACGAAAATTCGGCTAGTCCGTGAATGGTTTGGAAATAAATTGAATTGAATTCAAAAAAGGGCATTAAAATTATTTTGGCGGATAACTACGAATCCTATCAACAAGCACTGGAAGAATTAGGGATGAAAACCCTTGCGCCGCGTCGGCACGATCTCACAATAAAATTCGGACTAAAGTGCCTTGCCTCGGAAATGCACCGTGAGATCCTGCCACCCGAAGATGGAAAAAGAATGGATACTCGCCCAACAAGGAGTATCTCAAGGGCAGCTAAGAAAGCTCAGCTAATGAACCCGTCCGCTCATGGCAGTGAACACTATTTGAACTCATTTGTGCATTATTTTATCAGCAATTTTAATGTGAATTAACCAAATTGTAATTTGACAATCCCGTGCATTTTGTTTTATCAGAATTTTGGGAATAAATGAATTGTAATTTTAATTCGATGAAATCGATTATTTATGGATAGCAGACAAACGAAGTAACTCATTTTTATCGGGTTTTCAGGCCCATTTAATAAGTGATATGTAACTAGACTGCCGGGTCTCAGCTCTATTCAGTTACACTTTAAAGAACCCAGACATTCCTTCGGCCCAAGCTGACTGCGAATCATATTTGACGGTGCAAAACAGATAAGTCAGCTACATTTTATTAGAGCTATAGTTTGGCCCTTCTTCAGGCTCAAGCTGGAAAATGAACCTGTCTGATGTCTGAAATGAACAAGTTCATTTTCCAGCTTGAGCGGCTCGAGCCTGAAGAGGACCCTTGCCAAGAAGGGCCGAAATATAGCTCTAATAAAAATATAGCTGACTTATCCGTTTTGCACCGTCAAATATTTAAAGGACCTCTACTTATTCTGTCTTCTATGTTGTCCTTACCGCTCTCTCCTGTGGATTTATAAGCTTCAGAACTCCACACCATTCGCCATAGTTTCGTTTTGCACCTACCGAGTTTTAGCGCTTTTTCTGCCGAGCCAAGTTTGTCACTCAAGCTACGTTAACTTTGCCGAAAGCTTCAAGTCCGCCAACAACAATTAATAAAGTATTAATAAAATAAGGGCATGAGAAGCTTCAATTTTTTTTTCCATTCTGGAAGACTTGGTAGGCCAACTGGCTCTTCGTTTGCTTGAATTTTCTCACTTCTTAGAAATGGCACGCGCATGGTTATCACATATTATGCGTCGAAGCTCTGCTTCATCAAGCCGGAAGCCTAGACAGAGTCAAGAAGCACCAACAAGAAATTCACCAATTTCACGGGTCATGTACCGAATATTTTCGAAACAGGATGTTTCTGAACCATTTCATCGTGAAAAGATCAGTTCTAGTAACAGCACTGTCAGAAGTTTCATAACAGATAACACGAGGATGCGCGGTTTCAACAGATAATGCGTAACGGTTACCTTATCGGATGTTCTCTGCTGTGTTTCAAAATATTATACATAATAAGCATCACCATCAGGAAGAACCGAAAAACCGCCAAAAAGTATCTGCTGAGTTTTCCGACATCATGACGATAAGGAATAAAGTCTCTTCCTAACAAAGCTTGTTATGCGTAACATTTCATGCATAACGTTTTCAAACAAAACAGATAACACCCCAAGTGTTATCCGTTACGCATTATCTGTTAAACCGCGGATCCTCGCGTTATTTGTTGTGAAACTTCTGATAGTGAGTTATGCTTCAAATCGGCTTTTCAGTCAGAAGCATTTTAACTAACCAGACATTAAAGGCCCCGTCTTGCTTGTTCTGCCTTTTATAATATACCTAGCTCCCTTGTGGAAGTCTTCAATGTCCCATGACAACTCTTTCAAACATAAGGATATGAGAATCTTTTGTTTTTTACTTCTTTTACTTGCTTAGTTTTCCAACTTCTTAACCACGGCGTGGTCAGTTTTCAAACATTTTGCTCCCACCCGCCGCATCGATAAGCAGGAAGGCTCGATAGTGTCGACAACGCCAACAAGAAAATCGCTCATTTCAGTTGGAAAGTAATGGTATTTTTGGAAAACTTCTTTTCTGATCACTTTCATAGGCAAAAGAACATTTCCAGTAAGAGTTGTGCTTTAAACATGTCAAAAGCCGAAAGAAGCTCTTACCCAGATTCTTTCATGACAGATGCGTCTCCGCAATCGCACGCTCCTCCCGCTTGACTCCGGAACATATTGAAGTCGTGACCGGCGTGGTCGCCTCTCTGAAAGCAGTCGGAACACAGGGACATGCATGGTGATATTCCACACGTGCGGCATCTATAGGCCACAAAATTTGCTGTCCACACAAGGCCACACGTGGTTGCAGTATCATATTTCTGAACTGTAGAAAGTAAAAGGGTGATTAATAGTAAGTAACAAGTAATTTATTTATGACCCGCCATTTTGAAAAGGCGGAGTAAATGAAGAAAATAAACAAACACATAAACACACAGAAAAGACACTTAATTTTTAATCTTCGGTCAGGACGCAGTGTACGACGTCGTGCGCTGGTTGGGCCCTGTTGTCCATGATTTTTGAAAGCGATGAGGAAACATCCAAAAGGGTAACACTTGCATCTTGAATTTTGAATTTCTCCGTCAATGTATGGTTATGACATAATTTCGGCAAGTAGAGAAGGTGCTTTGCATATTTAAAATAACATAATCTCATATTTTTAATCTCCTTCTTTCGCAGAACATGAGTGACGCCAGAACGAAATAGTATACGCGCAGAAGGTGCTGTACAAATTTCCAAGTTTCCGAAATTCCGATAATCCAATAATCCGAGGCTCAATCCTACCTACCGTAGTTACTACGCATGACGTCACAAATTCTGCCTTTTGTCGTCAAGGTTGGAACGATTTTTCTATTTTCCAGCGGACGCAGCTTCACGCAGCTTATTACACTTATTTAAACAACGCTTTATCCACGCACATCTCAACTACCGGCTGTGAATCTGGATTAATCCCATAGACTGTTAATGGTTGCGTCGCCAGAACGGACCCATTGGCTGGCAACTGCCCTTAAAGGACCCCTCGCACTATTTAGGCCTATTCTTCAACTTACAGTATTTTAAAATATTTGAATACTTTAAAACTAGGCTACGCTTTCAACAAATAACCCACGGTTTTGGCTGTTTTAAGCATTGTCCGAGACCCGTTGACTCGTAGCGAAAACAGGGAAACAATTTACATAACCGGTTTTAAATGACGGAAAAACTTCTCGCAGACAACCGTCGGGAACGTGATACATATCGAAGGTAGCAAAACACGGCAAGTGAGAAAATCAGCGTGGTTTTGTTAGAGGGGTTAGAATGTACCGTACAAAATTGGGATCTCCGGGTTTACAAATATACGGTAGTGATTATGGAAGTAGGTTGCAGTAGTATTAACGGTAAGACAGGTCCTTTAAGAAACGGTTGCGGGTAGTTTCCAGATACTTATACGGATCAAGTAAACTATCGCCGAAAGGGGATAGATCGTATCGCTGGATTGAATATACAGTGGCCAGCGGTGGGGAGAATCTGTTATACACACTACGGTAACGAGAATAGCCTAAACCTTCCCTACATCTAGTTGGGTTCTTAGGCTTCATAACAATGGACTAAAGGCGTATTCCCGTCGTTCCCAAAGGACTCCACGGAGAATCGAAGGGAACAGCGAGAATAGAGGGAGTCACTCCACGCGGACTCCACCTAGGAAAACAACGAGAATACGGGGAATGCTTCTAAAACGGATTATGTTTGAAAAAAGTATTCAGTTGACGAAATTAGTCTGGATACACTTTATTTTTGGTTTTGTTTACTCTTGATTCTTTTTAATTAATTCTACATTGCCACCAATACCAGCAAAAATTGATTCCCCTCCGAATGTGAAAGGGAGTCCTTTTTGATGACGGTGATAATAATCGGAGCCTTCCTCGTCCGTGGGGACTCGCGAGAATACGGGGAGTCCCCAGGACAAACAAAAAGGCGTGGACTCCTCAAGTGGAGTCTTCGCGGAACGGCGAGAATACGCCTTAAGAAAGGAACCTGGGATCCGCGAACAAAGTTACAAGCACCCAGATTTACTCTGAACTAACTGTATGGACACCATATGCAACCCCTTGGTACAGTCCCATTTAAAGGACCTGTCTCACCTATAATACTAATGCAACCTACTTTCATAATCACTCCAATATTTCTAAAGCTGGAGACCCCAATTTCTCACTTGCCGTCTTTTGCTACCTTCGATGTGTATCTCGCTGTCGACGGTTGTCTGCGAGAAGTTTTTCCATGCAGAAAAACAGGTTATGTAAATTGTTTCCCTGTTTTCGCTATAAGTCAACGGGTCTCGGAAAAGGCTTAAAACAGCCAAAACCGTGGGTTATTTGTTGAAAGCACAGCCTAGTTTTAAAGTATTCAACTATTTTAAAATACTGCAAGTCGAACAGTAAATAGTGCGAGGGGTCCTCTCTACCTCTAAGCTCTCTAACTCTCTACAGTCTACAGTGCTCTCGAGTCTTGATGACTAACTTTTCGTGCAGATGAAGAATCGTGTGCCGAGCGAAGAGCAGAAACGTCACCGCAGCTGTCCGCACCAAATGTTTTCGATTGGTTTAGAGGTTTTGAATCAATTTTGAGGATTCGTTTGGGTGACGTTTCTCGTTCTTCCCGAGGTTCACTGGCGGGTTTCGAACTTAGCATACCCCCATGATCCAGTGTTTCCAGATGGTGCGCATTTGCGCCGTTTGGGAGCTTTTTAGAGGCGGCTGCGCTTCGAATTTTTCAAGTGCACGCATTGCGCAGAATTTGTGTATTTCCTAAATTTCGGCGCAAATTGGGCGCATTTTGCTCTCCACATCCCTTAGAGATGGAAAACCAGATTATGATTTGCAAGGACCACAGTGATTTTATATCCAGATTCCATATCTGACTAAAAATCTTCACTGAAATATCAAAAACGTCATTTGGTAACACTGATATTTCATGCTTGCTGTTTCAAAATATGTTGACCCTCTTTACGAAAACATGGGGGCAAAGAAAATAGTGAAAATGCGCCTATTTTTGCTTCTCTTGCTGCGCGATCTTTTGTCAAGCGTCTGGCAACACTGCCGTGATCTTACACCCGATAAACTTGGCAGAGGCTACGAGACTGAATACTCACACTCTTGCTCTAGATGATGAAATCTCTTAGTGCAACCTCGTGGAGAAGGATTAAACTTACCAGTCTTTGCAAACTCGCTAGGTATCTTCCCCCCAGCTATAATCCATTTGATCCACGTAATATTGTCAGTATCATCGATGGGCTTTAGTGGACTTAGTAGACTACTCAGAAGAAGATTCAACTGCGTGGCATCAGACGAAAGGCTGCACTGGGTCTGTATGTAGCTTGCGCATCCCCGCATCCCTTTTCGCATCAGCACCTAGAAAATAAGACAATCAGAAAGATGCGATGTTTCTAGAACAAGTGTGATATCAATTTACTTACAAAATTATTTTCAAAAATCAACTAGCCAAAGTCAGTGCTGAGTCTGAAAGTCCCTGGATGGCTCACAACAAGAGCCAAGTGGGTTCTTGGGTTTCTCCCACAAAAAATTTAAACTGTCGGAAGCTAAATACCGTCGCAAGCCCAAGCTCATGGTCAATGGCACCAAATGGTGAACCAGCTGATTCCAGCTGCAACCAACCAGTAGGGGCAAAATCAATGTGCAAAGGCACATTGGCACTATAGATTTCAGGATTTAAGGCGGGCAGAAGTTAGTGAAGGAAAATACCATCTACTGGAGAACACCCCATGTTTTCGGCAATCCGAAGAAATGAGGTATTTAGTTGGGGTAAACTTGCAAAGTAGATTTATCAACGTTTTCCCGTTGTCCACTGGACCATCAAACTTTGTACTGCCAAAGGATGATACCAAGTAAGAGACATCAAAATACAATGGGCAAAGATGGACTGCTATCATTTCAAGCTCTAGCCTCAAGGAGTGATTCAACAGGATCGAAAATCCTTATTTCACCCCAAGCAGTGATTTAAGGGAATTTTAAGGTAATTAACTATTTTCTTAATAGGCAATCAGATAAGGTTATTTTCCTTGGATAACTTTTGTATAAGTAAAATAGTGACAAAATACTGAAAATTGGCTTACAAATAATTTGTTCTTGTTTGTATACAATTCAAGGAGAACAAATATTTTTACATGTAACAACTTCACAGAAAATTAGTTTCACGTCATTCCTTATGTAAAAAGAAAGCTGAAACACATGGCTCTCAGCTGATATTAAGTTCTTGATTTATTACTTCCATCTGTTTCAGATGTAAAAAAAATTTAACTAAGGTAACCAGACTTTTGATAACTCTATCCTGATAACTCTATCCACACACCCCAATCTTAGAGAACAAAAATTCTTAAGAGTAGCCCATGCATAAAAATAACTTTTTTGAGACCCAAACCAAATTTAAAAGAGCTTTTAGGACCACACATCCGGTAACTATTCCAATCTATCAAAATCTTCTGAACTATTTATTATTTCCTTTGCTCTTCTTTTCTTCCTGGGAGATGCAAGTAGTTCACTTTCTACTGAGAACTCTTCTCTGTAGGAGACCTATTCAACCAGACCAGTTGGTAATTTGAGAAAGTTTAGGAGGAATGACATACAAGAAGGCAAACACAAGGTAATAAATATTCAGAGAGGTTTAGTAGAGGTAGAATTCTGTGCGCAGTGTGCTTGCATAGACTTCAGTAATAGAGGTTTTTGAACCTGAACATCCCCAACTTAGAACGATGGACAAATCAAACAATAAAACCTACAACAAGGAACTTTTACTCCAAAATGTTCATTCTGAGCAGAATTATTGGATGTCAACTAAATTTAGCAATATTTGGCTTTTAATTTCTTTCTGTTGTTTCTTTCTTCATAATTTGCCCCATCCAAAGTATACCAACAGACCCATAAACGTTTAAAATCAACACCTAACTTGCAGAATGTCCAGAGGTTAAGAAAAGAACAGACATAAGTCCTAATTTCAAACCAAACAAACAAAACCATCACAGTTTTAACAAAACAATAGCATACATTACAAACAGTCAATGAAGTGTCAAAAGCTTATAATTACAACTTAAGTGATAAATCTTAGCTGATATCAAGCCTGTTACTTTCATTGCCATTTTGTTTTGTAGGCAAGAAACAAAACCAAGATACAGGAGGGGTACCCAACCTGGAATTTACACAACCTCGAACCTGGCCTAAAAAGGACAGAATGAAAATTCAGTCCAGTCCTAGAAAGGTCCTAACTGTCAAGAAGTAAACCCTGAGTGACCCAGGACTTGTTTAGGACTGTACAGAAATTTCCTTGTAAGGTTTTCAGGCCAAGTTCGAGGTCATATAAATTCGAGGTTGGATACCCCTCCTTAGTGACAAACTGAGAGAAATTTTCAAAGAAGCATGCTCTGCTGTTATTGCTGTAGCCTACAGCTTACAGTATAGGATGGCAGCAGGCTCTCAGAACTAATTCTTGCTTTATGTGATTCTGGATATTTCTTTAAAGACGGGTGATGCGAGATCAGGGCCTGGGCAGGGCTCTGGCAGGGTAGGGGGTGAGAGGAGCCTGAGAGGAGGGGAGGGAGATAGTAATGCAATCAGCTAATATCCAGGGTTTCTGCTGTTTGGGAACTGATGATATGTGCCAAAAAACTTCTCCCTAATAACTACTATCACTTTTGACCACACAAATTCTGATCCACAGGAGATTCTTTTTCAGCTGAGTACAGCTGAGTAGGAGATTCTGTGGAGGGTTCTTTTGATAGATAATAAGTCTTACTAAGGCTAGATGCTAAATATTAGCCAATTATCCGAGGCCTGTGAAGTTGCTGTGAAATCACTAAAGAAACAGGTTAATTCCCAGAAATCGATGTTGCTGAATATATATTTGTATCTAACAGTGGCGTTTTTGATCGTCTATTAGTTCGGCGATAGCGTAACCGTCTGACTTTTTGGCGTTTTTGATGTTCGCCGGAAGCCGATTGCCGTAGCTGAAAATCTTAATTTCTGTTTTTGTTCTGATCGGGTAACGTCTATCGCCTGAATCGGCTATCGGCCAAGGATTCGCCGTTTGCCATAGACGTTGGGATTTCGTTTGACCATTTACCGTTTCTTTCAAAAATGGAGGGAAATGAGGATTATTTTCTTTATGTTCGGTGTTATGAGAACAGCCTCTTTGAAGTTCAATGTGAGTAGACATATCCAATGCGTAGTTTATGTTATACACTGCCAGGCGTGCCAGCAAAACAAAATCCCGTTTTTGAGCACCCAAAAACAACGGCGAATGCCAAAGGATATCGGCCATCGAAAACAGTAAATAAGCACGAATCGGAAAACTACGCTTCGTCTACTGGTGAAATTTCATCGGCGATCAAAAACGCCACTAATATATATATCTAGCTGAGCCAAGCAGCCAGCCTGCAGCCAGCAAGGTGCTGCACACAGAGGCGTTACTAGCCCAAATGTTTGGGGGGGGGGGGGGGCCAGGAATTTACCAACTGGCTGGTAATTTTTACCGACTGTTTTCTGAGAAAAAGTTAAAAGACACATTTTCAGAAAATACGACTGTTTTGACGAAAAATCGTCTGTTTTAATGAAAAAAATAAACTATTTAGGTGGAGAATTGCAGTGCTTCAAGCTGACTCGGTTTTTTTGCCGACTGGCCGACAACATTGGGGGGGGGGGGCCCTCCCCGCGGTAGGGACGCCCCTAGCTGCACACATTTACATATATGAACCACTATCAGTTCTGTTAGTAAATGGAAAATACTGACTTCTCTCCTTTTATTCAAACAATGTTTATAACGGGTACGACAGCTACGATTCTTCATCAGCGATATTTCAGCCCTTTTTGGCAAGGGTCCTCGTCAGGCTGTCAATCTTCTGGTTCAACTTCGGGGAAGGAAACAAACCTGTAATCAATTATTAGCTTACAGGTTTGTTTCCTTCCCCGAAGCTGAACCAGAGGATTGACAGCCTGACGAGGACCCTTCCCAAAAAGGGCCAAAATAACGTTGATGAAGAATCGTAGCTGACGTATCCATTGTTTGAATAAATGTTTCAAAGTCAGCTTGGGCTCAAAGAATATTTGACTTCTCTCCTGACATCACAAGCCGAGGGTAATCAACTGGATTTAGTCGAAACCAAATAACAGGCTAGGGTAAAAAGGTGGTTCACTGACCTGGGCATCAATTTCCTCCATCTTGTTACCAAACGTAAAATGCACTATCTTCAATATTTCTCTACAATAGGCACAAAAACACTATCACAAACTCCACCAAAGACCAAAGATTGCATTCTTTGCATCCAAGTTTATCCACATTCCAAACTCAGGTCAATTACTGATGGTGATGAAGAAAAACAAATCGTACGAACTACCTTGCAAAATAACAGATGGCGTGGGATATCAGTTGACAAAACAGGAAACACGGGACAGCTCGGAAAATAACAAGAGCGTGTGGAATGGAGAGTGGAGAGAGCCACTTACGAACAGGGGCGGTTCGAAGGGCTTGGGCATGGGCGGGGTGAGGACTTCAAAATATACGACTGACTAAAAGCATAGCACCAGCAGGCTCAAGAAATATTAACGTTATTAAGTTCTAGAACGTTACGGAAAATGCCATTGTAGTAATAAAATAATAAACAAATAATTAATAGGAATTAGACGATGCCGTTCATATCAAATTTTCCTGGAGAGAAGACAAGCGTCGGTACCACCTTCTGACATACCTACTGAGGACAAACTAAAGTGAGCGCCGCAGGCGAAATTTGTTCAATCCGAGCAAAATTCAACTACTCCTTTACAACTTCCACCTTTTAATATAGCTTAGAGCTTAAAACCGCACATTAATTGTGCACACTTCAACTAAATAGAAATAGGGTAGGACTACGAAAGAGCCGCAGGCAAAAATTTGTTAAATCAACAATATTCGACTACTTCCCCCACAAACTCTTGCTTTTAACGTGGGTAAGATCACAAGCAGCAGCTTTTACCGTATGTACCGAAGACAAATTTAAACTCAGCGCCGCAGGCGATTTTTTTGTAACCAGACCTTTTTCTGGCATTTCTAGCTTAAACGTCCCTGTGACAAAACGTCCCCATGACAAAACGTCCCCATGACAAAACGTCCCCATGACAAAACGTCAACGTGTCTAAACGTCCCCGTGACAAAAGGTCCCTACGGCAAAACGTCCCCAAGCAGAGATTTGTAAGTTCGCCTCGATCTTCAGGTGCATGATAGAGGTAAAATAACTTCAGAGTGTGCATTACATATGTGGGAACATTCCTTATAAGCAGGAAAGATCGGACATAGTACCGGTTGCTTCGTAAATGTATTGTTTTCAGTTAAAATATGTAGTGTAAGATGCTTTGGGAAAAATTACATGGGAAGCGAGGAAACGAAAGAGGATGGAACGATTAGTTAGGTAGAGAGACGTAGTAAATCTAAGTTAGATCGATTTGATCCTTTAATAAAATCCTTTAATAGTAAACATCACCAAATTCAATCTCGAACAAAAGCGAGATCAATGATTTATATCGCAGCGTAAATTAACACACAAAATTAACCAATTAAATAAGAGATAAACCGAAAACTGACAAACTACTAAATCTTTGCACTTTTGGCTATAGCCGGGAGCAACACTTTGGTTTGTTTCTTGATTATCGGTTAAATGCTGAAGTAGTCAACCCATCGTGGTTTTCAAAAGTTTAAATTCCAAAAACATATTTTGTCTGAACTGATGACGCAGTCAGTAGTCTCATAGGCCTAGCTATTCCTGAGACATGAAACAAAAATTCTATAGCCGGGGACGTTTTGATCGGGGACGTTTTGCCGACAACCCCGATATCACATATCTGCCCGTGCCCCGATAACTCGCAAACGGAGTGGGATATTTTCCCGGAAGTTGGTATGTGGTAGTGCTTCCACTTTGACAACCACTACACTACACTCCTTCCACAACAAAAAAATAGTGCAATCATCAGGCCTGTCATACAGTGCAAGCAAGCCATTTTAAAAAAAATTAACCTGTTTCTTTTTAAGATAAGGAGATTTTTCCACGAGACCAGATAGAATAATGTTGAAACGTCATGCCGCAGGTGAGATTTTCGAAAATCAGCCTGTTTTCAGCACCAATGAGTGGAAATAATAGGTAGTATTACGTAGTGCATAGGTACGTAGTTTATAAGTAGTTCACAGTGGGGTATAAGAACAGCTTATTTAAGATATTCTCTTCGTTTTTGGTTTGGGGGGATAGTTTTGCCGGAATCCGAAGAAAACCGGAAACTGGGCGTAGAATAAAGAACTCCTTGATTAAGTATAGCAAGTGTCGACTGGAATGTCTGGCATATTCTCTTTGTTGTCTCATCAGACCAAGAGTTCGATCGGAATTAGTCGGAATTCGGGAGTTTAGT
The DNA here is from genome assembly GCA_030848855.1 of Branchinecta sandiegonensis. Taxonomy (NCBI): domain Eukaryota; kingdom Metazoa; phylum Arthropoda; class Branchiopoda; order Anostraca; family Branchinectidae; genus Branchinecta; species Branchinecta sandiegonensis. The sequence goes on along the minus strand of JAUPMV010000003.1, from coordinate 1,586,332 downwards.
AGACCGCAAATTTCTATATTAAGTTGTTGGATCTATTGGTGTTCGTTTCTTTCGACCGTTTTACGGGACCCATAATTCAGCCTGCGTTCGGCAAAAGTGGCGGAGCCTTAGGTGATCTGTATCCACGTTTTTCAGTAAAACTTTAAAAAACTTGGTCGTGAAAATTTACAGTACCGTATGGATTGCTGGATTCCGAGCGGATATTTTTTCACTGTCGTTCAGTGCAGCTGGTCCTCCTGCTGTATGCTTTAAAGGCTGACGACCGACATGCCTTCGTCTTCCACGTTTAACATCACAGCCCAAAGGAGTGCCATAAAGTTTAAGCGAGGTAAAGGATCCATATGCTGGGCGTTCGTGTTTTTAGATCGCAAATGGGGGAAAGGACACCTGTGACACCGTAAATCGATCGGTATGTCGGTGATGTTACTCCCGGACGGACTGATCTATATTTGAAAGTTGGCGTACGGAATCTTCAGGGATAAATACTAGCTTTGGGATCGCAGATGGCTTTGTACCTCAAGAGGCGTTTTTCCGTGCTACCACAAACAGGTAGTCGGTCGATTTTGGCTCGAAAAGAGCGTTTTCGCGGCCTTTTTGTGCGGCCACAAGTGTGTTTCCGCGACTAACAAGATTTTCGTGGCTCAAATTCGACCAACAACTGCCGAGGTGATAGTCGATTATGTGGCTCGATTTTAACGGGAAATTCCAATTTAGCACATCCTTTTTGCATGGAATGGTAAGGACGAAAGCCTGGAGTTCTCTTTACTGAGATTTTACATGACTTTTATTTATATATATTCAGAAATTTGAAATTACCGCCCAAAAATAGACAAAACGGCGTTTCTGCGAGTTTCAACTTGTGGCTCGACTGTGTGGCTCACAATCATGTTTCCGCGACAAACACTCAGAAGTGTTTGGCCCGCAATTCTGTCACGGAAAAACACCTAAGGTCTGGGGGTGGAGGGGGGGGGCTGAAGATACTAAGGGACGAATAAATTTCTCCAGTCAGATTGATTGGAAGCTTCACTTGTTCAAACGCCAATGCTGAATCAGGAAATGTTCTTGCTGTGGATCATCGCACGGATAGTTCTGACCTTGTGTGAACTAGTTTTGCTTTTTTCAACAGTCTATTGAGACTGATTTGCAAAGGCTGCAAATACTCTTGATGACCATCTCTCCTTGCCGATGCAAAATCTCCGGCCTCTCCGGGTATCTAGCGGAAGAAAGGCAGAAGTGGTGTCACAGCTGCTCCCAAAGATCGCAGTGATTGATTGACACGGGATTTGAGTCGTTGAGTTTGAGTCGTACGGATACGCTTACTCCTTCTTTATGAGGATCGCTGACGTGTTTTGGACTTAGTCATATAGAGTTTGGACAACAAGCTTTGTGTCGGAGGTTTATTTAGGCAAGAAATCGCAGGCGCCATGCCGGACTCGGGCTTGACGCAAACTAAGCGCTAGGATCTCATTACGCCTTGCAATCTCTGATCGAAAAACACACTTCGTCGGGAATGCCTTCATTAACCAAGCCCAACTTTTAGAGAACATTTTCATTTTCTCGACCTTGTTACAAAAAAATAGACGCCAAATGTCAGATCAATAGAACAATGCTACACGGCCAATTTCAACAAAATGCGATAAGGATATGCAGGAATGTAACACAACTTACACGAGTCTGAATAATACAAGCAGTCACACCTCACATAGCTACTACAGTATCTGTTACTAACGCAAAAACCTGCGCCGACCAAGGGCCCATAATATTTTGTTTCTAAGTTTATTATTCACAACAGCATTTCAGCATCTGTAATATAGGACCGAGAACTTCTGCGGCCATTGACTTGGAGTCACTTCTGTCCAAACCTGGCATGGCACCCAAAACATTTTCAGCTCAGACAACCAAACATACTTCCTTCGTGGAATATTGTAATTCTCGAGCCAGACCCTTGTAAATAGCGGCGAACAAAACATTACGGGACCTAGGTCTGACCAGCGCCTTCAAGTTACTTAGACAATTTCCCATCTTTGATAAAGATAATCTACAAGGAAACAGTTCCAAATAAATGTATTTCACTAAGATTTCAGGGCGTGGGTTATTCGGTAGTGTTGGGGGATATTCGATATCGATATCTCGAACTAAATATCGACATCGAATATCGAAACGTAAATATCAAAAACGAAATTTGTTCATTCATAATTGTTGTAAAATAATCCAAAATAACTTACATTTATATATCCGAAATTAGAGCAATATATTTTCCGTAATTCAGTTCTTATTATTCGGAGTTTCAGATGATGCAAGATACTATTTAACGACCATTTTGTTCTCAAATTTTGGCGAAACGAGACGTATCCTATAGTGAAACATGGTAAAGAAATATCGATGTCGATATTTCGAATATCGAAAGTGAAAATATCGAAAAAATCCAAAAACCCAAAGATCACCCAACACTAATTCGCTGTCCGACTAACGACTGACTGATGCAGACTGGATTAAAACGCTACATTTGTTGCAGCGCTTCAACTGGTAAGTTCGCAGCGGAGCGTGTTTGCGGATGTTTGAACCAGGGTATTTTTCCTCCACCCGAAGATCAAGCTTTAGCAACCAATCATGGCCCACTGTTCCCAGACCTGTACCCCAGGAAGACCAGGAAGTCACCAGTATTAAATTTCTTGGTATCGAGCCTAGCTGGGCGTATCCCTAGGCCTGAAAAGGATATTTTAAGCGCGCTCGCCGCACTCCTAGTGGCGTCTGGTTTTCACTCACTAAAAGCTTGCGTTTTTTTTATCTCAATTCACTTCGCGCGCTTTTTTTTCAGATTCGAGAACGAAGAAAGCTTCGCAATTCTGTAGAATCGAAAAGTTGCTTCAATAGTCACTTCTCGATTCTCTTTCTCCTTCCTGATTGGTCAACTAAAGGCGGATGTTTAATCAATATAAACAGGTTTTAACGGGTGGCCAAATTAGTGTTTTTGTCAAAAGCGAGAACTGATGGTGGGTTTACACACTGCGTAAAATCCGAGCGTATTTTACGCACATTTTGAGCTTGAAAAGATTTCTAGCCATTCGGAAGTATTTAGATACAAAACGGACCGATTTCTCAAATACGTCCGTATTGCTAGAGATGTTTTCAAGCTCAAAACGTGCGTAAAATACGCTCGGATTTTACGCAGTGTGTAAATGGACCATGAGAAGGTAGAAGAGAAAAAGCGGCAATTTGTAAGAGAATTGAAAACTGAGAACACAGATCGAAAACGCATGTTTCGTCTATAAGGGATTTTTGGTCTCCCCATCTCCCGGTGACCATGTTCTGCTTAGTCCGCCCTGGTGAGGGTAAAACAAGACACTGGTGGGTACTCCTGAGACAAAGAACGCTCAGTTTTTGTTCCTAGGTAGTTTCTGTCGAGATGTTGACAGGAAAAAATTCAGCCCAGGCTCAAATCGTAATCCTGATATTTTAAGGCGCGACTAAAAAGGGAGGCATTCAAGTTGTTACTGATTTTTCAGGGGGATTGTGTACCGTTTGGAGAAAAGAGAAAACATAATGGTAAATATTGCGGAAAGACTGGTCTTTCTTCTACGTGTGGGAGTGCGAAGGATGATTTGACCCATTTTATGTGCGAGTGTAGGGAGTTGAATGATTTAAGATCCTAGGCATGGGACTGTTTGGGAAAGAGTGGATGTTTAGATACTGAAAAGTAGACAATTTAGTAATGCGAGAATGGTTGGGAGATTCATCCCAATTGGTTTCCGCCACCATGAATTGATTACTCAACAGAGTTATTTTTATGTTTCTTAACCTTTTCTGTTATGTTGTTACAATATTTGCTTGCCATGGCCTTCGTGCTTTTGTGTAAATATTTTCTATTCCATCAGGGAATTCATTAACAGCGGCCCCTGCAGGTTCACAAGTTCCCGCAAGTTGGATTCTCCCTAGACTAACTATTCGATCCATTTCTCTACATCAACAACTGACGTCATTCCCGGCTTAATTGTTGCGCTTCTAGCTCCCATCGGAAGTTCCCCAGGAACGGTGCGAGGCTGGCAAGAATCGGAGCTAATATCGTTCTCTTGCTGGTTTCTCGGGAAACTTAGTATCAGTACGGTCTATCGGATTCAGTAAATTGTACACATTACTTGATTTTCGATCATGGAGCAATGAAGTTTCATTGTGGCAATTCTAGGCTGGATTCCATGGGAACTTAGTATCAGTACGTTCTTTCGGATTCAGTAAATTGTACACATTACTTGATTTCCGATCATGGAGCAAGGAAGTTTGATTGTTCTCACAAATTAGGAGATCGGACACAACAAAGGAAAGACGGTACAGGAGAATGACATCCTGAGGGAAATTTGTATTAGTCTACCAGCCCCTTCGAGTAACTTGTCAGGCCAAGGTTACTAAGAGTTTTCCACCCTTCCAATAATAGTAACTATTAGTTACTATTTTCGTTCCAACCTCGTGGAAATTTACTACGCTGACCGTTTCAACTCAATATAGTAACTATTTGCTTACCACGCTCGGGAGCGTCGTTACCGTGGTAATTACGCATCTCTATGACATGATTGGTCCGATCAGCCGGCGGCGCTATATTTTGACGAAAATAGGTACATGCGTTCCAGCCTTGACGACAAGAAGCCAGGATTCGTGACCTCATGCGTAGTAACTACGGTAAGTAGGGTGGAACACGCTCTTAGATGTATAGCTCAGAGAGAATTTCGTTCTGGTTGTTACGCATGTTCTGCGAAAGAGGGAACTAAAAAGGCAAGATCGTACTAGTTTAAACATGCAAAGCCCCTGCTCCATCTTTCAAATTATGCCCATACCATACGCTAACGGTATCCGTATCTAGTATCCGTTCAAGTTCTTTCCAAAGTCTCCTCGTCGCTAAATTATGGATTTAATGGTAGGAATAGCTGCTATAAAATCACGGCTTAGAAGAATGCTGATCGAGAATTACAGAAGTTAGGGATGCGATTCGTACTTTCCGGTTTTCTTTTATTTTGTTATTTATATGAAGAGACCATTGACATTCCCATCCTTGTCTACTTTTATTTCTTTTTTATATATTCATTTTGTTTAACTACGACTGAGCCTCGGCCTTACTTTCGGTTAGCTTTATGATTATTTAGCGGATGGATATTATTGGGTATCATTCGCCATGTTGAAGTTATTTTGGTTTTATTTATTTTTTTCGTGTGCGCTCGAGCTCTGCTCTCAGCAGCGGAAAGTGCTAATGATGCATTTTTTTTTGTAAATAAAGATAACCTTGAACCTTTAGCTATCGAAAATCATCGACAACTTGACGTAACCAGCGCGTGACCTCTTATCCTGTCTCCTGGCTGAAGATTAAAACTGAGTTATTTTATGTGTTTTGTATTTGTTTTTATTTTCGATACTCTGCTTTCCAAAAAGGCGGGTGACTAAATAAATTGCTTACCTGCTTAATATAGAAGGCCAAAATATAGACTGTAGACTATAGATTGTAGCAGACTGAAATTCAGTTTTTACCAAAAGCCCCACGGACAAAATAATTCAACGCCACAAAAATCATCTGAACCAACAAAGGGATCAGTTACTATGAGCTGATTCACGCATTAATGATGAAAAATTCTGATCCAGTAGATAATCTGAACAAAAAGTCAACCCAGCTCATAAGCATTACATACGTGTTATATGGCAAAATTAAATCGAAAGACAGAAGAGGGATGGTGAAACAGGAAAACTTAAACCTAGCAAACTTAATTCCTAGCGAAAATATTTGGCTGATTTTGTACAACAGACGTAGTTTACCATACAACCTTCGAATGGAACAAAACGAAAACAAGCTTCAGATCAACCACATGAGTTGCGTTTTTGCAGATACCATGGTATCTAATACCACGGTGTAAAGTCGTTTTTACAGCTACCGTCTGGCAAGGTACCGTGGTATTTGAGATACAGACATCACCGTAACTGCAAAAACGACTTTAGACCGTGGTATCACATACCACGGCACCTGCAAAAACGACAAATTGCAGATCCAGTTACCGTGGTAACAGATACCATGGCATTTGGAATAACGCAACGCAACCTGGTAGCTGCAACAGGTCGATAATACGTGACGGAATATCTTCGCCTGTGAAAGCTCTGCATATAAGCAATAGTTGCGTTTTTGCAGATACCATGGTATCTGATTTCACGATCAAAAGATGTTTCTGCCGTAACCGTGGTGTCTGATACCACGGTCAAAAGGCGTTTTTACAGTTGTCGTGGTATCTGGCCAGATTTCCCGGTCGGATTTCCTGCACTTTCATCATCAATTTGAAAAAAATTCAACTTTTCCATATGGAAGTGATGATGGTGCCAAAAATCCGGGCAGGAATTCACGCTATTAGTAGCGTTTTAGCAGATTCCATGGTATCTGATACCACGGTCTAAAGTCGTTTTTGCAGTTATCGTGGTGTCTGATACCACGGCCAAAAGGCGTTTTTGCAGTTATCGTGGTATCTGATATTCAGACACCACGGTCCGACGTGGTCACTGATAGTGATACCTGGAAAGTCATCTAACTTTTATCAATTTTTGTCAAATTTGGTGGGAAAGGAGTTTGGCACTTAGTGAAGTGACTGAATTTCAGTTTTTCTTTTGGGATGACTTCGAAAGCACAACTTCGGCAATTATCGTTTTTGCAGAGCAACCGTATACCAGATACCAGTAACTGCAAAAACGACTAATTGCAGATCCGTTTACCGCGGTAACAGATACCATGGTACCTATAAAAAAGCAACTATTACCGCGATACCTGAAAAAGTCATCTCACTTTCATCAGCACCAACACAAGAGCCTAGGATGTTGCAAATTGGTGCGAAAGAAGTTTAGCACTTGCGATGTGAGTGGATATCAGTTTTTCTTTGGGATGACTTCTAAAAGCGCAAATTCTGCAATTGTCATTTTTGTAAAGGAACCTTAGTATCAGCTACCCCGATAACTGTAAAACGACAAAATACGGATCTAGTTACCGCGGTATCGGATACCATGGTATCTGTAGTAACGTAACTAATATCTTGTCGCAGGCACTTTAAGAGCCTAGTACTAGAGTGCTGATGAAACAAAAATCGCATATGGGTTAACATAAGGGCTATAATGTTTGCATGTCTTTTACTGCTAGCGATCACGGTCGGGCGGTCGCGGACTGACATTCCTGCCAGGACTTCCGGCACCATCATCAAATCCGTACGGAAAAGTTGAGGTATTTTTCATTCACGATAAAAGTACAGAGAATCCGGCCGAGAAAAACTAATAGTCAGTCCGCTTCATCAATAACAAGTCGGGTCTTGATCGAAAAACTAGACCACTGCAAGCTTTGTACGGTTTTAAATCACATGAGAATATCATTTCGCTCGCCTTTTCTTAGAGGAATGTGACAGCGCTTCTCAAATACGTTATTGACTTTCTGATTTGACTTGACCTTGCCAAAAAATTTCGGTCTCAGCTTTTTTTATACTTTAGACCATGTTTGCTCCTAAATATTATAAACTCATCAGCTAAGAGAAAAGCTTTACTTATACATAGAGAATACGAAAATTCTTCCTCTGAGGCATTGATAACAACATTCTGATCAGACTTCCCATTATCTCGCCAAAAATTTCGGTCTCAACTCTTTTTTCACCCAAGCTACAGGAGAGGTTCTTTGGACACTTTTCTAAAGTTTACACCACGTTGGTTTTGTTTTAAGTATTTAGAATTCATTCTCAAGAAGAGGTAAGCTTTCTTTTGACAAAGAGAACGAATTAAGATATTTTCCTCTGACGTCTTGTTTCTTTACAAAATTCTCATATGCTTCTTTTTGGATTCTTTGAACCGCTACGAAAAGAAAATACGAAATTTGTGCAATTCTTTGGACGCCGAAACTCGCCCTAACAGCCAGTAGAAGAAACAACGCAAAAAGGAGCAGATGATGGGAAAGAATTACGGCTTATATTATTTTACTGAATTACTGACTGCACATAGTGCGAGCTCTTGTTTTTTGTTTTCTTGTATTGTGTGATCTTTCTCTGTGTTCTCTACTTAGCTTTTAATATACTCCAATCATTTTCTCTTTCCTGTATGATGGGTGAAGAATAACATTGCGAAAAATAACAAATGACATTCCATTAAATGCAGTACCCTGCATGAGTATTTACGCGGCTTTGTTGCACGTTAGGGGGCGTCCAAATTAACATTAGTTGCGTTTTTGCAGATACCATGGTATCTTATACCACGGTATCGGATGCCACGGTCGAAAGTCGTTTTTGCAGTTATCGTGGTATCTGATACCTCGGTCAAAAGGCGTTTTTGCAGTTATCGTGGTATCTGGCCAGTTATCGTGGTATCTGAAGTTCAGATACCACCGCCCGACCGTCGTAACTGATCGTGGTATCTGAAAAATTCATCTCACTTTCATCAATTTTTGTCAAATTCGTGGGAAAAAGTTTGGCACTTAGTGATGTGACTGAATATCAGTTTTTCTTTTTGAATGGCTTCGAAAAGCGCAATGTCGGCAAGAGTCGTTTTCGCAGAGCAACCGTATATCAGACACCACGGTAACTGCAAAACGACTAATTGCAGATCCCGTTACCATAGTAACAGATACTATGGTATCTGCAAAAACACAACTATTGCTCTATTGTAGCGGTGCAGCTACCGTTTAGGCGCCACTTGGTGAGGCGGAACTTATGATCATTGCATGATATGCGCTTACTGTCATTATGAATAACTTACAGTCTTAAAGTGGGCCCTTAGTTAACCCAAAGCCGGTTGCAACAAGTGCAGCGACTCAAGATCAACTCGAACGGTTAAGTGTTCAACTATACAAGTCCTTCAAAATCGAGATACGCTAGGAACACACTCGTGAGGTAATTCCTTGAAGAAGCAGCCTTTTCACGCAACAACACTATCAGGGCCTTATGGGATTTGGCAGTGTTGCGCGCAGACGCGTACGGTGCAAAGCAGCCGTGAACTACGAGCCGGAGTAGGATATAACCACATTGCTTAAACCACTCTAGCACATTTCAATAGTTTATCCTAATTAGCTGCACAATACACTCTTCAACACTTTGTCAGTAACGAGGTTATAAGGAGTGGCGAAAGCGCTGATCAAACGCGTCCACAGATTAGCGCAGATCTTCGGCAGTGGGCTATTGCGCCTTGCACCCGTCGCGATGATGTTTTTTCTTCTTTTCAAGGGACAAGGATCGCCGCTGTCCTGCAATAGGCATGTAAGGTGGAGCTTCGCACTCGTCCTCGTCCGTTCTTCGCTCTGTAAAGAAACAGAAAGTTTCTGTCTGTTGAGCAACTTCGCCTTTTTCGAAAGAGCTTATCTCCTTCCTAAATGATATGATCTGATATGATATTTATTGCAAAGAAGCCCGCAAAAAAAGACAACGAACAAACATACCAAATGCTGAACCCCACAGTCCCTAAATGAAATTCTTCGATGCCTCATTGGCAGCTTGAGTATTTTTTTTTTTTTTTTTTTTTTTAATAATCAAATATGTGGTCGGGGAATTGAAGTGTCAGGACCTGATGTTCCCCGATAAGCAAACAATGTTTTTTGGGATCGGGGAATCGAGACCACAGTTGACTAGAGGCGTTAGTATCCAAAATATTTGGGAGGGTCAAAGGTGTTTTACTGACTGGCTAGTCATTCTTATCCAGTATATTGTTTCCAGTCGGTAAAACCAAACTCTAAACACCGCAAAACAATCACTCTTCATCATACTCATCATCCATTCCTCATCATACAATCTCAAACCAAAATGTCAAGAACAAATAATCAAAAGTCTCCTGATATCTATTATACAACCACGCGGAGTCTAATAGATTCCCGAATGCCCTGCCAGATGCAAACGAGCGGAGCTTAGGAGCTACCAGGAACATCATAACTGATGACCTCTACATACAGCTCGTCGCAGTAGAGCCCCGGAGAAGAAAAGTCGAGAGTAAAAAGACGATTGGTCGTTTAACATGGTGACGTCCTACAGGGACGGGTCTGCTACGGTCTTTTCCTCTAGATGCGCAGCGGCTAAGAGGGAAGTAGATGGCAGTCAACTCACAGCTCAGCTAGTAGTTCCATCTCTGCTCAGTTTTGTCGGGGTCAAAGTAGATTTTCCCTACCATTTCGGAAGCTTTATCTATACCATGTACAGGAAAGGTATGCGTATTTGAACACTTGACTAAGGTTGCGTTCCAGAACTTAACGATTGTTAACTATTTTGTAACGATGGTCGGTGAGCATCGTTACAAAATAGTTTACAGTTGTAGAATTGGTAAAAGTTAACGATCGTTAAAGCTGCAGTTAGCTCGGCCCCGAAGTAAAGTTAACGATTGTTAACAACTGTTAACTTTCTGGAACGAAACCTAAATTTGTCGCTGCCTTGTTTTTGTTTCTTTCACAAAACAGTCAAATGGAAAGGAAAAATAACAAACTTATTGTCGGCTAACGTTACCTGTTTCAGGTTTCTTCTGATATAAGCAATGAGTTGTAAACTGTAAATCTTAGATACTTTGTTGAATTTAGAATATGCTTCATCTTCCATTGGAGTATGCGGTTTAGATCGAACACAATCTAATTAGTGAAATTAGGCGCCGCTTAGCAAACAAGACCAAAGGTTTCGATGGGATCCCAAACTAATATTTCTAAACTTCCTGATAAAGACAATAATCAGGTCTGACAGATTTACAGAATCTGTAAACACTCAATGTAAACTTGCAAATCCCATATCAAGATCCAAAAGGTAATACTTTTCACCGAAGATAATATCTGACAATTAGGTTCATTCGTAAAATTCCGCCGATGATTCTTCGACGATTCCCTCCCCAACCCATAAATATAGGGCTAAAAAGCCCATCTAAGACCCCGACCTGTACTTTGGTCCAAAAGAAATATCTCAACTCCTTCGAGAGTTATCGTGGTAACAGACGGGAGGACAGACGAAAAACTTTTACGAAGTCATAGAGGTACCCCTCCACTTACGTTTTCGGAACCCAAAAAGAAAGAAAAAAGTAAGAGAAGCAAATTAGGAGCACATGTGTCAAACTCGGGCTGACCTGACATGGTATACTGGCAATGGAATAAATGTTTTTTTCCAAACAATTTTCAGTAAAAGTTACCAGGCATGGGGTTCTGTTTTTTCTTCGGCGATGTTGAAATAAGCACACCTCTACTGCAGTGCCATCCCAAGAACACCCCATTTACCCGCAAACCGGTGACCGACATCAATCAAAATTAGCCACCTGTGGCAGCTTCTAACTGATTCTTTGACGCTGCACCGAGAGCCATGATCGCCGTATTTCACCTCTTGTCGTCGAAAAAGCTTACAAAGTCCTTTCAGTAGGCTCGCTCAATGACGAGCGAGGCCCTTAGTTAAAATACGGCACCAGTCACGAACGTCGTGCCATGCGGTTTATTAGGGAGACGGAAGGTCAGAAGTGTTTTTCCCCCTTCGAAAGTTTCGGCGCCAAATGCTGAACCAGCTGTCGACCTGGCAATGAAGTCCACACTCATCCAGACAATTCATGAAAATTCGTTCGATTCATTTTGACAGTAGTGTTAAAGTTCTAAAGGGGAGGTGTGGTTGGTCTTTTTTTTATTGGGATCCCAAAACGTTGGGATCCCCAAAACTTATAAGTGGAGGAATACCTATGACTTCGTTAAAGTTGTCCGTCTGTGAGCACGATAACTCTCGAAGGGAATGAGATATTTTGATGAAACTTGGTATGAGGATTCTTTGGGTCAAGGGACAGGATGTGTTCGTAGATGGGCTCTGTAGCCCTATATTTAGGGGTGGGGTTTCAAATTAAGGGGCGAACAAATTTTTTTTAATCGCTAATGAGATAGTCGATTTAGGGGGAAGGAGACATGCTGAAAAAGATATGAAAATCTTTTTCTCGCCGGACAAGTAGTTCACCCGGAATTCGGCTAGGACTGGAAAATTTGTTAAAAGTAAAAGTTATATCTGAAGTTGATTAGATGTTCGATTTAGGGGTAAGAAGACATGCTGAATCCCTATATGACAATCATTTTCTAACCGGACATACGGTTCGCCCGGAATCCACCGGAAACCGGACAATTTCTTCAAAGTTAAAGTTTTATCTGAGGTTGATTAGAGGTTCGATATAGGGGTGAGGAGATGTCGAGCTTCGTCGAAATTTCGAGCTTTTCAAGCTTTGTTTTTATTTGCCGGACAAGCAGTTCGGCCAAAATTCGGCTGAAACCGAAAATGTGGCAGATGCATAAGGCGGAGGAGTTTTGATCAATTACGTCAAAGTAGATATGACGTATAGGGGTAAATATACATGCTGAATTCATATCTGAACTTAGTTTTCTCAGATGATTCTGTTTCTAAATTTTAATGGTAAAAATGTTCAAGGAGCCTGGCGAAGACCGAATATTTACAAGACAAATTGTCTTGATCAAATTTTAAATTTTGGGATCCCATCGAAACCTTTGGTCTTGTTGTAAAGGAATTTGAGTCTAGTTTTTCGGTGCATTTGTTTTTGCCATCATATTACCGGTACGCGGTACCCTATGGTGGAAAGGCACCTCTCGGTGTGGGTTTTGTTCCTTTGTTCTGTTTCTTATTCTGACTCGTTTTTAATGTCCACTGGTTTCAGGTATTGTAAAAAAAATTAAGGAGAAAATTTGAAGGAAGCAGGTAAGTTTAAGTTTAGAACAGAAGTAGTAAAGAGGTTAAGGTTTTAGAGTTTAGAAAGTTAAAATGGAAAAAGTAGATACCACACTCGCGTTACTAGGAGGAGGGCGGAATTTGAAAGAATTAATGACCAGCAAATGTTGTGTCGGTCTCTATGTCAAGCGTTGAACTATCTCTATGCACAAAGCGAAGTGAATATGATCCTCCAGTATTTCTAGTTTTAACTGCACAAGTGAAGATTCAAATTCAAGAGACGTCAGTTGCAGCTTGAATCAAGCCTCAAACGACGTCAGCCGTAGCTTGAATCAGACCTTGACCCAGAGTCAAATTCAAGAGACGTCAGTTGCAGCTTGAATCAAGCCTCAAACGACGTCAGCCGTAGCTTGAATCAGACCTTAACTCGGGGTCAAATTCAAGAGACGTCAGTTTCAGCTTGAATCAAGCCTTAAACGACGTCAGCCGTAGCTTGAATCAGACCTTGATCCAGAGTCGGATTCAGGAAACGTCTTTCTCGTCTGCAACACAAGCCATGCAACAAACACAACCAGTAACTACGGTTTAAAATTATATAAACATGCCCTCCAAAATCTGGATCTGGGAGGTCAAGTTTACTGATGTATACAATGTCATACTTGCCCAGACGGATCCCCCTTTCCATAATATATAGTCTCGCGGACAAAAGCTTTTCTCAAGTTATTGGGACACCACCTTGCTTGATTTATCGGCAAACGGCTAATCCATAAATACAGATCTAAGAAGTCTCGGAAAGTCACAAATCTTTTTCCCAGCAGGTCCGCGGTACACGTCTTTCAGTCGGCACTGGCAATCCATTACAAGACAAACGCTTCGTTGGCGTTACCGCTGACTTTATTTGGAAGTTCAAAGGGAAACGAATCGAGATGACTTTTTGACGGCTTTGAGTCTGACAGAATTCAGATCACCAATGACATTTTTCAAAAGCCGAGTCTAAAGAAAGATGCCAATATCTGGAAAAAGCCACTTCGTGAAGGACTTCGGTCCGTCAGATATTTGGAATCCCTTCGGGATTTGTGAAAGGCTGATTGAAAATATAAATTGACGGAAAGGTCAGGAATATTTTGCAGCTGATCTGGGAAAGGGATATTAAAGGACACCTGAATGAAGAGTACCAAGTATCATCCCTATCTGTATGACTTCCGTTAACATTGCCTGCAGAAAACCCAATCCAAACACGAAATAGTGTTCCAAGCTATGATTTTTGCTCCATTTTGCATCTGTCCTTATTTCAGTACCGAACAATTTTAGAAATGAACAAATGTCTCCAATCAACCCTTCTTCTAGAATATTTTTTAACCAGTTAAGCCCAAATGTATATCTACAAGAAATTCCAATACTATCCGGCCAGCGCTGTACAAGATTTGAATGAATTGAGCTTTTTGTCTTGGAGGTGAAAACCAGACAAAACCAAATATATAATTTTAATGGGGAAGACCCCCTTGAGATGGAAACATTTGCAAGTAGTGAACTGATAGACAAAAATGCTCCTCACTTGCAAATGTTTCCATCGCAAGGGCGTCTTCCCCATTAAATTTATTATATATTTGGTTTTGTCTGATTTTCACCATGAGACCCCGTCTTGTGGGTCCTGGTATGTCTACGTGGCTCCGACAATGGAGTCCTAGACTTCTAAATTATATTCAAAAAATGTTTATGGTTTATTCGTCACGGTACAAGTCCCTTGTCTAAAGTGCCATCTATGTATTATTGTAAATTTCCGTGACATGGGGATGTGAACTGGTTAGATGAATTTGAATTCGCGCAGGATCACTGTTCCTATGGCCGGCTTCTACCAGACTATTGTAGTGGCTTGCGAACTCTGTTCACAGGCCCCTCGGTAACTCAGTTGGTAGAGCGACTGCCTTGTAAGCAGAGGGTCCTGGGTTCAAATCCCGGCTGAGGAGCATTTTTGTCTATCAGTTGACTACTTGCAAAAGATTGCTTAGTGCCTGAGCAAACAAAAAATCATAAATCATTCTCGTAAGGCTTACAACAAAACTACAAGCGCATAGATGTACCACTAATCACACGGAAATTCCACTATTTGAAAATCGATTATTCGTGAATTGCGGAACACCGGAGTAATCCATTTTCAGCGGGTCTTCAAGCCAATTTAAGTGAATAAATGATGGGTAACTAGGTTGTCCTATCCCAGCCCTTTTCGGTTGAACTTTTATGGGGACTTGACTTTGATCCTCTGATGTTACTTGTAGCAGCTGGCCTAAGAACCGACTGTCGCAGGTTCCACTTACAACAACCGCTTCCCAGCCTATTGGTCCGTGGGATTTTTGCAATTTAATCTCATATACTTTCTGACGATCCCATTCTCTTTGAAGGTTGCAGGACAAGCGACTTTAAAAGGGAAATCCTCCGGCGGTATAAGAGCACTCGGTTCTATCGGATTCTATCAAAGCAACGATGCACTCGTTCCAACTTTCAACAATGTTCTATTTTGATTTCACTAAAAGCTTACATTTCCACACTTGCCAGTAATTTACTCGCCGACTTCGGCGTAAAGAAAGAAAAAAAAATATTAATACTACAGAGGGAATAGCGGTCGCGGGCAACCTCCTCGATATTGGGATTGGACTTGGTTCAGGTAGAAGCTAGATGTTTATTGCAAATTTCTATTGCGTCTAAAAGCTCCTTGGCCATCACTATCAAAAGGCTTTACGAAACCTGTTTACCTGCAGTGCTTGTCTGTAGTATAATATGTAGCATAAAAAGACAGGACGAAGTTCGACGTTGTAATCAAATACACTTCTGTTTCAAACAGCTAACTGACTGAGCCCTATCTGACATTACATTCGGCTTTTCCGAACAACTTGGTTGGCTTTTATAGTCGTTGCTCGGAATCCGACCAAAACCGGAAATTTATTAAAAGTAAAAATTCTTTCTGAAGTTGATTATAGGTTCACTACAGGAGTGAATCCTTTTTGAATTTTCTTGCCGAACAAGTAGTTCGCTCGGAATTCGGCTAAAACCGGAATTTTTTTTAAAGTGAAATATTTTTCTGAAGTCGATTAGAGATGCAATACGTGGGTAAATACATATGCAGAATCCATATCTGAATTTAGCTCTCTCAGCGGATTTGTCGTTCGGCCGTAATCCGTTAGAAAACAACAGTACGGTATATTTTTTTAGAACATTTTCAAGCGGAGACCCATGTTTGGATGCAGAAGTCCAACAAATATTATCCTTGAGGATCCCATCGAAACCTTTGGTCTTGTTGTCAATGAAATAAAACTCGTGTGACGAATAGTATAGTAGAATATTGAGTATCAAAATTAGCTTTCTTAATAGTTGGAATGATTCGAGCTTTTGGGATAAGTATTAGTAAAAACAGACCTTTTGTGGTTTACAAACATCCTTCTGTCGGTTTGGAGACTCATGTTAACTAGACTCTGGTTTAACCAATTAGAGCTCGCGGATGTTGGTGAGTGTGGTTAGGTGAACTTTAAAGGTTGGCTACGACGCAGTAAGCAAAATAGGATTGATGTGAAGCCCAAGTTGGTAGATGATTCCGAGTATTTATTAGAGAAACATATATTTATATCCAAGGAATTAATAAAGTAAGTGTCAAAGAAAAGGAACCAACCTCCCGAAACGAAAGATTACGATCCCAAATATGCCTACGAAGGTTGAATGTTCGCCGCCACTCGAACGCTACCTTGTAATGTTCTTAATTCGGGCATAAACCGCCAATTTATATTATAGTATTTATTTATATGATGGGGTGGTTTCCCCTGGGGAAGGACTGTAAGGTGCAGGAAGGTAAAAAGGAAATTGGTTAGCTATTTTGTAAATTGAGAGGTATTGTTTTGGGGAGGGGGGGGGGGGGGGGGGGGGAAGGAATTTACCGACTGGCTGGTAATTTTTACAGACTGTATTTGCAGAAAAAAACGACAGTTTCAAAAAAATCGACTGATTTTCAGAAGAAAACGACTGTTTTGACGAAAAATCACGGCGCTTCGAGCCGACTCGGTTAATTTTTACCGACTGGCCGAAAACACTGTGGGGGGGGGGGGGGGCGCCCCCCCCCCAAAGTGACGCCCCTGTCTGAGAGTCGGAGCAGTGACCACTCTGCCTATAATGCTTAAAATGTAAAGATTGTGGCTCTCGGCGTCCAGGAATGGACTGAGTGTTTTGATTATGTGTGATTTATCTTCCGATTTGTTGAAAAACCCATTGAACTTGAACTTGAAGAGAGTAATAAGATCACGCGGATAGTTTAACCGAAAGTTCTTGCCTACACCTACAGTGCCACTGCTCCTCCACACGTTCTGTATCTTTCCCCTTTCTGGACCATCTTCAGTAACGAAAATCTTCGTCAAATTCGTTCCATTTTCTTTCGGTTTTCTAAGTATTTGCTACGCCTCCCCCCCCTGGACAAGGAACAGCCATCTCATCGAAAAGTTCCGTATAGCTGATCCCGTCTGCGGCTGTCCTGAGATCCATCAATAGGATGAAGGAAAGCTGTAGCCACCCATGGAGCTCCATGATGTTCCGGTTTACTGAATTTTAAAGCACAACTCTTACTAGAAATGATATTTTCCCTATAAAAGGATCACAAAAAACGTTTTCGAAAATACCATTACTTTCCACCTGAAACTAGCGATTCTCTTGTTAGCGCTTGCCGAATATATCCCAGCCTTCCTGCTCTCCGACGCGGTGGCTGGGCGCAAAAGATTTGAAAACTGAACGTGCCTTGGTTAAAAAGTGGGAAAACTAAGCAAATAAAAGAAGTAATAAAGAGAAGATTATCACATCCTTATTTGTGAAAGAGTTGATCAGTGGACAATGAAGATTCCGGCAAACTTTTCGTTGAGTGACGGGAAAACTCGGCAAGGCCGAAAAAGCGCTAAAAATTCGTAATTACGAAACGAAACAATGAAGAAAGGTGGGGATTTTAGAAGCTTATAATTCCATTTGGGAGCTAAGTATATTATAAAAGGCAGAATAAGCAAGAGGGGTCCTTTATTATTTTGGTTGTTGTTGATGTTATGTTGTTTCTCTCTCTTCCATTTATTTTTACCATACTCCGTCTTTACCTAGACCAGTGGTTCCCAACCTTTTCCGTACCGCGTACCCCTACTCAAAGATTCGAAAAGGATGCGTACCCCCATTGTCAGACCGTGAAAAGACGATATTTATTATCATAAATGATAAAACCTGTTTCTGTGTTTGGATTTGATGTTCTCCTTGCTTTCATCAAGCTGCATCGCAATCCAAAACCGAAGATTAAAAATTAAGTGTCTTTTCTGTGTGTTTATGTGTTTTATTTATTTTCTTTGTTTTCTTCATTTACTCCGCCTTTTCAAAATGGCGGGTCATAAATAAATTACTTACTTACTTAATCATTTTTGTTAGCTTGATTCGCAAACTGAATGACAATTTCACTTGCAATGTCTTCGATTGTTTTTTAAACAATACTGTTTGACACAGGAACAGAGTTTACTGCAGTGGGCTAGCTTTGTTTTGGAATCAACATTATTTCATTGACTTTCACGACGGCTTATACTCAGAGGCGTCACGCACGGGTTGGCAACACCCCTCCACCTGAAAGTGTTCGGCCAGATCGGTGCGAAGCGCCGCTATTTTTTGTAAAAACAGGATTTTTTTTTTGGAAAAACAGTCAGTAAAAAGACCAGCCAGCCAGTAAAAATACCTTGCCCCCCAAAAACATTTTAGCTAGTGATGCCTCTGCTGGTAATATTAGGCTTTTGGCAGTCAAAAATGAGTGACGCGAGATTTTGAAGCTACAGACTAAACCGATTTTGGTACCTTCGCGTACCTCTTGCAAGGGTCTCGCGTACCCCCTAGGGTACGCGTACCACCGGTTGGGAACCACTGACCTAGACGGGTTACAAATAAAATTTAATAATAACCTCATCGGTTCACTCCGAACCTAGGACCTCACCTGAATACGTAGACGTAGACGAGGTCAGTGCAGCAGGCCGGCTTCGAGGAAATTCCCGTTCCCGGCTCGTTGTACTGCTTCTGTAAGTAGGATCAATCGCCATGGCAATGTTTGGTTCATTAGAAGTCCCCGGGCTAGCCGGCTCTATGCTATTGAGATCCTGTCGCCTGGAACGAAATGAGCGCAATAAATAAACAAAGCACTGGCCATATTCTTGTCCCAACTTCCGGTGGTGAAAAGGCGGCTTTTATTCAAGGGACAACAGCTAGGTAGCTAGAAAGTAGCAGAGCAAAATAACACTAGGGACAGAGCAAAATAACACTAAGGAGTAGTGCCAAGACCTATGCTTTCCATGCTTTGCAAACGGGGCATATTCTTTGCGCCGCCCACTACGCTTGCAGCATTTAAAGCGAGACAAACTTGCGGGTTTAGAAATTTCTAGTAAAGCAAAGGTGCGGTCTGCACACACAAAGGAAACAATGGAGGCTGTATCGTTTTTTTGCTATGTTCAGAATAAGAAGTTATCGTAGCCAGCGCTGATGAACGGCTGAATGAGTTTAAGTCGGGACGTTCTCTATCGCTAGTTTTGCTAGTGTCGCTGCTATTCGACTGTGTTTGTTTCACTTTTTTAAAGTCTTGGCGCTACTCTCTAGTTTTATTTTGCTCTGACTAGGGAGTAGCGCCAAGACTTGAAAGAAGTGTCACACACTGGAATAGCAGCAACACTAGCCCTACCAGCGTTAGTGAACGTCCCTATTGAAACTCATTCAATCGTTCACCAGCACCGGCTCTGATAACTTCATATCCTGAATCCTGAAAAAAATGATAGTCTCCATTTTTTCATTAGTGTGTGCAGTCCGCACCTTTGCTTTACTAGAAATTACTAAACCCGGAAGTTTGTCTCGCTTTAAGTGTCGCAAGCGTTGTAGGCGGCGCTACGGGTATGGTCCGTTTGCAAAGCATGGAAAGCATGGGTCTTGGCGCTACTCCCTAGTGTTATTTTGCTCTGGAGAGTAGTTAGATCAGAAGTAAAACGGAAAGAAGCTTTTCCTCCCGGATGAAAGCAGTCGGACCCGGGATAACTCCCGGGAACTGCGGCTAACCCAATGTTGACGGGGACAGGCACAGCTTTTTTGTGGGTTGGGTCGTCTCACTTTCGGATTCCTTAAAGTCCAACTCTTACTAGAAATTATCTTTTACGATGAAACGGATCGAAAGTTATCGCTTTTCTAAATACCACTACCCTCCACGTGAAATGAGCGATTTTCGTGTTAGCGCTTTTAAACTCTATCAAGCCTTCCCGTTCTTCGACTCGGCGGCTGGACGCAAAATATTTGAAAACTGGACGCGCAGTGGGTTAAATGGGAAAAACAAGCTAAACAAAAGAGGTACAAAACAGATTATAGACCTGATGGCCTACCATATCTTCCGAGACGGAGAACAACCCTTTGAAGCTTCTCATGTCCCTTTGTGTGAAAGAGTTATCGGCGGATGGTTAAGCTTTAGGCGAAGTTTATGTTGCGTGACTGGCAAAAACTCGGCTAAGCCAACAAAAACGCTAAAAATTCGACGGTACAAAACGAAACAATCGCGAAAGGCGGGGAAGCTTATAATTCCATAAGGGATAATGTAAAAGGCAGAACAAGGAAGAGGGGTCTTCTAAAGGACCCGTCGAAGTAGATACAGTTTATATTCCAACATTATTTCAAACTCTGCTGGGTTTCTAAAAGGTTAAAAACCCGTCCCGGCTGTTTTTCAGATTCGTTCGGCCCCTTGGTTTTGACCAGAAACAAGACCCAACTTTCACAACCGGTATTTCTGAGTTGCTGAGAAGCAATAAGTAGAAACGTGAACCGCCTCGAAAAGACACGGCAAATCCAAAAAACCTAGACCAAAGGTTTCGATGGGATCCAATAAATTTAATATTTATTCGACTTCTTGGCCCAGAAAATCAAATTTTGTATATTTCCGTCTTCGCCAGACCCCTTTAACATTTTGCTATTTATCCATAATCAACCGCTTAAATATGTACAAAAAAAATGTTGCCGTTTTGGAGTTTTTTGCTTAAGGCCAAACAACTAATCAAATGAGGAAACCAAGTTCAGATATGGATTCAGCAAACACGCTTACTCCAATATCTCATCTCTAATCGACATCAAATGGTCGTTTAGATTTTTTTTTTTTTTTTACTAAATTTTTCGTATTTTAGCAGCATTCCCCGCGAACTGCATGCAGAGCAGAAGATCTAGTGACATGGGAGAGCCGAACCTTTCAATTCAAATTTCTAGGTTTTTGAAGATTTTGCCAGCTTATCCGTCAAGGAATTCAAAATTCGATTCAGCATGTCTCCTTATCCCGACACCGAATCTCTAATCGACTTCAGAAACAACTTTGAGCTTCAATCAAATTTCCAGTTTTGGCCAAATTTCTGGCGAGTCATTTGTCCAGCAAAAAAACTAAGTTCGGATATGGATTCACTGAGCCTCCTTACCTATTAATTAGCTTCTCATTATCTTATAAAACATATTGTTTTTACCCTTAATTCAAAACCCCCTCTCTGCCTCTAAATGTAGGGCTAAGTGACCCATCTACGAACTCAGCCTGTACTTCGCCAGTGAATCCTGATGCGAAGTTTGAACAACATCAACCCCTTCGACCCCCCGACAATCCAAAACCCAAAGAATACGTACGCTAGGTTTAAATAGTCTCTGATTAAAACCAGTAAACCCAAAACGATTTGATTAAACCCAAAAACCCAATAAATTACCTGGTTTTTACCGAATTTACTTTTTTTCAGAAGTACGCCGTTACTAGCCTTTTACCTTTGGGGGACGTCCAGTTTTGCCAACAGGACTTAAAAATGTGCCGACAAAAAACTCCGTTGCAACAAAGCGACAACTCATCCTTTTTTTCTGGCAACATTTAACTACTTTCCATGAAAATTCGAACTTTTAATGTGGTTCAAGCTCTCCAAAAATTCGAAAGCCTCAAATTCCAACTAAATGACGCAACCTTCGTCTGAATAATGAAGACTGCGAAATCCGCCGCAGGCGAAATTTTGTGTAAACACTGATGATCATAGTGCCTTTTTGCGATCCCAAAACTACTAACCAAAACTAAGTTAAGTAATGAATTGCAACCAGTTGAAGCTACCGTTCAATGGTAAAGAACCAGAGCTAAAGAAATGCCACTTAAATAAGTTCGGTAAATCCCAGATAAGAAGTCAGTTGACAAGAACAGAAGCAAGCAACTATTTGACTTGCATAAGTTTTGTGGATTTGATTTGATGTTGTTTTAGTCTGGAAGATGTATACAAAGACTGAAGAAATGAAAGATAGCGTCTGTAGCCAGAGAAAACCTTCCAACCTTTCCCTATATTACCTTTTTTTTAGTCAGATGAGATACCTTCTCCGTTAACTTTTAAGAAGGGGCCCTCCTTGTTTTTGCTTCATTTGGATATTCTAATTCGGTTTCGTGGGATAATTATAGTAACTAAATCAAACCATAGGAAGGGCTAGAAAAGGTTAAGTTTGCAGATTTTATACCAGTCTGAGAGCTTACTAAAGGCGATTTTATATCAAAAGAGAGAAATCATAGACATTAGCCTACGGGAATATGATTCTGGTAGTTCCTGTTCCATAGGTACATCGTGATTGAGTCACTATATGTACATATGACGGGAATTTTGTACAAAAATGCAAAGCTTATCCAAGGACCAGTTGATTTTCCGAAAATACAAAAATGGTTTCTCGGAAAATGGCTAAAATTTATTATTTTACATATTTAACTCCGACTGAGAAGTTAACAAGAGTACAAAGGACAAGTTATAAAAAAATATAAAACTATAGTTGGTAGGTACGAGATGGGTTTGATCTTATTGTAAAAGAATGTGAGGTTTTTTTCTTGTGCTTATTTTGCCACCACAGTATCCCCATGCCGGAATGGCACCAAAAATGGAGGAATAAGTTCCACACTTGTGTCACTGAGAGGAGGAAGATTTAAAAAAAAAGGAAATAAAAAGGAAAAATCGTGATTTGGGATACTACTTAGAGAATAGAGAATAGAATTTTATTTTTCAAAAGTACCTGTCACAGCGTTACCGCCGAAATTGACCTTTTTGTCATACAAATGAAAAATGCATAACACTTTGTAACAAATAATAAAAACAAAAACAAAAACGCTAAAAGGGACTAACTTATTGGTTGTTGTACAACTCAACAAATGCTGGAACAAAACTCCTTCTATATCTTTCATGAAGAGGGGCCACAGGGGCTAGTTTGGGGATTTTCTGGGATTTCTCTCGCTGGGGTCTAATACGTATTGGAGAATAGGGGGGTAGGAGAATATTACGTAAACGGGGAACAGATAGTGTTTTAATACCGAAATCGATGCTAAGGCGGATTCGTCTCTCTTCCAGGGTAGCCAGCTTGAATCTTTTTAGTAGGTAACTGGAGCATAGCCTATATAACGACTTAGTAAACACAGATGAAAGATTTATACGAAAATGCGAAACTTAGCCTAGGACCGAATTATCAGGTCCTAGATAAAAATCATTTCCGGAAAGATCGGAAATAATTTGTAAGGCACTTGAGCCGATAGTCACCCCCTAATACGTTACTTTTTTTCATATTTGACGGTGCAAAACGGATAATTCAGCTATATTTTATTAGAGCCAGATTTCGGCATATGATTCGCAGTCAGCTTGGGCTGAAGGAATATCTATCCCCAAACTAGGGAACTTTCAATCGCCCAAACATGCCGCCGACAAGTATCCATCTTAGCTGGAAAGAAGCAGAAGTGACAGGTGACTCCAAAACCAAAATGCAGAAGAATCTATACCCTTTCGACGACCCAATCGAACAGCAAAAACAGCAGCCGTGTCCATAATCAAATCAAATCACAGCACCAGCTTTAACCCCAACCAATTTCCACAAAATCAGATATTTAAGGAAGAATCTTTAATTGTTTATCCACACGTTCATTTTCCAGCTTGAGCCTGAAGAGGACCCTTGCCTAGAAGGGCCGAAATATAGCTCTAATAAAATGTACCTGACTTCTCCGGTTTGCACAGTCAAATATGATGCTGAAGAAATATCTACTTTTTTCATGTTTCTTCTCTTGATCAGAGCAGTGTTTTTAGTAGTAGCCTATATGTTCTTAGTACGGAGAAATGCGTCAGCTTAACCTCTTTTTTCTGTTTTGTACGTCAATAAATAAATAAATAAAACCATTTCGAACAAAAATCAACCTTTGCTGCTAATCAACCTAGCAGCTATAAGCCACCGTAAAAACTGATCCGAGCAAAAGAAAAAATCCGTATCTCGAGCCGATCTCAAGCCGATCGTCTTTTCTGTCCGTCTGTCAAACTTTTTCTGGTTCAGACACTTCAACTTCCAACATAAGATGGATGATGAAACCTGGCACTCATAGGAAGGACCAAATGCTGTAGGAAACCTTCGTTTTGCGAATCGATCATCCGTGGGAAGGGGTTGGAGGGAGTAGGAATTCTCGATACTGTGACATGCTTAAGTTGAGAAACGGATGAGAAAATGCTATTGAACCTTGATGGGTGATAGAAGCAGACAATCTACATGCGCTATCTGTGACCCTTTCAATTCAATTCAATTCCGTTTATTTTCAAAAATTCGCTCACGTACAAAGCCGAACATTGAATTTCTTCCGTCATGTATAACTTAACAATTAACAAGACCAAAGGCGTCGATAGGATCCCAAAAATTCAATATTTGATCCAGACAATTTGCCATATCCATGTTCAGCGCTTCCAAGCGGACTAGTTTCTGTTAACCCCCCTATGCCTCACCGTCAGCACTCGGATCAGACATGGTAAAATAGATCCACAGGTTAGTGAGAGGAAAATCTGTCATCTGTTTCCCAGGTAATGGAGGATTTGCATATGTCTAAGCGGCAGAAAGTGAAAGTGACCCACTGCCCTATGGATTCGACTTTTTACTATGTCTACACAAGTGCTGGTTATGAGGCAACGGGGGACTAACAGAAACTAGTCCACTTGGAGCGCTGAACTGTAATAAGGCCAATTGGGTATTGTCTACGCCAGATCCAGTCTTCACCAGACCCCTTGAACATTTTTACTATTAAAATTCAGAAACAGATTAAGGCCAAAAAGCTAATCATCTGAGAAAGCCAAATTCAGATATGGATTCAGCATGTTTATGTTTACCCCTATAAGTCATATCGGTTTGGACGAAAACTTCCTGCCTTACTTCTGCGAATTTCCCAGTTTCGGCCGAATCCCGGTACTACCTGTCTGGCAAAAAAAAGAAGCTAAAATTCGAACTTAGCGTATCTTCTTTCCCCTATATCGGACATCTAATCAACTTCAAACTAAAATATAACTTAAAACAAATTTTCCGGTTCCAGCCGGATTCCGGGCGAACTATATGTCCGGGTACGAAATGACTGTCATACACCGATTCAGCATCTCTTCTTACCCCTAAATCGGATATGTAATCAACTACGAAGACTTTTTAACAATTTTCCGGTTTTGGCCGGATTCTGGGCGAACTATTTGCCCGGCGAGAAAATGATTTTCACCATCGTTTTCAGCATGTCTTACTACTCCTAAACCGAACATATAATTAACTTCAAATAAAACTTTTACTTTTAACAGATTTTCCGGTTTTGGCCGGATTCCGGGCTAACTAATTGTCCGGCGAGAAAATGATTTTCACCATCGTGTTCAGCATGTCTTCTTACCCCCAAATCAAACATCCAATCAACTTCAAATAAAACTTTCACTTTTAACAAACTTTCCGGTTTTTGCCGGATTCCGGGCGAACTACTTGTCCGGCGAAAAAATGGTTTCCACCATCGTGATCAGCATGTCTACTTACCCCATAATCAACTGTCCCATTAGCTGTTTAAAAAACATTTTGCTTACCCCTTAATTTAACCCCCCTCCCCTACCCCTAAATATAGGGCTACAAAGCCCATCTACGAACTCGACCTTACTCTTGACCCAAACAACCCTCACACCAAGTTTCATCAAAATATCTCATTCCCTTCGAGAGTAATCGTGCTTACAGACGGACGGACGAACAACTTTTGCGATGTCATAGGTATCCCTCCACTTACGTGTAAGTAAAACCTTTAATCATACGTAACATTTCAAGTAATCAAAAACATCTATAAGTAACAAGACCAAAGGTGTCGATGGGACCCAAAAATCTAATATTTAATTCAGGCAATCGGGTCTTGTCTTCGCCAGATCCAGTCTTCGCCAGGCTAATCATCAGAGAAAACCAAGTTCAGATATACGCCATATGTATTTTGACGATACTGACCGAGACTTCCTGCTTTACTTCTGCCAAGTTTCCGGTTTCAACCGAATTCCGACGAACTACTAGTCCAGCAAAAAAAGAAAATTCAGAAACAAATCCAGCGTAGAACATTAGAGTGTACACATAAAGAACATTTAAACACATAACACATACAAGAACACATAAAGAACATTTAATCAACTTTGAATAAAAGTTTGACTAAAAAAAAATCCGGTTACAACCGGATTCCGGACTAATTGTATGTCCGGGTAATAAATGATTGTCATATACAGACTCAGCCTCTCTTCTTACCCCTCAACCTGTCATCTAATCGAACTTTTGCTATTAACAAATTTTTCGGTTTTGGCCGGATTCCGGGCGAACTAGTTGTCCGGCGAGAAAATTGTTTTCACCGCCGTGATCAGCATGTCTTTTTACACCTAAATCGAACATTTAATCAACTTCAAATGGAACTTTTACTTTTAACCAAATTTCCGGGTTTCGCCGGATTCCGGACGAACTACTTGTTCGGCGAAAAAATGATTTTCACCATCTTGTTCAGCATGTCTTCTTACCTCTCAATCGACCATTTAATCAACTTCAAATAAAACTTTTACTTTTAACCAACTTTCCGTTTTTTGCCGGATTCCGGACTAACTACTTGTCCGGCGAGAAAATGGTTTTCACCATCATGCTCAGAATGTCTTCTTACCCCATAATCGACTATCACATTAGCTGTTTAAAAATATTTAGTTTGTCCGTTAATTTCACCCCCCCCCCCCCCCTAAATGTAGAGCTACATAGCCCATCTACGAACTTGACCTTACCCTTGAGTCAATGAATCCTCACACCAAGTTTCATCGAGATACCTCATTCCCTTCGAGAGTTATCGTGCTCACAGACAGACGGACAGACGGACATTTTTGCGACGTCATAGGTATCCCTCCGTTTACGTTTTGGGATACCAAAATATCATAGTTTGGTCAAATTCACACCGAACTAAAACTAGACAATATCAACAGTTTAATAACAACACACACAGAAATACGATTAATTTATGGAGGTGTTTCGGAATGCCCGTTAAAAAGGTCAAGTGAACGAGGTAACTACGTCTACATTCTAGATCTGCATCGGAGGAATTGGCGGGGGGGGGGGGGGGGGGGGTATTTCGTAGGGGAACAAACGGTTGAATTTCCTATATACTGCTCATTTGCCATAGGTTCAGTACCGGACATTGCAAGATCAAGCACGAGATAGGTATTCCTTCAGCCCAAGCTAATCATATTTGGCGGTGGAAAACGGATAAGTCAGCAACATTTTATTAGAGCTATTTTTCAGCCATTCTTGGCAAGGGTCCTCTTCAAGCCCAGCCGCCCGTTTTGCACCGTCAGATAAGACGAGATTTTTTTTTGTATCGGGAAATTATCCCGCTAAGATGTTATGCGAGCCGTAAATAAAATTTCAGATTTTTCGGTTCCACTTCTGGGAACCGTGCCCATTCGCACTACGCTGATTAACTGACCGAATATCATTATGTCGAATATAAAAAAAAGCCTCACATTCCTTTATAATAAGATCAAACCCATCTCACCTACCTACTATACTTTTATATTTATTATAACTTTTCCTTTGTACTCTTGTTAACTTCTCAGTCGGAGTTAAATATGTAAAATAATAAATTTCTAGCAATTTTCCGAGAAACCATTTTTGTATTTTCGGTAAATCACCTGTCCTTGGATAAGTTTGCATTTTCGTACAAAACTCTCGCCACATGTACATCCCATTACGATGTACATATGGAACGGGAGCTACCAGAATCCCTTAGATTAGCATGTCTATGATTTCTCTCTTTTGATTTAAAATCGCCTGTAGAAAGCTCTCAGACTGGTATAAAATCTGCAAACTTAACCTTTTCTAGCCGTTCCTGTGGTTTGATTTAGTTACTATAATTATCCCACGAAACCGAATTAGAATATCCAAATGAAGTAAAAACAAGGAGGGCTTCTTCTTTAAAGTTAACGGAAAAGGTATCTCATCTGCCTAAAAAACAAGAGCTGAAAGCTCATATGGCACTTGTAAGAACAGTTAGCATGTTTGTCAGATACGGTTTGCAGTTGTCAAGGCTGCATCTCTCTCCCGATATTCATTTCATCAAAAAATCGGCTTGATCTACTAAATCTGAAATGGTTATTCCACTCACTGATAGCTGTTACTCCCACAACGATGATCGGATCAGGGGAGGGACTATTTTTAAGCAAATCTGACAGAGTCCATAACATGCCTGCCAAGTTTCATGGTCATAGCACATTTGGAAGTATCCCAGCTCGTGATGACCAGAATTGTGGAAAACCCTCTCAAACTCCCCCAACTGTGACAAGATCCGGTCCTGTTTTGTCAGTATTGTCTCTACGGCTTATGCTTGTTCTTTCCTCCAAGTCCCATCCCGATCTCTCGATTCTAGGCGTTTCACGAGATTTCTTGCCCCCCCCCCCCCAGTTATTGGATTCGTTCCAAACTTGAAATTGATCATCTGAGACACTTGTTCTTGACACTTGTTAAGTTTCATTCACGTCCGATCACCCGTTCTAAAGTTATGCATGCCACTAGATGCTGGATTCCCCATCCATCCACTCCCCCAAACATCACCGAATCGGGGAAGGAACTATTTTCAAGTCGACCTAGGAGAGTACCTAATATGTCTGCCAAATTTCATGGTCATATTACATCTGGAAGTATCCTAACTCGTGATCACCGCGGAAATCCAAGAAACCCCCTCCTACACTGCAACACGATCCGGTCCTATTTTGTCAATAAAGAATCTAGGGTGAATGTTCGTTGTTCCCTTCAAGTTCCATCCCGGTCCCTCGACCCTAAGCGTGTGAAAAGATTTCCGGTCCCCCCTCTACCCTCACCCCCAGTTATCGGATTCAGGCCAGATTTGAAATTGAAAATCTGAGACACTTGTTCTTCACACTTGTCAAGTTTCATGCATGTCCAATTACCCGTTACAAAGTGATGTATGATTCTAGTTTCCGGATTCCCTATCCCCCCACTCCCCCCGCGATGGCTGGATCAGGGAAGTGATTATTTCCAAGTTGACCTGGTCGGTTCTCTCATATGCCTTCCAAGTTCTATTGTCCTAGCTTATGTGGAAGCGTTTCAGGAAATTTCCGGCGCCCCCTTCCAGTCCCCCCCAACAGGTATAGAATCTGGTCTGGATTTGAAACTGAATATCCGAAACACTTGTTCTTCACACATGTCAAGTTTCACGCATGTCCGATTACCCTGTCCACAGTTATGCATGTTAATAGTTTCCGGATTTCCAATCCCTCCACTCCCCCCACTATGATCGGATCTAGAAAATGATTATTTCCAGGTTAATCTGGTCGGTTCCCTGATATGCCTGCCAAGTTTCATTGTCCTAGCTTATGTGGAAGTGTTTCACGAGATTTGTTTAGTTTAACTTTAGTTAGCATCCGAGCAAAATAGCTCTAGTTATTCTGCTCTGGTTAGCATTGAGCATTCGTTCTGACCACTTAGTCTTACTTTGATCTTTAAACCGTATCTCTTCCCGCATTCGCTTCTACATACATCAAGTCGTAGCGCCATGGTAGAGCGCTGGACCTACGCCACAGAGGTCCGCGGATCGATACCGCATTTGGGCAGCGCTCTTTTTGCTTCCTTTTGCTACCGTTGTTCCTAGTTTTCGGACTCCCGGATCCGGGGAAAGTCGGACTGGGGAACTGATTATTTGTAATTTAATCTGGTCGGATCCCTGCGAAGTTTCATCGTCCTAGCTTGTGGGGAAGTCCCTAATCTATATCAACCCCTGCTAAGGTTCAACAACATAATATACCATCCCCTTCGACCTTCGATTGCTCTAGCTCTCTCCGAACGAATTTAAGCAAAGAATGACTCATCCACGAGCAGAGCTATACTAGTGTGAAGAAAGAATGACTCATCCACGCGCAGAGCTATACTAGTGTGAGAAACGGGTAAGGGTTTGACAAAAAACTGACTACAGCCCCCCCCCCCCAGTTATCGGATCCGATCCGAATTTGACAATGAACATCCAAGACACTTGTTCTTGATACCTGTCAAGTTTAATGCACGTCCGATTATTCGTTCCAAAGTTATGGATGTTGCTAATTTCCGGATTCCCCATCTTGCCACTTCCCACTGCCACTGATTGTCGGATCGGGGAAGTGATTATTTCCAAGTTAATCCGGTTGGGTCCCTGATATGCGTGCCAAGTTTTATCGTCCTAGATCATGTGGAAGTGCCCAAACTAGGAAAATGCGGACAGACCGACCGACAGACAGACATTACGATCGCTATATGGCACTTGAGTAAGCTCAAGTGCCGTAAAAGTAAGGTAATATAGGGAAATGTTGGAAGGTTTGCTCTCGCTACAGACACTATCTTTCAGTTCTTCAGTCTTTGTATATATCTTTCCAGACTGAAACAGCATCAAACGGACAATTAAGTGGACCCATGATTTATGGAAGTCAAATAGTTGCTTGCTTCTGTTCGTGTCGACTGACTTCCTATCTGGGACTGAAACAGGGCTAACCACGAGGGGTTGTCCACTTTCGATTATAGTGTACATCAAGTGTCCGGTACATGTCCTTCAAGCGAGCAGCGAAAGGTCATTACAGGAAAATTGTTTAGTGTTAACCTCCTTCGGACCCCTCCTCCCCTGTTTTTCTTTTTTTGTTTGTTTGTTTTCTTTCTTTCTCGTTCCTTGTTTTCCTTATTATTCTCTCTTTTTCACTTAAAGTAGTTGAAATCATTGGTTAATTTTTTTCGTCTCCTTCCTTTCTCTTTATATAGTGTTCAGTTAGTTGATCCTGTTTGTTGTTTAACTAATATCGGTTATTTCCTGCCCTAGCCAAGCACTCCTTTTGTGCTTTCCTGGCAGGAATGTTAATTGCGTATTTTTTTTGTCTTTGAATGAAGTCCAATGCAACTGAAAATGAAACTGTTGGAACATTAAAATCAGAATGTTCAGGAGCGGAAATCGCGCAATTTACGACAGGAACGGTGCCGGCACCGCTGGCTTCGGCCGGTGCCGGGAAAGGGTGTAAAGCAGCGGAATCGGCAACCCCTTGGCAATCCACTCCCGGGGACCAGGTGTTCTTTCGACAGGGTACCGATTGAGAACATTAAAACCGTGGTCTTACCAACACTACGCCTACTTGCTTCGCACGAAGTCCCTAATCTTTCCATCCATTCTCAAGAGTCTTACATGTCCTTCTCTTCCGCTTTAATGGCAATACGCTGATTTTTGCGTCTCCCAAGTTTTCCCCTTTTCGAGGTAGATCAGGCTCCCGCTTATTCCTTCCAAGGAGCTCCCCGGTCAAAATATCACCTTTTTTTTTGTTACCGCGTTGTATCTTTTCCGTTCTTCCTGTCCAATATGATTTGGCGTGACTACGCTTCCACGAAGAAACCAACGAAAATGGTTTTTTTATAGGCCAACGAATATACTGAAATAAACGGCGAATATTTCGGGAGGACAACCGCCTCCCTTCTTCAGCGCAGACAGAAAATTTCGAGAAAAAATGCCAAAACGAGGATGAAGATCAACAGACAAGAAAACTAAAACCAACCAAAACAACAACAAGAAACCAAAGATTAAAATAAAACTGAAAGAATTGGAAGCCTAAAATAAAGACAGCGAGCCACTCACCAATACCTGCGACTAACAATTAAGATTGTTCTCGCTATGAGCTGTTGATCTTAATCCTTGTTTTGGCATTTTTCAGCCGAAAATCAGCCGAATTTTCGTCAGCATTGTCGTTTTTATCTGCAAAAGCTGTCGGTAAAAATGACCCGCCAGTCGGCATTTTGGCTAGTAACGCCTCTGATTACAGGAAGTCTTTCATTTTCTGTTTCAGCTGGAAACACTCCAAAAAGCTAATTTCCTCATATCATCACTATGCCCCTCCCCCCTAGAAAAGAGATGTAAGACAGCTGTCATGATTGCTTGTAGGGAAAGGCTTTCCAAACACTTTTCCCAATCCCATACTTGTCTTCTTTTTTTTCAGCTAACTACAAAGAACTGGACAGACAACAATCGCTGACAAGCAGCTGACCATATTTTTGGACGAGGAACAAACACCCTCCTCCGAATTTCCAATAAGTTGGCTGAAGCCATCCGCATCAGGTGTCACGAAAAATGAAAGCTTCCAGTTCGACGAGCGCATCTCATGACCTTGGAGCGGAACTGGATCTTCCAAGGGGAAGCATAGGAACATTTCTTACGTAAAGATGGAACTTATACATGGGACTTTAACCGTGACAAATAAAACCTCGAATAATTTTGAATTCAAATTTGGAAGTTTAGGACGATGGCAGAGCCTCATAGAGACCGACAAAGATTTAATCTGAGGGAGAAAGCTCCTTGAGAGGATGAAAGTAGAGCGTCGGCAGCTAGAGCGAAGGTCGCGGCTTCAAATCTCGCCCCAGGAGCGGTCTTTCAGCTCCCTGACACAGGAACCTCTGGGCTATAGAACGATCTTATAATCAGCCATCAGGGTAGATGGAAGAAGGTTCTTGGGAGATTCGGTATCTGTTTACAGCGAGCGAAGGCATTAATACTGAACTTAGATGTTCCTACGGCCCAAGCTGACTCCGAATCATTTTTGACGGTGCAAAACGGATAAGTCAGCTACATTTTGTTCGAGCTATATTTCGGCCCTTCTTGGCAAGGGTCCTCTTCAGGCTCAAGCCGCTCAAGCTGGAAAATAAACTTGTGGAAAAATAATTAAGATTCTTCTTTAAATATCTGCTTTTGAGAACTTCTTCTCTGAAAGTTGGTTGGAGTTAAAGCTGGTGCTGTGATTTCATTCTGGACTCGGCTACTGTTTTTGTTGTTCGACTGGGTCGTCGAAAGGGTAGAGATTCTTCTGCATTTTGGTTTTAGAGTCACCTGTCTCTTCTTCTTCTTTCCAGCTAAGATGGATACTTGTTGGCGGCATGTATGGGCGATTAGTTCCGTACTTCGGTGATAGATGTTCCTACGGCCCAAGCTGACTGCGAATCATATTTGACGGTGCAAAACGGATAAGTCAGCTACATTTTATTCGAGCTGTAATATTTCGGCCCTTCTTGGCAAGGGTCCTCTTCAGGCTCAAGCCGCTCAGCATCACTCATCGACTGTGTAGCTCCTCCCACAGGGCGGGGCTTAGCTAAAGACTGTCACCCGTCAATCCTTAACTCCTCCCCAATTGGAATCCAGCAGCCAATCAGCGGCCTCCTTGGGCTTGGTTAAATTTCCTTCAACGAACTCGGACCCTGACTCCAAGTTTTTCAGTTTTTCAGTTTTCTGTCAGTTTTCAGTCAGTTTTCTCAAAAGCAGATATTTAAGGAAAAATCTTAATTATTTTTCCACAAGTTTATTTTCCGGCTTGAGCGGCTTGAGCCTGAAGAGGACCCTTGCCAAGAAGGGCCGAAATATAGCTCGAATAAAATGTAGCTGACTTATCCGTTTTGCACCGTCAAATACTGAACTTGTTGTTTCCAAAATGAGGGTGAAGTGTTTTTTGAAAGCGTCGTCCGATTCCTATTCCTATTTGCAATTAGTTCAATCAATGGATAGCGAAGATGCAAAAAAAAAAGTTTCTATTACGTAAATATGAAATGTGGTGCAAGGCACTTTTACCGTGACAAATAGACCAGAGGTATATCTGAATTAAATTTAGAAAGTCTAGGACTCCAATGTCCAGCCTCATCGACAATGGTTGTATGCCAAATCCCACCTGAGAAGCACTTCTATCTTCTTTTTTTTTCTTTTTTCTTTGCTTTCTTCCTTCATTTCTTTTTGTTCTTCCGCTTCCAATTTTCTTCTCTTTTTCGAATAGTATGTGAAAATTAAAGTAAAGTGAAGTTTTTTTGTTTTTGTTTTTTTTACTCCCCCCACAGGCCCATTCGGGCTTTCCTGCAGTCAGAGGTATGTCTGGGTAAGAGGGTTACAAAAGGTGTGTTCATGTAGTTTAGCATGTAAAAGTTGGTTTGTATAATAAAGAGTATTAAACTAAAAAAAAACTAAAAAGTTCACTACTTAGTAACAGTTTCAGTTTAAGGGATTGCAGTAGCTGTTTTTATTTGAATTTTGGTTTTGTTCTAAGAAAGTCAACCTAATCTAAATTTGGCAAGTTTTTGTGGTTATTTACAATAACCTTTGAAAATGTTACTATCCGTGGTTTTCCACTAGCCTTCTGGAAATCTACTATGATTCACAGAATGCTAAAACCGCAGTCTACCCAACGAAAACGGATCCGAGTCAATACGGAGTTCTGACCAATCAGGAAGCCTGGCTTTGACTCGAAGGTGCAAAACCCGACCAATTGGATGCAAAACTCATTTTACTTTTTTTTCGACGATGGTGAAGGAATATTCGTTTTCGTCTGGTAGGCTCCAATCTCTCTGTAAGTGATTCAGGTTTTGCTTTCCAGGTCGGGTAAGCATACCGATACTGAAATATAAGAAGCTCTGGGTCGTGCAAAATAGGAGACCGTGTGGTCTCCTAGTATATTTAAATGTGTCCTTGCATCGTGCCTGCGTCCCCTTAAATGTTCAGTTTTTTATGGTGATACTGGTTTGTCTCAGGTTGCATATGCTGATGTTGTTCTGCTTGTTGCCCGGACTCGCCGCGGATTGCTTGCTAACCTTAGTGTTTTAACGAATGAACTGTCTAAGATTGGACTATGAGTTAATGCATCTAAATGTGAATTTATTTGTTTTAATAGCCCTTATAAGGTCGCTCCACTTGTTGCTGGGGGTGCAGTTCTACCATGTTCTTCTTCCGTTAGTTGGCTTGGTCTGTCTTTCGGCCCAATGCTTTCCACTACCTGTTCATCCCTTGTGAACAGAGCCGTAAAAAGCCTACGCGTGGCTTACGGGAAAATATCCCCAAACAAAAGCCGTTATAACCGCAATGGTCTTTGTACGCTTTACAACGCTTATTGCGCCCCTGTGCTTCTGTTTTTTGTCGGCATGGCTCATCTGTTTCGTAAAAAAGATCGCCAGTCTCTGCGAGTGGCTTATTTCAAATATTGTAAATTCCTCCTCCGGCTCCCTAGATGGCACCGAAACAGAAAAGTCATTGCTCGATTTGGACTAATAGATGTGCCCTCTCGTATTCAGACTTCGAGTGATGACCTATTTAAAAAGACCATTAATTTGATTCATGCTTACGACCCTCTGCGGACATTCTTTGTTATTGATGCTGGTTAGCTTTTTCATGTTGTTTCGTTAGTTTGTTTGTTGCTGTTTGTCTTTTTTCGTTATTTATCGTTTTGCTTCTTTCATAATACTCCGTATTTTGTGTTTTGCACTTTTACGGGTAATAAAGTTCATTCATTCATTCAATACATTTCGGGATTCGGGGATACTGAAAGAGAATACAATAATATTTTTAGTCCGAAGCTTTTATCCCTCGCCTTATGCAGATGGGCTGCAGAAAGTTCGAGATTGACCTAAAAGGATCGCGACGTGAATCTTACAGGAAAAATAGATGGTTAATGTTCAGTTTTTTTTTAATGACAGATTAGAAAAGTCCAGAGACAATCCAAAACAAATTCGTGGTGCACGGGATGGAAAACTTTTAGTTAGGCCTACATATAACATTCATAATACAGCCCATTCATACTATTAAAATTAATACGTTGTCCCGTCAGTACTTTCCTGTTCAGTAATGTAACTTTTCTTTTGCAATTCAGTAATATAAACTTTCGAGTGTGTGCCACGTAAGTAGTATGACAAGAAGGTAAATGTGTAAGTCTATGATTCTACCTGACACATGGACATGAATTTTTTTACGAGGAAAAACTTACGGCAAACGATGAGATCCTTGTTCAGCTGTGTATGCGTCTCTAGACCTGGACGGTTCTTTAGCGCTGGCTCCAGTGGGGTCCCATCCCTGCTGCAAGAAAGAAAATAAAAATTAGCACACAGAAACATACTCGTAGGTCCATTAGTTGCTCTTTTGATCTGAATTCTCAGTTGGTCGCGGACTGGAAGAGTGACCGTGATCAGAGACAAAAATTGATTTAAATCCAACAAACCAATTTTCCTTCTTTACTTTCCTCTCCTTTCTCATTTTTTTTTTTACTTCGAGTTTCACTTCCTTCTCTTTGACTCCCACATCTCAGCCATTCAACCAACGACTGAAGTTATACCCCGCCCGCTCACTACGGGTCCGGCCTAGTAAATTATGCCGGACTCTCCGTTCACGGTCGGTGCTTAAACTGGGGACGCCCCGCAAACCTAATTAATCCTTTCTAAAACAGACCCCCAACCCAACACCAACCAAAAAAAAGGGGGGGGGGGTGTCTTACAAATTTCACTGCCATTTTTGCTTTTTCTCGGTTCTCCGTTCTCGTTTTTAACTATAACACTAGTTTAGCCACCCGTTAATACTTGTTTACACGGATTGAACATCCTTCCTTTGTCGACCAATCGGGGAGGAGAGCGGAGAACGAGAATCGAGAATTGACTATCGGAGCAACTTCTCGATTCTGCAGAATCGCGAAGCTTTCCCCGTTCTCGACCCTGACAAAAACGCAAAACAAGACCAAACTTTTCGATGGGATCCCAAAAATTCAATATCTGATCCAGACAACTTGGTCTTGTCTTAGCCAGATCCAGACATCGCCAGAATCCTTGAACATTCTTACAATTAAAATTCAGAAACAGATTAAGGCCAAATAGCTAATCATCTGAGAAAACCAAGTTCAGATATGGATTCAGCATGTGTGTTTACCCGTATAAGTCATATCTGTTTTGACGAAAAGTTCCTGTCACTTCTGCCAATTTGCCGGGTTTCGGCCGAACTCTAGAACTACTTGTCCGGCAAAAAAAGAAAACTCAAAAACGAACTCAGGGTATCTTCTTCCCCAATAATGAGCATCTAATCAACTTCAAATAAAAATTTAACTTATAACAAATTTTCCGACTCCAGCCGGATTCCGGTCGAACTATATGTCCGGGTAAAATATGATTGTCACACACGGATTCAGCGTCTCTTCCTACCCCTATATCGGTTATCTAGTCAGCTAGAAATAAAACTTTAACTTCTAACAATTTTCCGGTTTTTGCCGGATTCCGGGCCAACTACATGTCCGGGTAGAAAATTGTTTTCACATAAAAGTTCAGCATGTCTTCTTGCCCTTAATCGGACATCTGATCAACTCCAAAATAAAACTTTTAATTTTAACAAACTTTCCGGTTTGGGCCGGATTCCGGGCGAACTACTTGTCCGTCGAGAAAATGGTTTTCACCATCGTCTTCAGTATGTCTTCCTACCTCTAAATCGAACATCTAATCAACTTCAAATAAAACTTTTACTTTTAACAAACTTTCCGGTTTTGGCCGGATTCCGGGCGAACTACTTGTCCGATTACAAAATGGTTTTCACCATCGTGTTCAGCATGTCTTCTTATCCCATAATCGACTATCACATTAGCTGTTTCAAAATATTTTGTTTGCCCCTTAATTTGAACCCCCTCCCCCACCCCTAAATGTAGGGCTACAAAGCCATTTACGAACTCGACTGGTCCCTCGACCTAACGAATCCTCACAACAAGTTTCATCAAAATATCTCATTCCCTTCGAGAGTTATCGTGCTTACAGACGGACGGACGGACAGACGGACAACTTTTGCGACGTCATAGGTATCCCCCAACTTACGTTTTGGGATCCCAAAAAAAGGAGAATTGGCTTCATGTCAACAGACATTTTTTTTTTTAATTTCATCAAAAAACATAGAAATTAAACAAACAATTTACCATTAACGGCCACTTTTAAGACAAACGAATTATGATTATGGCCGCAATTCTAACCACCATGAATCCGCTATATCATTCCTTCATTACCCCCCCCCCCCTTCGGGTGGGGTAAAAAAATAAATAAATAAATAACACTAAATAAATACGCTTTCCTCTTATCAAACTTATTTCCTTTTCAAAGAAGTAAAAAAACAAGACCAAACTTTTCGATGAGATCCCAAAAATTCAATATCTGATCCAGAAAACTGGGTCTTGTCTTAGCCAGATCCAGTCATCGCCAGAATCCTTGAACATTCTTGCAATTAAAATTCAGAAACAGATTAAGGCCAAATGGCTAATCATCTGAGAAAACCAAGTTCAGATATGGATTCAGCATGTGTGTTTACCCGTATAAGTCACATCTGTTTTGACGAAAAGTTCCTGCCACTTCTGCCAATTTCCCGGTTTCGGCCGAACTCTAGAACTACTTGTCCAGCGAAAAAAGAAAGCTCAAAAACGAACTCAGGGTATCTTCTTTCCCCAATAATGAACATCTAATCAACTTCAAATAAAAATTTAACTTATAACAAATTTTCCGACTCCAGCCGGATTCCGGTCGAACTATATGTCCGGGTAAAATATGATTGTCACACGCGGATCCAGCGTCTCTTCTTACCCCTAAATCGGTTATCTAATCAGCTAGAAATAAAACTTTAACTTCTAACAATTTTCCGGTTTTGGCCGGATTCCGGGCGAACTACATGTCCGGGAAGAAAATTGTTTTCACATAAAAGTTCAGCATGTCTTCTTGCCCTAAATCGGACATCTGATCAACTCCAAATAAAACTTTTAATTTTAACAAACTTTCCGGTTTGGGCCGGATTCCGGGCGAACTACTTGTCCGATTACAAAATGGTTTTCACCATCGTGTTCAGCATGTCGTCTTACCCCATAATCGACTATCACATTAGCTGTTTCAAAATATTTTGTTTGCCCCTTAATTTGAAACCCCTCCCCCACCCCTAAATGTAGGGCTACAAAGCCCATTTACGAACTCGACTGGTCCGCCGACCCAACGAATCCTCACACCAAGTTTCATCAAAATATCTCATTCCCTTCGAGAGTTATCGTGCTTACAGACGGACGGACGGACGGACAGACGGACAACTTTTGCGAAGTCATAGGTATCCCTCAACTTACGTTTTGGGACCCCATAAAGTAAAAGTAAAAAAAAAACACGAAATAGGAGAATTGATAGGAGAATTCACATCAACTATTGTGCCTCACAGACAACTTCTTGTGCCCACTAGGGGCATATAATTATCTAGTTAAAGAAATTCAAACAACAAGCCCTTATTGTTTTCAAAACAAAGATTAATCAAAATGCAGGAACACCTCTCTCAAGCTACGTTTACGCGGATGGTATTTGCCAGTACTCCGCGGGTATTTTTCCCCGCAATTCAGCAAAAAAT
This sequence comes from Branchinecta sandiegonensis, assembly GCA_030848855.1. NCBI lineage: Eukaryota > Metazoa > Arthropoda > Branchiopoda > Anostraca > Branchinectidae > Branchinecta > Branchinecta sandiegonensis. The sequence continues at coordinate 1,547,161 of JAUPMV010000003.1, read as the reverse complement.
CCCCGGGTATTTTGAATTTCGCGAACTTTTTACCCGGAGATTTATTTGTCAAAGGGTGTTCTTCTACGTCAGCAACAACAAAATCGGATTTCGAGCAATCTGTCCATATAAGAAGTGATCCAAATGGATACATGTTGGTGTCCAATGTAGAGAGATCAAAGCCTTGGAACCTACTGCCACACGACGGTACTCTCCCTTGAAAAATACCCGGGTACCGTGTGAACACTTTCCCCTCTCGCCTCCTGGGAAAAATATCCGCCGTGTGAATGACCTTCAGCAAAAATAGCAGCCAAGCCCAAAATCAAATCTCAGCACTAGCTTTCACCTCCAGCAATTCCTAAGAAGTAACTTCCCAAAAGTTGTTGCAGTTGCAGATCCGTGCAAAAACCTTTTTTCTGCCGGCTCGTCCTTTAAAAACTGCCTCACGAGGACCCTTACCACGAGAGTCGAAGTATCGCTGGACTAATTTTCTGTTACGTATCCGTTTGGAGCCATCGACCATGACTCCCAGTCAGCTTGGGCTGCAGGAACGGGTTACTTAGGCATTACGCTGTCAGGAGCTTCATAACAGGTAACACAAGGATGCGCAGTTTCAACAGACAGCACTAATCTGTTGTAATGTCGGAAGAGCCGGAAGCCAGGAAGAGCCGAGAAACCGCCGAAAAATCATGCTGCTTCGTCGTCATGATACTGGAGAAGTCAGCGGATGCTTTTTCGGCGGTTTTGCGGCTCTTCCTGGCAATGCTTGTAATGCATACCATTTAGTGAATCACGTTTTCAAAATTACAACAAATTACATCCCAAGTGTTGTCTGTTGAAATCGCGCATCCCTGTATTATCTGTTAAAGCCAGGCTTCACCTTCCAGATTCCCGGACGTCCGGGGCTTCCGCACAGTCAAGCCAACCCTTCCAGATTTTCATGATAATGATGACAGCTAATTGTGCTATTCTTCAAATTTCCTTTACATTTCAAATATCTCGTGCATCCCAGTCACAACTGTCAATCACTTTCCCTTTTCTTCCCCCATTTGCTATTTTTAGTGCCTCTCGAACGGGTTGCCTCTATGGCACCTTCCAGACATCCGGAATCTGGGGTGTCCAACACACCGGACTTCCAGACGGTTTTGGCCTGGCTTTACCTTCCAGATCCGTCTCGACGAAAACGGCTGTCTGGAATCCGGAAGAAAAATCTGGAAGGTGAAGCCTCACCTTTACGAAACTTCTTAACAGTGTAACTATCAACCAATCAAGTTATCAATGGTACTCGGCTAACCGGGCAAAACTTTGAGAAAAGTCTAAAATGTCTGTCTCGAGATAACTTTTAGGCCTCAGTTTCGGCCGTAAACTTTTGTTGTCAAGGCCCACGGGCTTTTTTGCGTAATACATTCTATTTATACAGATAATAAATAGAATAGAGACCATATGTCCTAGATGACATGTTTTAGGGTTATGACCGGATCTGAACACGGTGGGAGGGGGGTACCGGAGTTTCCCGAAAGAAGCTTCGACCTGAGTGAAACTTGATAGCCGGTACGCGAAGATGCCTTAGATAATCTGTCTATGTGGCTGAACCAGGTTTGGCCCTGGTGCGGAAGTTTGAGGGCGAGGCGTACCGGCTAGTACGGTACTCCTATGAATCAAACTAGTATTATCCGAGACGACGCCGGAAATGCCAGGCTCACGTGAAATTAGATACCTTATTTCTAGGTCCGATCCTAGGGGGTTGAAGGGGGGATTTTGTGACATTCTCATCTACTTTCTTGTGTTACGTACTCGTAACAAGTGCCATATGTGCTCGTAGCTCTTGTTTTTATGGTTTCTGCACTTTTCCTTTGTCCTAGTCCCAGTAGTAGCCTACATGTCTGTCGCTTAGCTTCGTATATCCTCTTTCAAGTTCTCCTATTAACCATCGACCTTATGTCCATTTTCCTCGCAGCAACTTATCTACCGTGCAATCACTGGTATCCTTAATAGCCTCCTCGCCGTATACATATTACCCATAGCCTAATCTTTTTATCCTATCATCTCTAAGCCCGGACATATAGATCTATGGCCCCGAGCTTTCAGTTAACAGAGTCGTTGCACCCATTTTTAGTAATTTATAAAAAAAAAATACTTTTCTTGTTTAGTGCACTTTGACTTTAGAAAATAAGCAAAATTTGAAATGAAATACACAAGTACCAACTATAGCCTACCTTTTTAGTACTATAAGTATAATAATAATTTATTGAGGCCGGCTATACAACAAATGAAAGAGCGGAGTAGTGGAAAGAAAGAACAAGACCTAAGGTTTCGATGGGATCCCAAACATCTTTTAGCCAAAAATTGGTCGACAAATTTTGTTTGCGGTTTTCGCCGGATTACGGGTGAACTACTTGTCCGGTAAGAAAATAGTTTTCATATTCGGATTCAGCATGTCTCTTTACCCCTAAATCAACTATCTCATTACCTTTTAAAAATATTTTTTTTTGCCCCTTAATTTTAAACCACCTCCCCCACCCCTAAATGTAAAGCTACAAAGCCCATCTACGAACTTGACCTTACCCTTGACCCAATGAATCCAAGATACCAAAATATCTCATTGCCGGACATCCATATACAGACTCAGCCTCTCTTCTTACCCCTTAATCTGTCATCAAATCGAACTTTCGCTTTTAACAAATTTTCCGGTTTTGGCCGGATTCCGGACAAACTAGTTGTCCGACGAGAAAATGGTTTTCACCATCGTATTCAGCATGTCTTTTTACCTCTAAATCGAACATTTAATGAACTTCAGATGAAACTTTTACTTTTAACCAACTTCACCGGGTTCCGGACGAACTACTTGTTCGGCGAAAAAATGGTTTTCACCATCGTGTTCAGCATTTCTTCTTACCCCTAAATCGACCATTTAATCAACTTCAAATAAAACTTTTACTTCTAACGAACTTTCCGGTTTTTGCCGGATTCCGAACGAACTACTTGTCCAGCGAGAAAATGGTTTCCGCTATCGTGCTCAGCATGCCTTCTTACCCCATAATCGACTATCACATTAGCTGTTTAAAAATATTTTGTTTGTCCCTTAATTTGCACCCCCTCCCTCACCCCTAAATGTAGAGCTACATAGCCCATCTACGAACTTGACCTTACCCTTGACTCAATGAATCCTCGCACCAAGTTTCATCAAAATATCGGATTCCCGTCGAGAGTTATCGTGCTCACAGACAGACAGACAGACGGACAGACAGACATTTTTGCGATGTCATAGGTATCCCTCCACTTACGTTTTGGGATCCCAAAAATGAATTACACAAAATGAAAACGAAACACGATATAAACTTTATAAAACTGATAGATACGTAAGGCGAGTCAACGGCGATTCGTATATGTTTTTGAAAGCCCGCGATCTGGCAAGACACTCAATGGATCGATAAAGTGGTACTTCTTCGACAGGGCTGAATTAGACTCCCATGGGGGGAGTCCGAGAAGGTATTATGCCAGTTCGTAATATTTTTTCAAAATTGGCCTTTTCTCGGCAGTAATTTTACATCTACATAATTACGAGATGCAGAGTTCCCTTCAACTGGAGGGCCCTACAGGCAAAAGTTCAGCCGTGCTCACTTACCCTTTTGCTTTTGCTTCAAAAAATAAAAAATACGAAAAAATACAGATAATGCTCATATCGAATAACGAGTAGTCGCAGAGTTTATGAGGACTGGAATTTCAGAAATGTGTTTTGCTACGACCTGATGGCAATGGTGAATACAAATCTTAGCTTAATAATGTCTTTGAAAACACCCGGACATGAGAAGAAGCAAAATGGAAAAATGACAAGGTACTGCTTCAAACAGGAAATCTCTTTGTTGGATATGAGGAATATCAACATTCAGAATTTCCTTGCCCCGAATTCTGGTTAGATTCCTGAATGGAAAGTTAAAACCTGCTAAAATCTCATCCAAAAACACGTATAGGTTAAATTTGGTCGAAGCAGAGATTTGGACCCCGACCCTTTCCTTGCAACAAACCACACTATAGCACCTATAACAAAAAGGTTTACGTTAAGGCAGCATAAGTATGTTTCCTTTAGTGTTTTTGGGATCCCAAAACGTAAGTGGAGGGATACCTATGACATCGTAAAAGTTGTCCGTCTGTCCGTCTGTTAGCAAGATAACTTTCGAAGGGAATGAGACATTTTGATGAAACTTGGTGTGAGGACTCTTTGGGTCAAGGGTAAGGTCAAGTTCATAGATGGGCTCTGTAGCTCTAAATTTAGGGGTGGGGAGGGGGTTCAAATTAAGGGGCAAACAAAATAATTTTGAACAGCTAATGTGATAGTCGATTATGGGGTAAGAAGACACGCTGAACACGAAAATGCAAAACATTTTCTCGTCCGACAAGTAGTTCACCCGGAATCCAGCAAAAACGGGAAAATTGGTTAAAAGTAAAAGTTTCATTTGAAGTTGATTAAATGTTCGATTTTGGGGTAAGAAAACGTGCTGAACACGATGGTGAAAATCATTTTCTTGCCGGGCGAGTAGTTTGTCCGGAATCCGGCAAAAACCGGAAAGTTGGTTAAAAGTAAAAGTTTGATTTTGAAGGTGATTAAATGTTCGATCTGGGGTAAATAGACATGCTGAACACTTATTTGAAAAGGATTTTCTACCTGGACAACTAATTCGCCCGGAATCCGGCCAAATCCGGAAAATTTGTAAAAAGTAGTAAGTTTTATTTGAAGTTAATTAGACGACAGACTTAGGGGTAAGAAAAGACGCTGAGTCTGTATATGACAATCATTTTTGACCCTGACGTATACCGGATTTCTTTGTTATAAGTTAAAGTTATATTTTAAGTTGATTAGATGTTCTTTATAGAGATAAGGATATACGCTGAATTCGTTTCTGAGTTTTCTTTTTTTGTTAGACAATTAGTTCCCTCGGAATTCGGCCGAAACCGGGAATTTGGCAGAAATAAAGCAGGAAGTTTCGGTCAGTATATCTGAACTTGGTTTCTCTGGTGATTAGCCAGGCGAAGACTGGATCTGGCGAAGATAAGACCCAATTGCCTGGATCAAATATTAGATTTTTGGAATCCCATCGAAACCTTTGGTCTTGTTTTTTAAGTTTCCTTTTTTTTGTTTACCCCGACCTGACTGTGCGTCCTGTCTGATGGCGCTGTACGGAAAAATAACTGTGATTTTATTTAAACGATATTTCGGCCCTTCTTAAAGGACCTGTCTTACCTATAATACTAATGCAACTGCTTCCATAATCACTCCATATATTTATAAACCCGGATACCCCAATTTCTTACGGTACATTCTAACCCCTCTAACAAAAACCACGCTGATTTTCCCACTTGCCATGCTTTGCTACCTTCGATGTGTATCACACTGTCGCTGGTTGTCTGCGAGAAGTTTTCCCATCAGAAAAACCGGTTCTGAAATTTTTTCCCCTGTTTTTGCTGTAAGTCAATGAATCTCGGAAAAGGCCAAAACCTTGGGTTATTTGTTGAAAGCACAGCCTAGTTTTAAAATATTCAAATATTTTAAATCAGTGCAAGTTAAATAGTAAATAGTGCGAGGGGTCCTTTAACAGGTATGGCAAGCTTGAATTTTTAGCTACAGTCCCAAGAGAAAGCTTGCTAAGAAGGACCGAAGTTTATCCAGCTGACTTATCCGTGGAGCGCCATCTAACACCTTTGACTTTTGGCGCCTATCAGCATTTTTTTTTCTTTCAAAGCACAGCTCTTACTAGAAATGATCTTTACACTATGAAATAGATGAGAAAGAATCGTTGTTCGCGCTTGTCGACTACAACCAGCCTTCCTGCTCTTCGACGCGGCGGCTGGGGGCAAAACATTTGAAAACTAAAGGCGCCGTGGTTAAAAAGACGGAAAATTAAGCAAATAAACAAGAGCTGTAAGCTCATATGGCACTTGCATGGGTCAAGATGATCTGATTGATCAAAAGTAAGTTTCGACTTTGCGGTTGAGATGCGCGCTATAAGGGAGCTGGAACTTCATTTGTAAGCAAAACCCTTGAGGCAAAACTGCTAATGGGCTGATGGGCATCACGATTAAAAGTATTTTTTTTTACTTTGCGGTCAAGATTGGTACTTTAAGGAATAATCGGATTTGGGAAGTAGCAATTTCTAAGCAAATGTTGTTGAGTCTCCAATATTCAAGCGAAGTTTCATCGTCCTAGCACATCTGGAAGTACCTTAACGCGCGATCACCGGAATCCCAGACCCCCCCCCCTCCTCCAACTCCACCCACAATAACCGGAGCCAATCCGGTTCTGTAAATGATTAATCCAGAGCATCTGTTTGTCATTCCCACGAAGTTCGATCCAGATCACACCAGTCTAAGCGGGTCAAGTATTTTCCGCCCTCCCCCCAATTATTGCCGGATTCGGTCCGGAAATGAAAAAGGTCACAAGAGAAAAATGTCCTCTGTTTAATTATTAAATTTCACTCGAATCCGATCACCCGTTCCAAAGTTACGCATGACTCAATATTCCGGATTCCCCTCCCTGAACTCCCCCCCCCTCAAGATTATCATATCGAGGATTTTTTTTTATTCCAAGTCAGTTTGACCGGGTCCCTGATATCGTCGTGCCCAAAACCAAAGGGCGTATCTGACACTTTTTGCGAAAACGAGTTACTGTGCTCGAAAGAGTCGTCTAGTGGGGTACTATCCAGCAGGTGCATTTGCAGGGATGTATATCAACACACTTTTGATTTACAGCACAGGCACCTGGGCGTATCTGAAAACACTGACCAGAACCAAAGGGCGTATGTGAAGATACGCCCTTTGGTTGTTGTCACTTTTTGAAGAAAAGATTTTAAGTTAAAGATACGCCGCGAAAAACAAGGACAACTCAAAACACCAATTAGTGAAGTTTTCATCAATTTTCGGAGCTTGAAGTTGTTCCACCACCACAGTCGTAAGCTAGGCCTACCATTCTTATCATTTCAGTAGTTCGGACATTATAGTGGTGGGGAGAGGCCAGTTTGTGGGGAGAGGCCAGTTTAACCTTACTAATTATTTTGCCTGCTGTTAAAACTGACTGATTATGTTGATTATTGTTGACCATGGATACACAACCTTCATTCTGTGAAAAATCCCGACCTGGGTTGCACGAGCCTGACTAATTTTTACTTTTATTAACCTTTAATCAGTATGCCAGAAATCCCTGATTTTTGGATACCCCATGCCAAACGCTGGGTATGTCTAGCATTTGGCATAGCCTATGCCTAACGCTGGATACCCTATGCCAAACGCTAGATACCTGTTGGTAACTTAACCCTGACCTACCTCAATAAAAGGAGTTCTGATTGGTTGATTTTTTAGATTCACTCAAATCATCAATATTTTACTGGGTTACAGTATCCAGCACCTGGCATAGTGTATCCGGCGTTAGGCATAGGGTATCCAACAAGAGCTGTAAGCTCATATGGCACTTGCATGTGTCAAGATGATTTGATTGATCAAAAGTAAGTTTCGACTTTGCGGTTGAGATGCGCGCTATAAGGGAGCTGGAACTTCATTTGTAAGCAAAACCCTTGAGGCAAAACTGCTGATGGGCTGATGGGCATCACGAAAATGCATATATTGCTTAAAAGTATTTTTTTTACTTTGCGGTCAAGATTGGTACTTTAAGGAATAATCGGATTTGGGAAGTAGCAATTTCTAAGCAAATGTTGTTGAGTCTCCAATATTCCAGCGAAGTTTCATCGTCCTAGCACATCTGGAAGTACCTTAACGCGCGATCACCGGAATCCCAGACCCCCCTCCCCCTCCTCCAACTCCACCCACAATAACCGGAGCCAATCCGGTTCTGTAAATGATTAATCCAGAGCATCTGTTTGTCATTCCCACGAAGTTCGATCCAGATCACACCAGTCTAAGCGGGTCAAGTATTTTCCGCCCTCCCCCCGATAATTGCCGGATTCGGTCCGGAAATGAAAAAGGTCACAAGAGAAAAATGTCCTCTGTTTAATTTTTAAATTTCACTCGAATCCGATCACCCGTTCCAAAGTTACGCATGACTCAATATTCCGGATTCCCCTCCCTCAACTCCCCCCCCCAAGATTATCATATCGAGGATTTTTTTTTTATTCCAGGTCAGTTTGACCGGGTCACTGATATGCCTTCCAAGTTTCGTCGTGAAAATCCCCCAAAAAACGGAATTCCGGGATACCCCTCCTCCCCCCCCCTCAAGTGCCCGGATCCAGTCAAATTATGTAAAAGATTTACATGGACCAGATGTTTGTTCTTCCCAGCAAGTTTCAATCCGATACCATCATTCTAACCGTTTCTCGAGATTTCCGGTCCACCCCCCCCCCCCCCCCCCCACCCCACCCAGCTCCCCCGCGGTGCACGTAGCCAATCCGATTCAGCAAATGACTTACCTAGAGCATCTGTTTGTTCTTCCCACAAAGTTCCATCCCGATCCCTCCATTCTAAACGGGGCACGTATTTTCCGCCCCCCCCCCCCAATAGTTGCCGGATCCGGTCCGGATATGAAAAAAAACATCGGAGAAATGTCCTCTGTTGAATTCTTAAATTTCACTCGAATCCGATCACCCATTCCAAAATTACGCATGACTGAAAATTTCGGATTCCCCTCCCTCCACTCCCCCCACCATTATCTGATCGACAAAATTTTTATTTTGAAGTCAGTTTGATTGGGTCCCTGATATGCCTGCCAAGTTTCATCGTGAAAATCCCCAAAACCACCATCACCGGAATTCCGGGACCCCCCCCCCCATAAGTGTCCGGATCAAGTACAATGGTCTAAAGGACTTATCTAGAGCAGATGCTTGTTCTTCCCAGCAAGTTTCACTCCGATCCCTCCATTCTAACCGTTTCTTGAAATTTCCGGTCTCCCCCCCCCCCAACTCCCCCCTGGCTACCGAATCCGGTCAAGACTTTAAACGGGACATTACAGATATATATTCTGTTCAGTTATGAAGTTTCATTACAATCCGATCATCCGTTCGAAAGTTACACACTTCTCAATTTCCCGGATTCCCCTGCGGATTCCCCTCCCTCCACTCCCCCACCATTATCTGATCGACAAAATTTTTATTTTGAAGTCAGTTTGATTGGGTCCCTGATATGCCTGCCAAGTTTCATCGTGAAAATCCCCAAAACCACCATCACCGGAATTCCGGGACCCCTCCCCCCCCATAAGTGTCCGAATCCAGGACAATGGTCTAAAGGACTTATCTAGAGCAGATGCTTGTTCTTCCCAGCAAGTTTCACTCCGATCCCTCCATTCTAACCGTTTCTTGAAATTTCCGGTCTCCCCCCCCCAACTCCCCCCTGGCTACCGAATCCGGTCAAGACTTTAAACGGGACATTACAGATATATATTCTCTTCAGTTATGAAGTTTCATTACAATCCGATCATCCGTTCGAAAGTTACACACTTCTCAGTTTCCCGGATTCCCCTGCCCTCCACCCCCCCCCCAAAATGGTCGGATCAGAAAACTGATTATTCCTAATTTTATTTGGTCGGGTCTCTGATATGCCTGCCAAGTTTCATGGTCCTAGCACAACTGGAAGTACCCTAACTCGAAAAAGTGTGACAAAATGCCCTAAATTTTCAAGTTTCCAGCGCCCCGCACTCCCCCCCATATGGTCGGATCGGAAAACTGATTATTTCCAGGTTAGTTTGGTCGGGTCCCTGATATTCCTGCCAAGTTTCACTGTCCTAGCTCATCTGGAAGTACCCTCACTCGAAAAAGTGTGACAAAATGCCCTAAATTTTCAAGTTTCCAGCGCCCCAACTCCCCCGCATATGGTCGGATCGGGAAACTTATTATTTCCAGGTTACTTTGGTCAGGTCCCTGATATTCCTGCCAAGTTTCATTGTCCTAGCTCATCTGGAAGTACCCTAACTCGAAAAAGTGTGACAAAATGCCCTAAATTTTCAAGTTTCGAGCGCCCCCACTCCCCCGCTTATGGTCGGATCGGGAAACTGATTATTTCCAGGTTCGTTTGGTCGGGTCCCTGATATTCCTGCCAAGTTTCATTGTCCTAGCTCATCTAGAAGTACCCTAACTCAGAAAAAAGTGACAAAATGCCCTAAATTTTCAAGTTTCCAGCGCCCCGCACTCCCCCCCATATGGTCGGATCGGGAAACTGATTATTTCCAGGTTAGTTTGGTCGGGTCCCTGATATGCCTGCCAAGTTTCATTGTCCTAGCACATCTGGAAGTACCCTAACTCGGATTTGTGGGACAAAAAACTCGGACCGACCGACAGACCGACAGACGGAATTGTGATCGGTATATGGCACTTGAGCCAGAGGCTGCAAGTGCCATAAAAAGTCAAAAACAGAAGATTCGCATATACTTATGTGTGAAAGAGTTGTCAGTGGACGCTGAAGATTCGGACAAAACGAAACAATGGAGAAAGGTGGACATTTTAGAAGCTTATAATTTCATAAGGGAGCTAGGTATATTATTCAATTCAATTTATTTATAACCCATCTCAACAAAAGGAGGGCGAACCGCCCTAAAGATGGAGTAACAAACAAAATAAATAGAAAAAAGAAACACTAACACTAAATACAAAAAATATCAACAAAGACGATTAAATAAACAGCGCTGACCATGGGTGAGAAAACATTGACACAGAAGAACGAAAATCCTGAAGCCGTTTATCAATAACAGAAGGTGGAGAGATTAGGCGGAATTTACTCATCAAATAACTATTTCTGGTCCAAGGTGGATAATTAAGAAGAAATTTCGCAAAACGAAAATGCTTATATAAGGCAGAATAAGCAAGAGGGGTCCTTTAAAAGACACCTCAAACTGCAGTGTTTCTGCCCAGATGTTCTGAGATAGTTGACTAGTTTACAACTAAGCTATGCTTACAGAAAGCTATACACGGATTCGTTTTTTTAGCTTCTTTCAATGCCCATTGCCTTGTATGATAATCTTGGTAAAATGTGCATAAACGGTTTTCGGACGGAAACAGCTCCACCGGAACAATGACCGGGCGCCTGATACACCACGTACAGAGAAGAAATCGTGAAAAGCGTGATAATCAGTGTATTGCTAATAGAGGATACAGGATACACTTATGAAGTGTAGGATCTCGGGGACGAGAATGGATGGAAGTAATGAATTACCACCGGAGGGTTTTCACTGTAGATGCTGTCACGTCCAAACGAACCATGGTCTAAAATTTTCTGAGTACTTCCAGTAGTTTTTTGTTCCGGAAAATTTCAGAATACCTGTGGGTGTATCCGACGTGATGAACTTATTCCCAAATGTCAGGAGTGTTTGCCCCCATATCGATCTTCTGGCTGTTTCGTTAGGAAATTATGTGCGTCCTAAATATCCAAGAAGGACCTCCTCTTGAAACTTCACCAACAGGCGTACAAAAGTTTCAACCCGTAGTTTTGCAGAACGCAAAGAATGAGTGAAACGATTGTTAACGAGAAACATTCATAAGGTAGAATCGACTCTCCCCCCAAAGGAACCACAAGCTGTGGCCTGTTCAGGGTTGACATGCCAGACAAAAATAAATCACCCGTTCTTAAAAAAAATCACAAAAAGAAGAAATAGCGGGGAAACTGCACGAAATTTTTTGGAAAACTTGGAGATGTTATAGAAAATTTATATTTTTAGCATTTTTCGTGTCAAAATCAGGAAGATTAATTTCGTTGTTATTAAAGATAAATTTACCAAAATTGGAGCTCACCCACCGTGGCAACGCTGTCCGCCTGTTGTGCAAAACAAAAGACGGATCTCCTCGTTTCCTCGAGACAAAGACGCAGTTTCAAGGCAAGACATATTAAGTTTCATGTTCTTTCATTACAACTGTTGTGACCCTGACTACTAAATGTGAGATCTACAGGAAGTTTTCCCGAAACAAGATACAACTTCTCAGTTTTCACTAGCACCTGCGACTTTCCCTAAAGAGCCTGAATCAGAGAGATAGTGCTCTTCGAACTAGAGACAAAACATTTTGCCGACAAGCAGACTTGAGAAGGGTTTCCACATTCCGGATTCCGGCAAACCCCGGAAATTCGAGAATTCTGAATTCGATAAGAGATTTATATTGGGGGTAAGAGTGCATGCTAAATCCATATCTATTCTAAGTTTTCTCTGTGGATCAGTCGTTTCGTTTAACCAGCACTTTCACTACTTGTACATTAATTCTAATAAATCTCCGTCACTATAACGATGGTAAAACTGATTCCATCTATCTGCTTTGTTTTACTACCGGGTAAATTCTAGACCAGGGTCAGATATAAACCGGAAATTCCGGAAAGAACAAAACGAAAGAAGCACCAGTCGGACACTGCAGGATATACCCTGGGAACCGCTTCCCATTTTTCATTTTCGGCAAATGTATTAATTTCCATGTTCAAATATATGTTAAAGCAACCCTAGCACTGTTAACTGTTATGTTCCAGTATTTTATAATAGCTGAATACTTTAAAAATAGGCTCTGCTTTTCACGTATCACCGACGGCTTTGGCTGTCCTAAGCCTTTGTCCAGCCCCATTGATTTCTAGCAAAAGCAGGAAAATAAAACATGTTTCTGACGACGGAGCTTCTCGTATATAATTGCCGATAGCATGGTACGCATCGAAAATAGCGAAGCAAGCAAGTGTGAGAATCAGTGAGTTGTCGTTATGGGAGTTAGAATGTGCCGTATGAACTTCGGGTACAGGTTCGTTTCTTCCCACTAAAGCCTGAAGATGAGCCTTGCCAAGAAGGGCATATCGCTGAAGGAAATGCTAGCTGACTTATCCATTTTTAATATTTTTTTCACATGATTTCCCATTAGCCTGGGCTGATTTCGTAACAAGGTCAAGATGCGAACCTTCCGAGCCTAATGAAAACGTTAGCGATGTAAACGATAATCTCAAAGATCTAAAATCTCCAAAATATCAGACCCAAAATGCCAAAAAGGTTCCCTGAAAAAGCAATCTCGTCATTCTAGATATCTTAAATCTAGCACCGTTTTGGGACATTTCCACGGAAAACGAAAGCGTTCCGAAGTTTGTTCTTTAAGTGTGAGAAGTATTTGCTGCAGCTACCTAGTTGGCGAACTCTAGTCTCTGCCAAAAATACGGGATTTGTGAGCTCCTCTGCGCAGCTGAGGCTAATTTGTTAATTTGTCAAGTGAAATTACGCGGCACCCCTGGAAGTCGGTCTTTTTTTAGTTAGATTTGTAATATAGGCAAACCGTGTTTTTCTCTCCATTATTTTTTCTACTTCTGAACCTTTATGGGTAATAAAGGTTTACTTACTTACCATTCACCCACTATATCAGAAAAACATTTCATCTTTGTACGTCCAGTAACTCAAGTACGTACAACACGTTTTAAATACTGCAAGTTGAGAATGCACAGTCCTTATAGCTTTGAATGGAGCTTCCACCATCTACTAGTATGCTTACTAAGGTGTACTGCCCGAGTTTCATCAGTTTTTGTCTGAAGGCTTTTATCTGTTGGACAAATGCTGCCGAATTCAAATGTGCAAATCAAATCTAAGCAGAATGTAATTGAGAAAGTACTAGTGAATTTATTGGTACACGAATCCCTAAAGTACATAGTTATTTTACTTAAGCAATAAGTATTAAGTACTCCAGGAAATTTGTACTTGAGTAAAACCCAAGTACTTCAAATTCGAACTTAAGTAGCACTTGAATCCTTCCCAACACTGCTACACTGAACGCTGACATAGAAAACGCAAAAGTTCTAAAAATCGTAAACGGTCTAATGCTGCGTTAAAAGGACTGTGCATTCTCAACTTGCAGCTTACTTTAAAGCGGACACAAAAAATGGTCTTTCTACCACACACACAATGATAAGCATCCCTACTGCCACTACGAACGTTCAAAACCACAAAAAAACGTCAAACAATGAGCAAAAAAAAAAAAAATTTTTTGTTCCTACGTTTGAAATAATTCGGTCTGGACTAAATCTCAGCCGATTATCCGGGACAGCCGTTATGGCACGTAGAGAGCCAAGGATCAAATAATGATTTCCTAATCTAATGCTCCTATCTAATATGCTCCAACTGTTTATTACAAATACAAATAAATTAAAAAACCAAGACCAGTATAATCAATTAAGTCTTATAATTCTTTGCTAGTCAAACGTGGAAGATTTCGTCATCTGGAAAAGAAGACCTTCTGCGTGGGTTTTTGGGATCCCAAAACGTAAGTGGAGGGATACCTATGACATCGAAAAAGTTGTCCATCTGTCCGTCTGTTAGCAGGATAACTCTCGAAGGGAATGAGATATTTGGACGAAACTTGGTGTGAGGGTTCTTTGGGTCAAGGGTAAGGTCAAGTTCGTAGATGGGCTCTGTAGCCCAATATTTAGGGGTGGGGGTTCAAATTAAGGGGCAAACAAAACAAACAACAGCTAATGTGATAGTCGATTATGGGGTAAGAAGACATGGTGAACACGAATATGCACAACATTTTCTCGTCCGACAAGTAGTTCGCCCGAAAAGGAAAGTTGGCCAAAAGTAAAAGTTTCATTTGAGGTTGATTAAATGTTCGATTTAGGGGTAAGAAGAGACGCTGAGTCTGTATATGACAATCATTTTTCAACCGGACATATAATTCGTCCGGAATCCGTTTGTAACCGGTTTTTTTTAATAAGTTAAAGTTTTATTTGAAATTGATTAGATGTTCGTTATAGGGATAAGGAGATACGTTGAATTCGATTCTGAATTTTCTTTTTTTGCTGGACAAGTAGTTCGCTCGGAAATCGGCCGAAACCGGAAATTTGGCAGAAGTAAAGCAGGAAGTTTCGGTCAGTATCGTCAAAATAGAAATGGCTTATAGAGGTATATCTGAGCTTGGTTTTCTCTGATGATTAGCCTGACGAAGACTGGATCTGGCGAAGGCAAGACCCAGTTGTCTGGATCAAATATTAGATTTTTGGGATCCTATCGAAACCTTAGGTCTTGTTTCTCGAGCCAAAACAGCAACCCGGCAATCAAGTTCAAATCTAAATAAACGGGTGGCTTCCGATCAGTAAGAGAAGGTAAACAGAATGTTTGGATCCCGATAAAAAATTTATCTCAAAATAGTACTATGAAGTATTACGATAAAGTTGCATGCAGTACTAACGATGCTACTACATGCTTCTACTTCAAGTCTACCGTGTTACTGCATACTACTATATGCTACTATTAGCAAGACTGGATGCTTCTATGGCAAGACAGGATGCTACTGGATACTACTACGTAAGATTGGACCAGTCTGAGGAACATTAAATGATAGTATTCTTTGCTATTACATAGTATTACATGCAACGTTTTCGTGCTACTACCATACTACTACGCAGGCTACAAATTTTTCATCGGGATTAGGTCTTCAAAGCTGGAAAAACGTCTGGAGTCGTAGAGAGTAGCTCTCCCCTCCCTAGCACAGATAGGTTAGATCTCTTTAGCATCGCCGGAGGGATGTCTCAACAATCATTACGGGCGTCAGAGAGGGGTTCCTGTTGATTTTCAAAATGAGCGGAACACGTCTTGGAGTGGAAACAAAGATCTGGATTTGTGCTTAGTAATCCGCCGAAAGCAAGATCTAACGGAAGGTCGTTGCGCCTTTGCTACTCATCGCTGACTTGCCAAGATCATTTTCCACTCATGTGGTGGATTCCCGTTCCACGTCACTCTAGGGCTGCCACATCGCACGTGTTGTCACTCTTGTCCTACGTAGGACATAAAATCACTCTACTTCAGATAATGTTCAAATTTTTGCAGCAGGGATTCCGACCAGAAGCAACTATTTCAAGTTTTTTTCATGAAAAAAAAAACATTTTCGCAGAAGCGATTCTGATCAAGTGATTATTTCACGTTCTTTCATGAAAATAAATTTTCACTCCCAATTCACTCTCTATATTGGGCCAAAAGTCACTCCCTAAACGGTTAGAACTGCGGTTAGATGAATTTGCCTTCGGGCGTGATCACTGCCAGTCCACATCCCAATGTCACGGAAATTAATAATAATACTCAGATGGCACTTTATACAAGGGACTTGTACCGTGCCCAATAAACCAGAAACAGTTTTTCAAATATAATTTAGAAGTCTAGGACTCCATCCCGGAACCAAATAGACACACCTGGACCCACAAGGGTCCTGGGATCCCTGTTCCTATGGCCGGCTTCTACCAGACTAGTGTAGTGGTTTGCGAACTCTGTTCACGAGCCCCTCAGTAGCGTAAGAGCGCCTGTCTTGTAAGCAGAGGGTCCTGGGTTCAAATCCCGGCTGAGGAGCATATTTGTGATTCAGACTTCAGTTCACCACTTGCAAAATGTCTCAAAGGTGTTTGCACAAGCTTTTTTATGCCTAAAAAAAATTCACCGAATTGCGAATTTCACGAGTATTACTACCTTCAGATCAAACTAAGAGATTTTCTGTGGTGCTTTGGTGGGCATTTCCATTTTTCTCCTAAATAACCAAAAGAATGACAATTAGCGTTTTTCCCGACAGCTAGAGGCTTGCGTCATTCGGAGATCAGCACAAAATTACTCTGACAGCTGTGGTTTATTACTCGGACTAATAGCCAAGTCAAAACGCGTTCGACTTACAAGCAGGGTTGCCACATGTCGCACGATAAGTGAATTGTCACTCTATTTTATTTTTGTCACTCTTGTCCTACGTAGGACATAAACTTCACTCTATTCCAAAAATCGTCCAGAGGTGTCGTTTTCCAGCAGTGATTCCGACCAAAAGTGACTCTTTCAAGTACACTAAATTGAGATTTATAAGTTAAAAAATTGATTCTGACCAAAAGTGACCGTTTCCCATTTTAAATGAAAACAAAATTTCACTCCCAAATCACTCGCTGTTTTTGACCGAAAGTCACTCTCTCATTTTTTTCGATGTGGCAACCCTGCTTACAAGCAAGTCCAAGAGCAACGAAAAGCCCAGAGACATAATTTTCAACCGGTCGTTTCCAAACATGAATAGATCCCAAAACACTTAAGGCGTATTCTCGCCATTCCCTGAGGACTCCTCGGGGAATCGAAGGGAACGACGCGAATAGAGGGAGTCACTCCAGGCGGACTCCGCCTATGGAAAACAACGAGAACAGGGAATGCTTCTAAAATGGATTTTGTTCGAAAAAAAAATATGCAGTTGACGAAATTAGTCTGGATCCACTTTATTTTTCGTTTTGCTTATTCTGATTCTTTTAAATTAATTTTACATTGCACCAACGCCAGCAAAAACTGATTCCCCTCTGAACCTGAAAGGGAGTCCTTTTTTATGATGGTGATGATAATCGGTGCATTCCCCGTCCGTGGGGACTCGCGAGAATACGGGGAGTGAGTCCCCGGGACAAACAAAAACGCGAGGACTCCTCAAGTGCCTTAGGGAACGGCGAGAATACGCCTTTAAATGGGCTTGAGACCCGACGAAAATGCGTCCCTTCGTTGCTCCGCTATTCATCTAGAGCGTGTTCCACCCTTCTAACAATAGTAACTATTAGTTACTATTTTCGTTCCAATCTCGTAAAAGCTACTACGCTGACCGTTCCAACCTTCTCGAAATAGTAACTAATAGTAACTATTTGCTACCATGGTCGGGAGCGTAGGCGTGGTAACTACGCTTCTCTGTAACGTGATTGGTCGGATTTGCCCGTGGCATGATATTCTGCTGGAAAATAGAAAAATCATTCCAGCCTTGACGGCAAAAAGCCAGAATTCGTGACGCCATGCATAGTAACTACGGTAAGTAGGGTGGAACACGCTTATAATCTAGATTCATCGAATTAAATTCTTCTTTCAGACTTTTAGTACCTCTTTGTGCTTGTACATTTATGCTTGAAATATCTAGCAACTACACGGTAACAATTGAAGAAAAATAGAATATATTTTTTTTTGTCACATGCAATAGCGAGCTTTCTATAGAAGTTACCTTCTAATCTGGAATTGTCCTTAGCTAGGGTTCACCCGCACTGCCGGATTTTTTTTTACCAGGCTTCACTTTCCGGATCCACCTCGACGACACGGATGTCTGGACTCCGAAAGATGAAGCCAGGCGTTACGGATTTATTAGCCACTTTTTCAGTCCTTAACCCGTTTAAAGGACACCTCAAAGAAGAGTACCAAGTATCATCCCTATCTGTATGACTTCCGTTAACATTGCCTGCAGAAAACCCAATCCAAATACGAAATAGTGTTTCCAAGCTATGATTTTTGCTCCATTTTGCATCTGTCCTTATTTCAGTACCGAACAATTTTAGAAATGAACAAATGTCCCAATCAACCCTTCTTCTGGAATATTTTTTAACCAGTTAACCAAACGTATATCTAGAAGAAATTCCAATACGATCCGGCCAGCGCTGTACAAGAAACGAACATTCCTATTTTGAAAACGTCACGCTCAGGAGAAGAATGCTCTCCGCGGCCATGTCTGTAAATGCATTCTCCATGGTGTGTTCAAGTATGGTTTCATTGTTCAGGTGTCCTTTAATGTACTTGTCACTGTGTCAAATTTTTTAAGTCTATTTAGTGTGTTTTGACACTATATGAAAATAACGTAGTCATGTTTATGTACATTGCTTTGTTTAGTGATTTAATATGTGTATTTTACTCATGCTCCGCTGTTATACAAAAAGCGGGTCACAAATAAATAAATAAAATAACGAAATCCAAAGGTACTCACCGAAACTGCGTTGGTGGACTCTTGCGAATGTCTATCCCTTTCGCTTTCCTTAGACGAGGATTTCAACCTTGCTCTTTCTTTTGCGCGCTTGAGACGTGCGCGTTCCTAAAAATGTATCATCTTCGATCATCCTTCAGGGTAAATCAAGGACGCACTCCATTAATTACTTAGCACAACATAGCACAGAAAATGGGAGAGGGATAGTCATTCATCATCCTTGCTTTTGCTGCGAGCGAAAAGTGTCTCAGACATGTAGTTTATCCTGAGGGATGGGGTGGGCAAAACAGCGCTTGGAGTAGGCAAACAATTGTCTAGGCCGACTTGTTGCCTCGAAGAGGCAAGCTCCCCTCTTTTTCAATACAATTCAATTTAATACAAACAAAAACACATAGCGGACATGCCGATAGTTTATTTTACGTCATGACAAAAATCTACATGTAGATACAATGTTGCGGCATTTATACCGATTTGGTACGGCTTTTTCAAGAAGGCAAGCCAAAACATGAGAATGAACTTAAACAAGACCAAAGGTTGAGATGGGATCCCAAAAATTTAATATTTGATCCAGACAGTTGCGCCTTGTAGATAGGCTTATCCGGGAAATTTAGTTCTTTTACTTTTACCTACTGGCATTTTTACTATTACAGTTTAGAAACAAATAAATGCAATGGCTAGTCATCTGAGAAAACCAAGCTCGGATATGGATTCAGCATGTGTGTTTACCCCCGTATGTCATATCTACTTTGACAAAATTTATCGAAACTTCCTGCCTTACTTGTGCCAAATATCGGGTTTCGGCCGGATTCCGGATGAACTACTTGTCCGGCAAAGCTAAAGGTCAAAACGAATTCAGCATATCTCTTTATCCCTATATCGAACTCTAAACAACTTCAGAATACTGCAAATTTTTAACAAGTTTTCAGGTTTTGGCCGGATTCCGGGCGAAATATTTGTCCGGCGAGAAAATAGTTTTCATATAGGCTACGGATTCAGCATGCCTCTTTACCACTACATAGAATCTCTAATCAACTTCAGATAAAACTTTTTGTGGGAGAACTATATGTCCGGGTAGAAAATTATTAGCATGCATTGGTTCAGCATGTCTTCTTACCCAAAATCGAACATTTAATCAACTTCAAATAAAACGTTTACTTTTAACAAATTTTCCGGATTTGCCGGATTCCGGGCGAACTACTTGTCCGGCGAGAAAATAAGTTTCACATATGGATTCAGCATGTTTTCTTAAGCCTAGGTCGACTATCCCATTGGCTTTTTAAAACATTTCTTTTCCTCCCTTCATTCTGAAACCCCTCCCTCAACCCTAAATATGGGGCTACAGGGCTAATCTACGAACTTGGCCTGTACTTCGACCCAAAGAGTCCCCATGCCAAGTCTGAATAAACTATTTCAACCCCTTCGAGAGTTACGAGAGGCTGACAACTTTTACGAAATCATAGGTATCCCGTCCATCCCAAAAACAGGATAAGGAAAATAACCCATTAAGCGGCCCCACAGTATTTAGATATTGAGGTTAGTCAACTTTTTCCGTCGAAGCCAAGCAATTGATATGCAAGTATTTGGTAGATTCCAAAGTGGCGTCCATTTCAGGTTGGATAAAGAAACAGCGACAACAAATAAACTAAATATGCTCAGATCCGAGTTTCGTCCCCTCGTTTGTTCGTTTTCGTAATATTTGGTCAACTGACACCATTCAAATTAAGACAATTTTAACGTATTTCAAAACGTATACCCTCTGATAGACGGTTGACACCTTACTGCTCCCTTCAGGAAACCTGTGTAGACAAGATTATGCAAACGAAACGGCTGAGTTTCGACGAACGGTAAAGCCTGAGAAACTGTAAGCCTGCCTCTGCTGTTTCTCCAATTTTTCGCTATCCACAGGGGATATTCACCATTTTTGGATAAAATTCTTCTCTGAAAAAGTATGAAATTACGGAATTTGATGTCACAATTACTTTGAAGGAAATATGTACTTTAATTGATATTCATTCTTTCATTCTTTCCATACCTTTCTGAATTTCTCAGGACCATCCATTCTAGCAACATTTTGCTTGTACACGACAAATTCTTTAAATCTCCTGTGGCAAACGCAGTGCATCAGCGCTGGGAAAACCGGTTTTGACGTTAATTTTTTTTAATTTTTATTACTTACAGCATGATAATCAAGGAGGTCGGGAAAGAAAGAGCGGTTCTGACTTTAAAAACTGTCCGATAATCAAATTAATCTGGGAAGAAAGTAGGGGAACTTCTTCTCCTGGATGTTCAGCTCGATAAAAGATGCCATCCACATGAGAGTGTTAGTTGATGACAAACATTAGCTGCGTTTTTTGCCTTTTCTCCATAGGTCGGTTAACCTACCAATTTGCCACTATTGACCGTTTTTTCGTCTCGACGGTCGGTTCGACTGAGCTCTAAAAACGGCTTATAAGAAAAAATGGCGTCTTCCCGTCGCCGGCGCCTTTCTCTCCAATGAGAATTTTGAATTTCGCGCCGTGCCAAGAGCGTAGGTCGGTTGGACGGAGCTCCCACCTCAGTGCACAGAGCCTCGTTTTTGCTGCACTCTGCAGGTCCACTTCTCCGCCGATTCCGGACTGATTCTTTCTAAATCCGTTTTTGCACTGCAGCGCTTCCAAGGAAGACGGCAGCGCTTCTCAAGAATCACGGACTTGCTCACCGACCAAGTCCGTGCTTCCCTGCAAGATGCTGCAGCGCTGCCGCTTCAACCAAGAAGAAATTGAATCCAAAAACGCATATTGTGCAAAAGCAAAGAAGTGCTGCAGCAGCGATGCGGAAGCGCTATTGCAACAAAAACGAGGCTCAGGTCGGTTAACCGACCGGCAAACGGAGCCAAAAAACAGCTTATAAAACTTAGGTCGGTTAACCGAAGGAAGAAAACGACTTATAGCGGGAAATCTTGTAGGTCGGATAACTGGATGACGGCAAAAAACGCAGCTCTTTGTTGAACTTGACAGGGGCTGTAAGGAAGATGCAGTTTTTTTGAAAAATGCTACCCGAGCATCGTTGAATAAACGTCGTGTCTTCGGCTCAACTCTGACGTCATCCATTAAAGTTTACCGACTAGGCTTGAGATCGGACAGTCTACTGACACATCACTTCGTCACTTAAATAGGCCTGCAACCCGACAAAAACACGTACTCCGTATGACTGCTATTCACACATAATCGATTTTATTTTTCGGATTTGTGGTACCTCTATGCGCCTGTCCCTCTATGCTTGGACAACTGCAAAGGTAAGCCATTGCCGAAAAATAAACTAACAAGAGCTAAGCGGTCTTCTGGCACTTGTTACGAGTAGGTTATGCAAGAAAGCAGATGTGATCGTCGAAAATACCTCTCTTCATCCCCCCTAGGTTCACCCCTAGAAATAGGATATCTAGTTTCACTCAATTTCGACTATTTCTGGCATCGTCTCGGATCATCTAGGGCAAGTGATTTACTACCTTCCTAGTTTAAATCCACTCGTTTCATCCCTAGAAGTGCCACACTGTTTCCAGTACCCCCCCACCCCCTACCGCAAACGAATCATCCAAAGCATCTTCTCGAATCTGAGTACCCGCCCCCCCCCCCCCCCTACGTGCTCAAATCAATCCGGACCTCTACTTTCCAAGTTTCATTCAAATGACTCCAATCGTTTGACCACTATGCGAGCAACAACATTTCTGGGGCTCCACCTACAACTACGCCCACTGTGGCCGAATACGACTGGGACACATAAACATCTCGTGTCTGACCTCCTTCTCCCGTCGACCAAGTCTGACTCGAACCGGAGAATATCTTCAAATTTCCGGTTCCCGCTTCATCCTCTTCCTACCGTGACCGGCTCCAGCTCGGATCCAAATAAAAAATCTGGGTCGCATACTCGGTTCCGTCCAACTTGCTTCCCATTCGGCCCGTTCCTTTGTTTTTTGTGCATGTAACAAAGTTACCCCCCCCCCCCCTCCAACTGCCCCAACAATGACCGCATATGGTTCCGACACATATTTTGCTGACGTAGATCATTAGTTCTCATTGGCATCATTGCCCACACCGTTTCACTCGAATCGGACCACCCGTTCGCAATGTACGAAAGTCAATAGTTCCCGGGTTTCCCTTCCCGTAACTCCCCTAAAAATGGTCGGATGCAGGGTGGGAAGTATTCTTGGGGCATTGTGTCGGTCCTTAAATTTATTTGATCTGGTCACTTGTATGCATGCCAAGTTTCATCGTCCTGGTACATCAGAAAGTACGGAACTCAGGGGATTGCCGGAATTTCCACCCTCCAACTCCCCCCCCCCCCCCCACAGTGATCGGATCCGGTCCGGTTGTATCAGTAATAAACCTAGGCCTCGTCCTGTTCTTCCCGCCAAGTTTCATCCCGATCCATCTAGTCTACGCGTTTCCAAAGATTCCAGGTCCCCCCCTCTAACTCCCCCCACAAGTATCGGACCCGGTTCGGACCTGAAAAGGAACATATGAGACAATGGGTCTTCCCGCTTGCCAAGTTTCATTCAAATCCGATCACCTGTTCAAAAGTTATGCATGCCCCTAGATTCCGGATTCCCCATGCCTCGAATCCCCCTCCTCCATGATATTCTTATCGGACAAGTGTACGGGTCCCTGATATGCTTACGAGTTTCATCGTTCTAATACATCAGGAAGTACCGAACTCGTCAGAATTTTGGACCCCCCTCCGATTCCCCCCACAGTGCCCGAATCAGTCCGGTTCTGTCAGCGATATGTCTAGGTCTTATGCTTGTTCTTCCCACCAAGTTCCATCCTGGTCCCTCTAGTCTAAGTGTTCTCCAAGATTTCCGGTTCCCCCCTCCAGCTCCCCCCCAAGGTCACCTGATCTGATCCGAATTGAACTGGGCCGTCTGAGACATGAGATCTTTCATGATATCAAGTTTCATTGAGATCCGATCAACCACTCTAAAGTTATGCATACTTCATATTTGATAGTGCAAAATGGATACGTCAGCTGAATTTTATTGGAGCTATATTTCGGCCCTTCTTGGCAAGGGTCCTCTTCAGGCTCAAAACCACTCAAGTTTGGAAATACGAACTTGTGGTTCGTATAGTTCGCAAGTCCACAAGTTCGTATTTCCAAACTTGAGCGGTTTTGGGCCTGAAGAGGACCCTTGCCAAGAAGGGCCGAAATATAGCTAAAATAACATTCAGCTGACGTATCCGTTTTGCACTATCAAATATGATTCGCAGTCAGCTTGGGCTGAAGGAATATTTATACATACTTCAAGT
Source organism: Branchinecta sandiegonensis (assembly GCA_030848855.1). Taxonomy (NCBI): domain Eukaryota; kingdom Metazoa; phylum Arthropoda; class Branchiopoda; order Anostraca; family Branchinectidae; genus Branchinecta; species Branchinecta sandiegonensis. The sequence continues at coordinate 1,523,244 of JAUPMV010000003.1, read as the reverse complement.
TTCCGGATTCTCCCTCCCGCCACTGCCCCCCAGATGGTCGGATCAGACAAGTGGCTTTTTCCGAATTTAATCTAGTCGGGTCCTTGACACGAGTGCCAAGTTTCATCGTCCTAGCATATGCGGAAGTGCCCGAATCAGCAAAACCCAGACCGACAGAACGACGGACGGACAGAAATTGTGATCGCTATATGGCACTTGGCTGAAGGGCAAGTGCCATAAAAATGGCAGATTCCTTGCAAAGTATATCTTAACATCATTTTCCAACTTTCTTCCAGCCATGGTTTTTCCGCGCTTAGCGTATTTCGTCCTGAAAATGCAGGCCTCTTTTGAAATTCAAATTCTCCGCTCTGGATGACTTTTGGGTTGTCGTGCAGGCATTGAACATTCTGAAAGTTATTACTAGAGCCTCGGGTGAAAAAATACAAAATCCCTTAGATGGGTCAAAATATTGCAGAGTATTCAAACATTAGATGTAAAAAAAGCTGCCTTTTCAGTTAAGCTTTAAGCTATTCACGAGAAAATGACAGAAACGGATGGCATCCACGATCAAACGCATATCATGATGATGGCTTGTTCCGTTGAACAAGGCCGTCCACGCAAAAACCTCCCCTAAGTAAACAGACCTTTTCACGCATTCAGGTTCCACAATGAGCACACTGGGCAAAAAAGTATTCGTCAAAACGTGCCATTCAGCGTCCGTCTTCCACGAATTTCCGACATCGGGCAAATCGCTTCGTCAAGAATACCAAGTAGACATTTTCAATTGGATCCCGTCTCTTTTCACCCGTCGTTAAAGTTTAACCGAAAAAGGCTGGGACAGAACAATCTAGTTACCAATCACTTATTCACTTGAAGAGGCCCGAAGACCGGATGAAAATGCGTTCCTTCGTTTATCCGCTATTCACGAATAATCAGTTTTCAAATAGTGGAATTTCCTATCACCTCTATGCGCTTGTATTTTTGTTGTATGCCTTACGATAAACATTTGCGATTTTTTTTGTGCAGGCACTAAGCAATCTTCACCAATCTCATCGCTACCCACTGAAAAGCCGCGTTTGTGTTGAGATTAAAATTTCCCGCGTCATAGTAGAATTTACGCTGTGGGGACCGCCGCAGATATTCTGAACGTCATAACTAGAGCAGTTATTGGAAAACAGGAGAATATCTTTGCAGAATCCAAATAATTCAGTGTGTTCAATTAAATGACACAAAAATAAGTTGGCTTTTCAGTTAAACTTTAACAGATACGGAAAGAGCCTTACTTTTTCCTGAAGTATTCGGGCTAGCTCCCGGTCTTGCACTTCGATGGCGAGCAGTCGGTCTCGATCGAACTGTTCATCGGAGGACGACCCTGGCTGACCCGACCGCCGTTGCAAAGTTCTCCGATGCTCGACTTCCTGAAGGAGCTTTGCGAGTTCCTGTAAACGTGAATTAAAGAAAATAAACAGGTTCGGCAAACAGTGGCGCCACGTCTGATGGGAAGCGTTTTGAGGAAGAAGTAATTTCTACAGCTGTTCGAAGAACGGAACCAGGAAAGATTTTAATCCCCGAGAGGGAGTTCAGATTGAAAAACATTGGGAGGGGAAGGAAGCGAAAACAAAACAGCTGCGGCACGGACGGTGACGCTTTTAAATGCAAAAAAATACGGCCGAGTTAAAATTTAAGCAGAAATGCGTCCTGCAACGGAGTAACAGAAATAAGCTGTCCTTCCTAAGGCACCCTGTCCCATGGAATCATTTTTGTTGTTTTCCGATGATTCGTAGATTTCTCGGCTAAACAAATAGAGGATTCACTTTTCTGTGTCGGATTTTTACATATACCGATTACTTTTCGGTCGGTCGGTCGGTCTGTCCACTCATCTCGAGTTCGGGCACTTCCAGATGTGCTAGGAGGATGAAACTTGGCAGGCATATTAGGGACTCAACCAAACTGACTTGGAAATTATCGTTTTCCTGATCCGAAAACCGTGGGGGGAGTGGAGGGAGGGGGAATCCGGAATATTGACATACGATTAACTTTTGAACGAGAATCGGATCTTAATGAAACTTGATAAAGACCTCCTGTCTCAGATGTCACAGTTCAAGTGCGGAATGGATCCGGTTACTTTGGGGGGAGTTGCAGGGGGGAACCGGAAATCAAATGACATGTTAAAAATGGACGGATCGGGATGAAATTTGGTGGGAAGAACAAGCACAAGCCCTAGATACAGAATTGACAAGACCGGACCGGATCCGAGCACTGTGGGGGGATCTGGAGGGAGGGTTCCGGAATTCCGGTGATCCCGAGTTAAGATGCTTACACATGTGCTAAGACGATGAAACTTGGCAGGCATATCAGGGACCCGACCAAAATAACTTGGAAATAGACACTTCCCCCGTCCTATCACCGTAGGGGGAGTGGAGGAAGGGGGAATCCGGAATATTGACGTATTTATAACTTTTGAACGAAGAATCGGATGTTACTGAAACTTGATATTTGGAAACACCTCGTGTCTCAGATATCACACTTCAAGTCCGGAATGGATCCGGTGACTTTGGGGGGAGTTGAAGCGGGGAACCGGAAATCATGTGACTTGTTGAGAGTGGACGGATCGGGATGAAACTTGGTGGGAAGAAAAAGCACGATCCGAGCACTGTGGGGGGGGAGATAGAGGGGGGTTCAGGAATCCCGGTGATCCCGAGCTAAGATGCTTACGCATGTGTTAGGACGATGAAACTTGGCAGGCGTATCAGGGAATCGATAATTTTAACTCAAGAATAGTCGTTTCTCCGACTTGACCTTCGTGGTGGGAGTACAGGGAGGGGTAATCCGGAATCTTGAGAAATGTCCAACTTTTGAACGGGTGATCGGATCTTAATGAAACTTGATATTCGGAAAGAACTCATGTCTCAGATGTCGCATTTCAAGTGCGGACAGGATCCGATCAATGTGGGGGAGTCGGGGGGGGGGGGAGGGGTAATCTTGTGACACGCTTAGATGGTAGCGATTGGGATGACACTTGGTATAGGAAGAACAAGCGTAGCCCAATAATAAGAGACTTGACAAGATAGATTGGCTTATCAATCGTCACTTCCCAGATCCGACCATCCCTTAAAGTACAAAAAATACTTTTAAGCAAAATCTGCATTTTCATGATCCCCATGAACCCATGATTGTTCCCCCGCCTGCGAATCCTTCAGAAAGATACCTAAATTCATTCGTTCCGTTTTTCACTAAACATTTTAACTGTACTTGATTTATGTTCGTTTCGTATATATTGTTTGTTAGTTTGTGTTGTTTTATTTGTATTGTTAGTGAGTGTTTGTTTTTCCAATTCCCGCCCGTGTTAGCCTAGTACTATTAGGGTTGAAACACAATTGATTGATTGATTGATTGATGGGATCCCAAATCTAATATTTGATCCAGACAACTGGGTCTTGTAGATTATATTCGGTATTCGACAGACTTCTTAAACATTTAAACTATTAAAGTTTAGAAACAGATTAAGGCCAATGGTAATCATCTGAGAAGACCCAGGTTCAGATATGGATTCAGCATGTGTGTTTACCCTATAGCCGACGCCGTATCTACTTTGACGAAACCTGGTCTAACTTCCTTCCTCACTTTTGCCAAATTTCCGGTTTTGGCCGGATGGCACTTGGCCGAAGGGCAAGTTCCATAAAAACGAACCTCTAACTTTTACTGTTCACAAATTTTCTGGTTTTTGCCGGATTCCGGGTGAACTACTTGTCCGGAGAGAAAATAATTTTCATATTCGGATTCAGCTTATCTCCTTGCCTATTTCATTACCTTTAAAAACGTACTTTTGTTTCACTAAATTTCAAACCTCTCCCCCACCCCTAAATATAGGGCTAGAGAACCCATCTTCGAACTTGACCAGTACTTTGACCCAAAGAGTCCTCATGCCAAGTTTGATCAAAATATCTCAACCCCTTCGAGAGTTATTGTGCTAACTGACGGACAGACAGACAGACGGACGACTTTTACGAAGTCATAGGTATCCCTCCACTTACGTTTTGAGACCCCAAAAAACACCTTTCTAGCCATATTCACCTAAATATTTTCCCATCTCAACCTGGGCTGGCACGCGTAAGGCCATCCAGGTCCACTGCAGAGCGTTCCGATACTGTTTTGCAAGCTCGATATTAGCAAAGATTTACTCCTTCGTTTGTCAAGCTTTTAATGCCGGTTCTACGTTCCAATAAACGTTAATCCTGCTATATACTATTGCTATATTTATGACACGAACAATATGTTGCTTCAAGTTTCTGGGATCACAAAACCTAAGTGGAGGGATACCTATGACATTGCAAAAGTTGTCAGTCTGTCCGTATGTGAGCACGACAGCTCTCGAAGGGAACGAGGTATTTTGACGAAACTTGGTGCGAGGATCCTTTGGGTCAAGGGAAATGTCGAGTTCATCGACGGGCTCTGAATCCCTACATTTAGGGGTGGGGTTCAAATTAAGGGGCAAACAAAATATTTTTAAACAGCTACTGAGATAGTCGATTGAGGGGTAAGAAGACATGGTGAACACGATCGTGAAAACCATTTTCTCGCCGGACAAATAGTTCGCCTGGAATCCGGCCCAAACCGGAAAGTTTGTGAAAGTAAAGTTTTATTTGAAGTTGATTAGATGTTTGATTTAGGGGTAAGAAGACATGCTGAACACTTATGTGAAAAATATTTTCTACCCGGACAAGTAGTTCGCCCGCAATCCGGACAAAACCGGAAAATTTGTTGAAAGCAAAAGCTGCATCTGTAGTTGATTCGATGTCCGATTTGGGGGTACGAAGAGGCGCCGAATCCGTATATGACAATCATTTTTCACCGGACATATAGTTTGCCCGGAATCCGGCTGAAACCCGAAACCTTGTTACAAGTTAAATTTTTATTTGAAGTCGATTAGATGTTGGATATAAGGGTAAGGAGATACGTTGAATTCGTTGTTGAGCTTTATTTTTTCGCTGGACAAGTAGTTCCGGAATTCCCCGCCAAACTGGCAGAAGTAGGCTAAGCCAGGAAGTTTCGACAGGTTTCGTCAAAATAGATATAACTTAATGGGTATACACGAAAGAAGGAGGAGATTATGAGATAGATGGACAATCTGAGGGGCCTAGCCAGGTTGGGATTATTGATGTTGATTTTCAAGAAATTAGTGAGTTAGGTTCGAGAACAAGAGCTGTAAGCTCATATGGCACTTGCATGTGTCAAGATGATTTGATTGATCAAGAGTAAGTTTCGACTTTGCGGTTGAGATGCGCGCTATAAGGGAGCTGGAACTTCATTTGTAAGCAAAACCCTTGAGGCAAAACTGCTAATGGGCTGATGGGCATCACGAAAATGCATATATTGCTTAAAAGTATTTTTTTTACTTTGCGGTCAAGATTGGTACTTTAAGGAATAATCGGATTTGGGAAGTAGCAATTTCTAAGCAAATGTTGTTGAGTCTCCAATATTCCAGCGAAGTTTCATCGTCCTAGCACATCAGGAAGTACCTTAACGCGCGATCACCGGAATCCCAGACCCCCCTCCCCCTCCTCCAACTCCACCCACAATAACCGGAGCCAATCCGGTTCTGTAAATGATTAATCCAGAGCATCTGTTTGTCATTCCCACGAAGTTCGATCCAGATCACACCAGTCTAAGCGGGTCAAGTATTTTCCGCCCTCCCCCCGATAATTGCCGGATTCGGTCCGGAAATGAAAAAGGTCACAAGAGAAAAATGTCCTCTGTTTAATTATTAAATTTCACTCGAATCCGATCACCCGTTCCAAAGTTACGCATGACTCAATATTCCGGATTCCCCTCCCTCAACTCCCCCCCCCCAAGATTATCATATCGAGGATTTTTTTTTTCTTCCAAGTCAGTTTGACCGGGTCCCTGATATGCCTTCCAAGTTTCGTCGTGAAAATCCCCCAAAAACGGAATTCCGGGAGACCCCTCCCCCCCCCTCAAGTGTCCGGATCCAGTCAAATTATGTAAAAGATTTATATGGACCAGATGTTCGTTCTTCCCAGCAAGTTTCACTCCGATACCATCATTGTAACCGTTTCTCGAGATTTCCGGTCCACCCCCCCCACCCCACCCAGCTCCCCCGCGGTGCACGTAGCCAATCCGATTCAGCAAATGACTTACCTAGAGCATCTGTTTGTTCTTCCCACAAAGTTCCATCCCGATCCCTCCATTCTAAACGGGGAACGTATCCCCCCCCCCCCCAATAGTTGCCGGATCCGGTCCGGATATGAAAAAAATCATCGGAGAAATGTCCTCTGTTGAATTCTTAAATTTCACTCGAATCCGATCAACCATTCCAAAATTACGCATGACTGAAAATTTCGGATTCCCCTCCCTCCACTCCCCCCACCATTATCTGATCGACAAAATTTTTATTTTGAAGTCAGTTTGATTGGGTCCCTGATATGCCTGCCAAGTTTCATCGTGAAAATCCCCAAAACCACCATCACCGGAATTCCGGGACCCCCCCCCCCCATAAGTGTCCGGATCAAGTACAATGGCCTAAAGGACTTATCTAGAGCAGATGCTTGTTCTTCCCAGCAAGTTTCACTCCGATCCCTCCATTCTAACCGTTTCTTGAAATTTCCGGTCTCCCCCCACCACCAACTCCCCCCTGGCTACCGAATCCGGTCAAGACTTTAAACGGGACATTACAGATATATATTCTGTTCAGTTATGAAGTTTCATTACAATCCGATCATCCGTTCGAAAGTTACACACTTCTCAATTTCCCGGATTCCCCTGCGGATTCCCCTCCCTCCACTCCCCCACCATTATCTGATCGACAATATTTTTATTTTGAAGTCAGTTTGATTGGGTCCCTGATATGCCTGCCAAGTTTCATCGTGAAAATCCAAAAAACCACCATCACCGGAATTCCGCCCCCCCCCCCCCCATAAGTGTCCGGATCCAGTACAATGGTCTAAAGGACTTATCTAGAGCAGATGCTTGTTCTTCCCAGCAAGTTTCACTCCGATCCCTCCATTCTAACCGTTTCTTGAAATTTCCGGTCTCCCCCCCCCCAACTCCCCCCTGGCTACCGAATCCGGTCAAGACTTTAAACGGGACATTACAGATATATATTCTCTTCAGTTATGAAGTTTCATTACAATCCGATCATCCGTTCGAAAGTTACACACTTCTCAGTTTCCCGGATTCCCCTGCCCTCCCCCCCCCCCAAAATGGTCGGATCAGAAAACTGATTATTCCTAATTTTGTTTGGTCGGGTCTCTGATATGCCTGCCAAGTTTCATGGTCCTAGCACAACTGGAAGTACCCTAACTCGAAAAAGTGTGACAAAATGCCCTAAATTTTCAAGTTTCCAGCGCCCCGCACTCCCCCCATATGGTCGGATCGGGAAACTGATTATTTCCAGGTTAGTTTGGTCGGGTCCGTGATATTCCTGCCAAGTTTCATTGTCCTAGCTCATCTGGAAGTACCCTCACTCGAAAAAGTGTGACAAAATGCCCTAAATTTTCAAGTTTCCAGCGCCCCAGCTCCCCCGCATATGGTCGGATCGGGAAACTTATTATTTCCAGGTTACTTTGGTCAGGTCCCTGATATTCCTGCCAAGTTTCATTGTCCTAGCTCATCTGGAAGTACCCTAACTCGAAAAAGTGTGACAAAATGCCCTAAATTTTCAAGTTTCGAGCGCCCCCACTCCCCCGCATATGGTCGGATCGGGAAACTGATTATTTCCAGGTTCGTTTGGTCGGGTCCCTGATATTCCTGCCAAGTTTCATTGTCCTAGCTCATCTAGAAGTACCCTAACTCAGAAAAAAAGTGACAAAATGCCCTAAATTTGCAAGTTTCCAGCGCCCCGCACTCCCCCCCATATGGTCGGATCGGGAAACTGATTATTTCCAGGTTAGTTTGGTCGGGTCCCTGATATGCCTGCCAAGTTTCATTGTCCTAGCACATCTGGAAGTACCCTAACTCGGATATGTGGGACAAAAAAACTCGGACCGACCGACAGACCGACAGACGGAATTGTGATCGGTATATGGCACTTGAGCCAGAGGCTGCAAGTGCCATAAAAAGTAAGGACCAGAACCGTAGAATGAATAATTGGGGAAGACGTTTATTAGATTTAGTGGGACAGGAAAAATTAGTAATAGTAAACGGAAGAATTGGAGAGGATCAAAAGGTAGGGGGAGGATTTACATGCTTTTCGGGAGGGTTGCCTAGTGTGATAGATTATGTTTTGGTTGATATATCTCTTTGGCGCCTGTGTGTAGAGTTTAGGACGCTAGATGTTATGGGTTCGGATCATATACCCATTAGGCTAGACATTGAGTTGAGTAGGAGTCCTAGGCCTATGTGGGATAGAAGAGAAATTAGTGGTTGTGATAGAGGAACGGAGATAGTAAAGCGACCTATTAAGTTAGAAGGGGCTGAGGAAAAGATTTTTGTAGATAGGCTAGGTGCTACAGAAGTAGAAAGTAAGTTAAATGTATGCATTGATATGGTAAGAGAAAGGAAGGTGGAGGAAGCGATAGGTCAGTTAGTAAGTGTTGTTCACCAGGTGGCGGATCTAGTACCAAGACATAAGAAGGTAGAGAGAAAAAAAGGGAAGGAGTATTTTGATGAGGAATGTAGGATGAAGCGTGAAGAAGTGGTGGCGGCGTTAAGAAAAGTTGAAGGTAGTTGTAATTTAGAAGATGTAAAAGTAAAGTTAGTAGAATATCGTGGTGTTAGGAGAGTATATAAGAGAATGTTAGCTAGGAAAAAAATAGTGTCAGAGGTAGGTAAAGTGAAAGAATTGGAAGATAAGTGTAGGAAAAAGGATAGAAAGGAATTTTGGAAGTTAGTAAATCAGTCAATACATACGCCAGATGATATCCGAACACCACCTGCTGAATCATGGCCTGATGTGTTGGAAGCAAAGGATATACAATCAAGGAATCAGCAAAAAGAGTTGGAGAATTTGAGTAATTTGTATAGGAGCCAGACGCTTTTCCCTTTAGATGAAATTGATTCGGAATTAATTGAGAGTGTTACAAGTGATGAAGTTTGGCAATCTTTAAAGGGAATAAAGGGAGGATCAGCGCCATGTATTGACGGCGTTCCCTCTACGATATGGAAATGGGGCAAAGCATACCTGTTACATATTTTGTCAATTGTTTTTTCCTGCTTGGTGGAAAAAGCATCATAGCCTAGCAAATGGGAGACGTCCATAATGATTCCTCTTTTCAAGAAGGGGGATAAGGAGAATCACAGTAATTATAGAGGGATTCATCTAGGAACAGTATTAGTAAGATTTATTGCAGGATTATTGATAAGAGGCTAAGCGAGTGGTTGTGTAAGAAAAATATATTAAGTAGTATCCAGGCAGGATTTCGGCAGGGGTTTAGTACCTCAGATCAGATTTTCGTTTTAAAGGTGTTGGTGAAAAAATATTTGAAAAATAGAGGTGGAAAATTATACGTAGCTTTTGTGGATCTAAATGGGGCTTTTGACAACGTTAGTAGAGCGTTGCTTGTAGAGTATTTAGTAAGGATTGGTCTACCGGTAGCATTTGTTTTGATTATAGTTGAAATGTATAAGGTGGTGGCTTGTGTGGTAAGGGTGATGGGAAAATTTTCAAGGAGCGCAAGATCCTATATTGGAGTTAAACAGGGTTGCACCCTATCACCGAAGCTTTTCGCCATGTTTTTGAAGGATACTGAAGGGTAAATGGAGGGACGAGGAGCTCCAATGGTATCCCTAAACCTTGTAAAATTGTGTGTCCTTTTGTTTGCTGACGATATGGTCCTGGTCGCCGAAAGCCCGGAGAAACTTCAAAAGTTGATTGATTTATTAGAAGATTCTTTAAGTGTTAAGAAATTAGAATTGGATACGGATAAAACAGTGGTGGTGGTATTCAGGAAAGGAGGAAAAATTAAAGACAGTGTGGTATTTACTTATGGTGGGAGAAAGTGAAGGAGGAATGGTTGTATCTTGGATGCAAGTTCAGCGCAAAGGGGAAAATGGGGAAACATGTAGAATTTAGTATAGCTAGAGGTAAAAGGTATGTCAACATGATACTTAGAAGTGATATAAGAAGGAGTTGTAATTTAAAGGTATTTAAGGATATTTTTAATATGAAAGTGTTGCCGGCAGTCCATTATGCGGCCGAAATATGGGGTTTTTGTCAGGGGGAAAAGGTAGAACAGTTACAGTTAAGTTATTTTAAAAGGGCACTAGGTCTAAGTAATGAAATTAATGGATTGGTGGTTAGGGGGGATTTAGGCCTAAGGTCGCTGAAGAGTATTAGATTAGTAAAAACTACTAAGTATTGGGAAAAAATATTAATATTGCCGGGTGAAAGACTACTGAAAGATGCGTATCTTGAGTCAGAAGGATGAAACACACGATTCCTGGGCTTTCCAGATTCGTTCAGTATTAGATAGTTGCGGGCTTGGTTATATGTGGAATAAAGGGGAGGGTCCGGGGAGAGAGTTAGCATTTGTGTCAAAAGAAGTTAGTAGTAGGCTAATTGACCAAGAAATCCAGGTTTGGTTAGCTAGGATAAGAAGAGTGGATCTTTGAGTTTGTATGCAGAGGCTAAAGAGATTTGGGGTGAAGAAATTTATTTTAAAGCGGGTCTAAAAAAAGAGCAAATGAAACTAATTTTAAATATGAGGGCAGATAGCTTGCCACTTGGTGACAGACGGAAGTATTTGGGAAGTGTTAGGGAGAAATCTGGTCCTTACTTTTGTCCAATGTGCGGTGAGGGAGATGAGGATCTAATTCATTTTATGTGTGGATGTGATGAAATTGAGGATTTGAGGGAGGAAATTTTTAAGGGAGGGATTCATGGGAGGAAGTGGTTGTTAAATATTATGCGGAGTAGGGATTTTCTTAGTATAAGAAACCTGGCGAGGTTCCTCAGAGTGGCCAGTCTGCACAGGGAAAAGAGTTTGAGTGGGGTTTAGGGTATTAGTGTGACCGTTTATTTTTGTATTTATATGTTGTTATTTATGTGTGTTTGTTATGGCCCTTGGGCTTTGAAGACAAATAAATACCATATCATTGAGTATTGATGACTGAGAGAGATTGGATTTATTTTTTCTTTTTTTCTTTACATAGGTAAGTAGTTATGTGGACTTTCGCGCGAATGCAAACCCTCATAGGTTTTTTCTCCAGCGCGAAAGTGTTGCTTTTTATTTATTTATTTGTGAATGTTGAAAAATAAAAAAACTTGAACTTGAACTTGAAACTTGAACATCATATTATATAGGGGTAAACACATAAGCTGAATCCGTATCTGAACTAAGTTTTCTCAGACGATTAGCTATTTGGCCTTAATCTGTTTCTAAATTTGAATAGTAAAAATTTTCAAGGACGCTGGTAAAGACTGAATCTGGCGAAGACAAGACCCGATTGTCTGGATCAAATATTACATTTTTGGGATCCCATCGAAACCTTTGAATTTGTTTTTAATGTATTCAGACTTTAGAATGACAGTTTAGTAACGCGCAATGTTCAATTGCAAAGTAAATTAACCAGGTTCTCTGTCGTGTCGAGAAACTTTTTCTCTGTTCCGCGCAAACAAAAGAACCCTTCTTATATAACATTCATCACAACTACTCATGACAACAAATCCCGTGGTTGATTTGCATTCTGTTCCATCCCCCGATGAAGCTTATGCTAATGGAACTTGCTTGACTTGGTATGCAACAATTTGACGATACAACAGGTTTGTGCTTTGTTTCAAGACAGATGTGTTTGAGGATTTTTATCTTGCAATTTTCCACTCGACTTTTTGCAGTAAGACTGTTAGCGCCTTTTCATCCTGATCATTTAATTTTATTGGTTTGAGGGGGAGCTGGCCGGTTTTGGCTGTACCGTAGAGTTTACTGTACTGAATTCAATATTTTGTGATTTGTTTTTACAACAGCCTAATTGCAGTCTCTAGGCCTACTGATCAAGGGCCTTCACATTCCAACGCCTTGACTTCGGTTCGATCATGAAGAGGCCTGCTACGCTGGTGCGGGCACGTTAAACACCGTTCACCCGAAGCGCTCACCACGAAAGCCCTCCACCAGTGTTGCCAGGTGTGACACTTTTGGTGCTTTTTGACGCTTTTTGTCTCTGGGTGGACACTTCAGTGAAAGTGCCCACCACGAATGACACTGTTTAGGTCAGAAAAGCACCTTTTCGTTTACTTTAATAAAGTGACGGATTACCGCCCCCAAAACATTTGATTTTGTACACAAAAACAGTTTGAAGCCTTAAATAAAGCTCATTTCCGATTTAAATTTGTTACAAAACTGTGATGTAACAGTTAAGAAATGTTTTGAAAAATGTTGTTACAAATTCAGTTATTACCAATTTTTTGCATTTTGTGCGTTGTGCAGCGGAATGCAAAAACAAAATTCCAGGTGTCAAAAAGCACCTTTCTGTCAGCAACTGTGATACTTTTATGAGTCGTGCTTTTGGCAACCCTGCCCTCCAATGCCAGCCTCTTCCCGGGTGGTAGAAGCAAAACAGAGGACAACGCAAAACATGGCTCGCCTGCGTCAAGGCCGATCTCGAGCCTCGCCGATCGGCGAGGATTCCGCCGTTTCGGCAGAAGTTTGGACAAGAACTGGCCCGAACTCACACAGGAATGGACCCACGACCGCCAAAGATGGAACTCGAGTGTGGAACAACTCTTGGACGCAAGGGAGGGGCAATGTCAACAAAGGTTCACATAAGCATACAGTAGAGGTATGCTTGTGTGAACATTTGTTGACAGTGGACTTTGCCATTTTCATGCATGTGTCTAAAGCTAACTACCAGTTAGCCAAAGTAGGTAATTAAGGGCATCTGAAAACACCTTTATGGGTATTTTGGATCTTCATTCTACCATTTAGCCCAAAACCGCACTGTTCACATTAAAGTAACTGTTCACATAAGCATACCTCTACTGTACTTGTAAGTACTGGTCAGTTTTTCAGATCGTACACTGATTTGTACGCTACCCTAAGACTTGGGACGAACACAGAAAGAGAGTCTACAAACCATCCTGAAAAATAAAAATAAATTTACTTTTAATTTCCCCGGTTCCCAGTTTAAAAAAAAATTCTTGCCTTAACTCCAACTTCATGAGCTGCATGAGCCGAGCCATTGTTCTGCTTTCTGAAAGGACATTTTCAGAATATCAACACTCAGTCCGAGCTCCGGCACTTTTTGCTCTTTCTCCTACCGAGTTTCTCCCAATCCATCAAACAATGCCAATATAAGATACATGATGTTTTAGTGCCGAGTCAACGACATAACAATCCATCTTTAGACTAACGAAAAAGGATTACCGAGAAACACCAATATAAATGATGTGACGTCATATATAAAATGACCAACTGTCCACTTGGAAGTACTCCAGTCAGTAGTAACCAAGGAGATGGAAAGAAATTATTCTATGGATGAATGCACAAAATGGACTATTACGTAAAAAGTAAAGTTCTCTTGAGAAGTTTAAATGGGCATACTAGCATCCAGTCTTGCAGATCTTGGGATTATGGTTGGATACATAGTCCGATCCACTCGACACATTCCCTTATCCTTCCTTCTCTACACTATGCATATTTGACCCAAAACCCCCTGGGGCAAAGAGGTCCAGCGGACCGACGATAAAATAGATTTAGAAATGCGAAAAATATTACGTTCGCAGAAAACGTCAATATATATCATTCCATTTCATCGTAAAACTAGAAGTGAAGTCAACCGCTCAAAAACAAAGAGTTGCGCAGATTTATTTTTTTTAGCTAGACTGAACAAGACCAAACTTTTCGATGGAATCCCAAAAATTCAATATCTGATCCTGACAACTGGGTCTTGTCTTAGCCAGATCCAGTCATCGCCAGAATCCTTGAACATTCTTACAATTAAAATTCAGAAACAGATTAAGGCAAAATAGCTAATCATCTGAGAAAACCAAGTTCAGATATGGATTCAGCATGTGTGTTTACCCGTATAAGTCATATCTGTTTTGACGAAAAGTTCCTGCCACTTCTGCCAATTTCCCGGTTTTGGCCGAACTCTAGAACTACTTGTCCGGCGAAAAAAGAAAGCTCAAAAACGAACTCAGGGTATCTTCTTTCCCCAATAATGAACATCTAATCAACTTAAAATAAAAATTTAACTTATAACAAATTTTCCGCTTCCAGCCGGATTCCGGTCGAACTATATGTCCGGGTAAAATATGATTGTCACACACGGATTCAGCGTCTCTTTTTACCCCTAAATCGGTTATCTAATCAGCTAGAAATAAAACTTTAACTTCTAACAATTTTCCGGTTTTGGCCGGATTCCGGGCGAACTACATGTCCGGGAAGAAAATTGTTTTCACATAAAAGTTCAGCATGTCTTCTTGCCCTAAATCGGACATCTGATCAACTCCAAATAAAACAACTTTAACAAACTTTCCGGTTTGGGCCGGATTCCGGGCGAACTACTTGTCCGTCGAGAAAATGGTTTTGACCATCGTCTTCAGCATGTCTTCCTACCTCTAAATCAAACATCTAATCAACTTCAAATAAAACTTTTACTTTTAACAAACTTTCCGGTTTCCGGCTACTTGTCCGATTACAAAATGGTTTTCACCATCGTGTTCAGCATGTCTTCTTACCCTATAATCGACTATCACATTAGCTGTTTGAAAATATTTTGTTTGCCCCTTAATTTGAACCCCCTCCCCCACCCCTAAATGTAGGGCTACAAAGCCCATTTACGAACTCGACTGGTCCGCCGACCCAACGAATCCTCACACCGAGTTTCATCAAAATATCTCATTCCCTTCGAGAGTTATCGTGCTTACAGACGGACGGACGGACAACTTTTGCGAAGTCATAGGTATCCCTCAACTTACGTTTTGGGATCCCAAAAAGACCCTTGCCAATGAATCTTAAATATCGCCAGAACGAGAGTCCGTTCCAAGAGTTATTACGAGTAAAGCCGCTTTCACACTGACGCGGTGAGCCTTTCACGCTGAGCTACGCAACCTCTGCGTCGCGCTTGCGCATGCGGCGACGCAAAAAAATTGCGTCGAGTCTTCAGTGAAAAGTAGATGTTTTTGAAGAGAAACTGGAGAAAAACTTACTAAGAAGAACAAGAGCTACGAGCTCATATGGCACTTGTTACGAGTTGATGGTGTGAGAGGCGAGAAATCGAATCTGAGCATTTTTTCTGGGAATTCCGATACCCCTCCCCACCGTGCTCGGATCCGGTCCAGACCCTAAAATATGTCATCTAAGGCAGACAATATCTCTACTTTCCAAGTTTCATTCAAATCACTTCGCTCACTTCCGGGATTCCCCCCTACTGTGGACGAATACGACTCGGACACATACTAACATCTCTTCTCCTCGGAGCATATCTGCAGATTTCCGGTTCCTAATTCATACTTGGTCGGATCCGGTTCGGGCACTAAATAAAAAATCCAGGCCGCATAAACTTGGTGCTGTCCAAGTTGCGTTCCATCCTGCCCATCCGTTTGGTTTTTGTGCATGTCACAAAGTTTCCGAACCCCCAACTCCCCCAACCATGGCCGCATGGGTTCGTACATATGCTTTGCATATCTAGGTCATCAGTTTTATCCCCCGTAAAGTTTCACTCGAATCGGACAATTTTTTTCGCAACCTACGGAAGTCAGTAATTTCCGGATTCCCCCTCCCTCTACTCCCCGAAAAATGGTCGGATCCGGGAACTTAAGTCTTCCTAGGGCATTGTGTCGGGTCCTTAAGTCTATTTGGTCGAGTCGCTAATACGCCTGCCTTGTTTTATCGTCCTTGGCACATCTGGAAGTATCCTATCTCGCGATCAGCGGAATTTCGGGAAATCCACTCCAACTCCCCAAGAGCCCCGACATGATCTGGTTCCGTCAAGAAGGTATCTAATGCTTATGCTTGTACTTCCCACCAAATTCCATCCCAATCCTTCGACACTACACTTTTCACAAAAATTCCGGTGCCCCCTTCAACCCCCCCCCCCCCCCCCAAGTTTCGGATCCGGTCTGGACTTCCCATAGAACATCTGAGACAACAGCTTTTTCCACCTGCCAAGTTTCATTCAAATCCAATCGACCGTTCAAAAGTTACAAATGCCACTAGATTCCGGATTCCCCATCCCTCCACTCCCCCCACGATGTTCGAATCGTGCAAACGACTACTCTCATGTCGGTCTATTCGGTTCCCTCACACTCCTGCCGAGTTTCCTCATCTTATTACATCAAGAAGGTCTTTCCAAATATCAAGTTGTTAAGATCCGATCACCCGTTCAAAAGTTATAAATACCTCAAGATTCCGGATTCCCCCCCCTCCACTCCCCCCACGACGGTCGGACCAGGGAAGTGACTAGTTCCAACTTAATCTTTTGGGGTCCCTGATACGCCTGCCAAGTTTCATCGTCCTAGCTTATGTGGAAGTGCCCAAACTAGAACAAGAGCTACGAGCTCATATGGCACTTGTTACGAGTAGGCAGTATAAGAAAGTAGATGAGAACATCACAAAATACACCCGCCATCCAAAATGCGGTTCGGAAATAGAAACAGGATATCTAGTTTCACTCAATTCTGAGCAGTTCCGGCATCGTCTCGGATTATCTGTAGCAAATGCGCGTGACTGTTCAAACTTTCAAATTTCAGTCCAATAAATTCAATCGTTTGATCCCTAGACGTGCCACACGATTTCCGGTACTCCCTCCATCTCCCCCTACCGTTGCCGAATCTGGTTCTGACTAAATCAAAACACTGACTAAATCTAAAACACTCGAATCTGAGCATTTAAGATTCCGGTACCTCCCTCCCCCCCCCCCACACCGTTGTCGGATCCGGTTCGGACCCTAAAATATGTCATCTAGGGTATATGCTCTCTCTAGATTCCAAGTTTGATTTAAACTGATTCACTCGTTTGACCCCTATGCGAGCCTCTAAGTTTCCGGCAATATCCCTCCAACTCCCCCCAATGTCGCCGAAGAGGACTTGGAAACATAAACGTCGTATCTCTTAATCGCCTCTTGTTTTACTGAAATTAGAGCCTAGCCTATCTGCAAATTTCCGGTATCCCCCCCACTACCTTGGCCTGATCCGGCCCGGACGCCAAATAATAAATATATGCCGCATAAACTCGGCGCTGTCGAACTTGCATCTCATTGCGTGCATCCGTTTGGTTTTTATGGCACTTGTTGTACATGTCAATAGTTTCCCCCCCCCCCAATTCCCCCAACCGTGGTCGCATGTAGCTCGAACGCACGTTTTACATGTCTAAGTCATCGATTCTTACCACCCATTAAGTTTCACTGAAATCAGACCACTCGTTCGCAATTTAAGTATTTATGACCCGCCATTTTCAGAAGTCAATTTGCAGAAGTCAATTTCCATATTTCCCTTCCCTCGCTCCCCAAAAATGCTCGGATCTAGGAACGGAAGTTTCCGGGGGTTTGTTGTGTCAGGTTCTTAAGTCAATTAAGTCGGGTCATTAATATGCCTGCAAAGTTTTGTTGTCTTAGTACACCTAGATCTATTCTAACTCGGGACTACCGGAATTCCAGGGAACCCCCTCCAACTCCCCCCGCCCCCCAGAGCCCCGAATCTATCTGGCTCCGTCAATTTCGTATCCAGACCAAATGCTTGTTCTCTCCATTAAGTTCCGTCCCAGTCCCTCGGCTTTAAGCGTTTCCTGAGTTTTCTGTCCCCCCCCCCCCATCCCCCCATAGGTATCGGACCCGACCCGGATTTGACACTGAACAGTGAACATCTGAGGCGATAGGTCTTTCCACCTGACAAGTTTCATTCAAATCCGATCACCCGTTCAAAAGTTATGCATGCCACTGGATTCCGGACTCCCCATCCATCCATTCCCCCGCGATGGTCGGATCGTGGAAACGACTATTCTCAAGTAAATCTGTTGGCAGTAACACCTGCCAAGTGTCATTGTCCTACCACATCAGGAAGTATGCCGGACTTGCGGGATCGCTAGAAATCCTTAGCCCCCCCCCCCCCCCAACCTCCCCACAGTGCCCGGATCCGATCCGGTTATGTCAATGACGTATCTAGGACTTGCGCTTTTTCTTCCCACAAAGTTTCATCCCGATCCCTCCACTCTAAGTGTTTGTCAAGATTTCCGGTTCCCTCCTCCAACTCCCCTCAGTGTCATCGGATCCGGTCCGAATTTAAAGTGGGACGTCCGAGACACTTGGTCATCCGAAATATCAACTTTCATCAAGATCCGATCACCCGTTCGCAATTTAAAAATACCTCAATTTTACGGCTTCCCCCTTCCTCCACTCCCTCTCAGATGGTCGGGTCGGGAAAGTGACTATTTACTATTTAATCTGGTTCGGTCCCTGACGTGCTTACCAATTTTCATCGTCCTAGCACATCAGGAAGCGCCGAACTCGCGGGATCACTGGAAATCCAGACCCCCTCCCCCAAAGTCAGCGGATCCGTTCCGGTTATGTCAGTCACGTATCTAGGACTTATGCTTTCCACCAAGTTTCATCCAGATCTCTCCACTCCAAGCGTTTTCCAAGATTTCCGGTTTCCCCGCTCTACCTCCCCCCAATGTCACCGGATCCGGTCTGGATTTAAAATGGAACATCTGAGATACGAGGTCCTTCCATATACCAAGTTTCATTAAGATCCGATCCCCCGATTGTAAGCTAAAAATATCTCATTTTTCCTAATTTTTCCGGATTCCCCCTCCCTCCACTCCAATCCAGATGGTCGGATCGGGGAAGCGACTATTTCTAATTTAATCTGGTCCGGTTCCTGATATGCCTGCCCAGTTTCATCATCCTAGCTTATCTGGAAGTGCCCGAACTAGCCAAACCGGGACCGACAGACCGACGGACGGACAGAAATTGCAATCGCTATATGGCACTTGGCAGACGGGGAAGTGCCATAAAAACTTACGAGCTACGCAACCTCTGCGTCGCGCCGCAACGCAGAGCTTATGCAGACAAGTAAAACGCAAGAATATAACCAAGTTCTATTCTTACGTTGCGTCGACGCGTAGGCATCAGTTTTTAGTGAAGAACAAGAGCCGAAAGCTCATATGGCACTTGCAAGAATAGGCAAAATGTTGGCAGGAGTTTTTTGTTTGGGAACTTTGTACAGAGTCGAATATTAAGTAAAAAGTAGACTCCTTGAACATTTTTCCAACTAAAATTCAAAATCAGTCTAATCATCTGAGAAAACCAAGTTCAGATTTTGAATCAGCAATGTGTTTACCCCTATAAGTCATATCTGTTTTGACGAAGACTTCCTGCCACTCTAACTTTTAACAATTTTCGGTTTTGGCCGATTTCCGGGCGAACTAATTGTCTGGGTAGAAAATAGTTTTCACACAAGTGTTCAGCATGTCTTCTTACTCCTAAATCGAACATCTAATCAACTCCAAATAAAACTTTTACTTTTAACAAACTTTCCGGTTTTGGCCGGATTCCAGGCGAACTACTTGTTCGGCGAGAAAATGGTTTCCACCAATCTGTTCAGCATGTCTTCTTACCCCTAAATCGAACATCTAATCAACTTCAAATACAAAATTTACTTTTAAGAGACTTTCCGGTTTTGGCCGGATTCCGGGCTAACTACTTGTCCGGCGAAAAAACGGTTTTCACCATCGTGTTAAGCATGTCTTCTTACCCCTAATTCTAACCAATTTCAAATAAAACTTTTACTTTAACAAACTTTCCGGTTTTGGCCGGATTCCGGGCGAACTACTTTTCCGATGACACAATGGTTTTCACCATCGTGTTCGAGATGCCTTCTTACCCCATAATCGACTATCACATTATCTGTTTAAAAATATTTCATTTGCCCCTTAATTTAAACCCCCTCCCCACCCCTAAATGTAGGGCTACATAGCCCATCTACGAATTTGACCTTACGCTCGACGCAAAGAATCCTCAAACCAAGTTTCATCAAAATATCTCATTCCCTTCGAGAGTCTTAGTGCGCACAGACGGACAGACGGACGGACGGACAGATGGGCAACTTTTGCGATGCCATAGGTATCCCGCCACTGGGATCCCAAAAACTATTTTATTGTTGAACTTGGCTGTAATGATGCGGACTTTAAAGGCGCTAGAAATGCACCTGTAAGCAAAACCCTTGAGGCAAAAATGATAGCAGGTTCTTAGGGATCATTGAAATATACCGTTTGGTCAAAAGTAGAACCCTTGTGGCACAAATGATCCTGGGTTGAGATGTATCGTTTGATAAAAAGTACTTTTCGACCTTGCGGTGAAGATGCGCAGTTCAAGGGGAGCTAGAACCTCATTTGTAAGCAAAACCCTTGAGGCAAAAATGGTAATGGGCTCATGGGGATCATGAAAATGCATATTTTGCTTAAAAGTATTTTTCTTAATTTGCGGTCATGATTGGTACTTTAAGGAATGGTCGGATTTGGAAAGTGGCGATTTCTAAGCCAATCTTGTCGAATTTACAACTCCACTGTATTTCAGCTTGACAATATCACAATTATTCGCAATCTTTCTAAAATGATTGATTTATCACTAGGCTACTTGCTTGTTCAAACAAAGGCTTTGCCATCAAACACAAATAACACAATAGACAAACACCGCACCCGTATTTCGTCGCAGAAAACGTAGTAATTGCGTTGTAACGACTAGGGAAGAGTTCTGGCGTGTCAGAACTGCGCGTACGACCGCGTAGAGGTCATCTAGCAACAAAGGCTTTGCCATCAAACACAAATAACACAATAGACAAACACCGCACCAGTATCTCGTCGCAAGAAAACGTAGTAATTGCGTTGTAACGACTAGGGAAGAGTTCTGGCGTGTCAGAACTGCGCGGATGACCGCATAGAGGCCATCTAGCGTTTCAGAAATGCATATACCCCGGTAGTTTTGTTCGGTCAGAGAAGCCGCTGACACTTGACATATTTATTCCAAACCTCTTCGACCTTCGATTACTCTAGCTCTCTCCGAACGAATTTAAGCAAAGAATGACTCAGCCACGAGCAGAGCCATACTAGTGTGAAGAAAGAATGACTCATCAACGCGCAGAGTTAGACTAGTGTGAAGAAAGGGGTAGGGGTTTGACAGAAACTTGAAAAAGCATTCGGGTGTCCCCCTCCAGCCCCCTCCCCAGTTATCGGATCCGATCCGAATTTGACAATGAACATCCAAGACATTTGTTCGTGATACCTGTCAAGTTTAATGCACGCCCGATTATCCGTTCCGAAGTTATGAATGTTGCTAATTTCCAGATTCCCCATGTTGCCACTCCCCCTCCGATGGTAGGATCGGGGAAGTGATTATTTCCAAGTTAATTCGGTTGGGTCCCTGATATGCGTTCCAAGTTTTATCGTCCTAGGTCATGTGGAAGTGCCCCAACTAGCAAAATGCGGACAGACCGACAGACCGACGGACATACAGACATTACGATCGCTATATGGCACTTGAGTAAGCTCAAGTGCCATAAAAACTTACTAATGAAGAAAGAAACGAAAATTCAGCAGAAGAAACCGAGAAAAGAATACGTAAATACAAATCCAGCACACGAAAGCTTCTCGCGTAGGTGTGAAAGATACGATACACAAGTTAAGATAAACGCATACGCAACGACGCGTCAATGCCAAAGCGGTTTAATGATGATATTCAATCAATCAATCAATTTTATTTTCGACCCTAATAGCACTAGGCTAACCGGGCGGGAATTGGAAAAATAAACACTCACTAACAATACAAATAAAACACAAACTAACAAACAATAAGTAAGAAACGAACATGAATCATGAACAGTTCAAATGTTTAGTAAAATACGGAGGAGTAGCCAGCTCTTTACTGTGGTAGTAACTACCATCTCTGGACCGAGACGTCAGAATTATGGCGGGATCTTCTGCTGAACGGGTAGTTATTATCACTTACGATACTCTCGACCACCATAAGTAAATTATAACGATAGTAACTCTTGTGGAACGAAAATGATAAAAGGGAGGAGCTAATTTTCTTATTACAGCGTTGGAGCGAAAATAATACCAGAATCGTGACGATCGTATCTGATAATAACTCGGTGGAACTCTGCCCATATCTCGGCTGATTTATCCGTTTAACGTCTCGAATAGGAAAACTTTCACTAATTCCCCCAAACGAACTTTTCCCCGCTGTGACTGATGGTGCACGTGATATTCTCCTTCAGCGAGAATGCCGCCAGGCTTTTTAGGAAACCTGAAGAACACCCATAGTTCTCAAGATTCTTTCAGGAAAAGACAGAAGGGAGAAATTCTTTTCCCACCGAAACCAGCGACACTGAGGGACTGATTTCTTCACCCGAGGACCTCAGCATGTGCTATTTCTGCTTAAACCCAGCTCTCTATTCTCTGACGCGTGTAAATGTCTCCTTCCACGAAAGTTTCATAAACAAGCATAAAACTGCACATGCATTCACTATCTTCTGGTGATTAACTGAAAATAAATCAAAGCTTGTTATCAGAAATTACTACGTTTGTTGTAATTCTTAGCTGTGTTAGTTTTTGGGATCGCAAAACGTAAGTGGATGGATACCTATGACATCGCAAAAGTTGTCCGTCTGTCTGTGAGCACGATAACTCTCGAAGAGAATGAGATATTTTGATGAAACTTGGTGTAACGATTCTTTGGGTCAAGGGTAAAAGGTCAAGTTCTTAGATGGGCTTTGTAGCCCTACATTTAGGGGTGAAGGAGGGGGTTCAAATTAAGGGGCAAACAAAATATTTAAACAGCTAATGTGATAGCCGATTATTGGGTAAAAAGACATGCTGAACGGTGGTGAAAACCATTTTCTCGTCGGAAAAGTAGTTCGTCCGGAATCCGGGAAAAAACGGAAAGCTGGTTAAAAGTAAAAGTTTCATTTGAAGTTGTTAAAATGTTCGATTCAGGGGTAAGAAGACATGCTGGACACTTATATGAAAAGCATTTTCTACCCGGACAACTAGTTCGACCGGAATCCGGCAAAAACCGGAAAGTTTGTTAAAAGCAAACGTGTTATTTGAAGTTGATTAGGTGACAGAGTTATGGGTAAGAAGAGACGCTGGGTCTGTATATGACAATAAGTTTTTACCCGGACATACAGTTCGTCCGGAATCCGGTTGTAACCGGATTTTTTTTTTGTAAGTTAAAGTGTTATTTGAAGTTGATTAGATCTTCTTTGTAGAGATAAGGATATACTCTGACAATTAGTTCGCTCGGAATTCCGCCGAAACCGGAAATTTGGCAGACGTAAAGTAAGCAGGAAAGCAGGAAGTCTCGTTCAGTGTCGTCAAAATAGATATGGCTTATTAGGTATATCTGAACTTGGTTTTCTCTGATGACTAGCCGGGCGAAGACTGGATCTGGCGAAGACAAGACTCAATTGTCTGGATCAAATATTAGATTTTTGGGATCCCATCGTAACCTTTGGTCTTGTTAGTCATGCAAGCACCATGTACCGGCTAGTCCATCTGAAGTGTTTTGTAAATTATTTTTTCAATCTTTGCTCATCGCAAATGTCATTCTTTTCTCCGTTCCCGCGACGCCAGAATTCATAAATTCCTTATATGAGCTTAATTACTCGTCTCTAAATAACTAGCAATGACACAAAGAGTTCATCCTTGCGGATACTCTGAACGTCTTCTTTCATTTTATTTTAATTTTTACTTGAAGTGTATTCTCCGTAGCCCGCGAATGTATGATGAGAGAAATCATGTACTCTTTTTACGGTGGGCCACAACAGACTGAGTGTTTGTACGAAGCAACGAAGCAAAAGTCAGACATTGGATTGGGATTAAGATTAACAAGTCCAGATTTGGATAAGGACTTTAAAAACACGATAATGAGATGATCGCTCACAATGCACTAAAAAGAACTTGACGACAGACATAACATTTATTTATTTTTTTATGGCAAGACAAATCGCTGTCAACGGATTAGCTTGGCAAAGTTTTCCTTTCGGCAATCGAGATGGATTATTCGCAAAATCCTGAATGCACGTCCCCAAGCGCAAGCGCCAAGATATTTAACATCGGGCGGCGAACCTGAAGTGATAGTGGCTGAAACGAGTGAGGAAGCAGCGAGGGCAACTAAGGTCAGACGGATGCGCAACCACAGGTTCTGACCGGCAGAATGGGGTTGTGCCGCAGGGGAGTTTTTTACGCGGAGTGGGTCGAAGAGGGGGGGGGGGATAGGAAGTGCAAACAACCGCCTCCCTTGATGAGTGAGAATCTAGTCATGACTGAAAATGACACACGACCAGAACACTCACCCATCCAGAGCAACGATCCTTACGAACAGTGACTGATTCGAAACCACCAAATTTTACTCGGTATGGAATAATCTGCTGGAGAGCACTACGATGGCCGAGAGTGTATATTCATTAAAAATAAGATGAACATTTTTTTGAGGAGTAAAGATAGGTGAGGAGAGAGGGTTACCTTGGGTATGAATCGGTTCTGGATTGCCAAGAGGTTTAATTGTCTTCCATTTATCTATAAAAATAATTTTATTTTTTATGTATAGTTGTTTATGTATAGTGTTGCATTTATTTTTTTCCCTTTTTTTGTTCCCGATATAATTATGTGAAGTGATTAAATTACTGAGTCCTGCCACAAAAAAATCTGTATAGATTTTCACGTGGCAGGCCTGTTATGATACTGATTTTTTTTTGTAAAACTCAATAATATATTAAATTTGTCTCTCTCTCTGTTGTCGCCCAGACGCAGGCTATGAGGACATTTCAGAAAGGATCAACCGTCTCCGAAATCGACTACTTGAAGTCCGTACCAAAACCGGGACATTTTAATCCTACCCCAATCTTTATCTTCTCATTGACACAAACCTACCAACCCTACGTTGCCATCATTACCAGCCAAAGTTTCAGGGATGAAACATTCTTCTCCCAACACGCACATGCTGATAAAGGCAACAAAACTATCAGATTATGAAATTGCTTTTATTCACTGACTGTTTATTATACGCATGGAAAGTATTTAAGAATCACGGCGTCGCTGACAATACTCAGGAGTCGAGCAAAAGGGGTTAGACACTTGCAAGTAGCAATATGAAGAGTGAACGCATCTGCAGTTGCGTCAGTCTATATGATATTTTCATCGCAGGAAACGGTTGTACGGGTCACGAAATAGGCTACAGCGAGGAGCTCGTTTAAGCAGAAACAGAAACATTACCAGCCAAAGTTTCAGGGATGAAACATTCTTCTCCCAACACCCACATGCTGATACAGGCTAAAAACTCTCAGGTTATGATACTGCTATTTTGGGATCCCAAAACGTAAGTGGAGGGATACCTATGACATCGCAAAAGTTGTCCGTCTGTCCGTCCGTCCGTCTGTCAGCACGATAACTCTCAAAGGGAATGAGATACTTTGATGAAACTTGGTGTGAAGGTTCTTTGGGTAAAGTGCAAGGTCAAGTTCGTAGATGGGCTCTGTAGCCCTATACTTAGGGGTGGGGGAGAGGGTTCAAATTAAGGGACAAACAAAATATTTTTAAACAGCTAATGTGATAGTCGATTATGGGGTAAGAAGACATGCTGAACACGAATATGCAAAACATTTTCTCGTCCGACAAGTAGTTAGCCCGGAATCCGGCAAAAATCGGAAAGTTGGTGAAAAGTAAAAGTTTCATTTGAAGTTGATTAAATGTTCGATTCAGGGGTAAGAAGACATGCTGACCACGATGGTGGAAACAGTTTCCTCGCCGGAGAAGTAGTTCGTCCAGAATCCGGCAAAAACCCGAAAGTTGGTTAAAAGTAAAAGTTTTATTTGAAGTTTATTAGATATTTGATTTAGGGGTAAGAAGACATGCTAAACACGATGATAGAAACCATTTTCTCGCCGGACAAGTCGCTCGTCCGGAATCCGGCAAAAAACGGAAAGTTGACTAAAATTTAAAGTTTTATCTATAGTTGATTAGATGACAGATTTAGCAGTAAGAAGGCATGCTGAACACTTATATGAAAAGCATTTTCTACCCGGACAAACAGTTTGCCCGGAATCTGGCCAAAACCGGAAAGCAAAAGTTTTATTTGAAGTTGATTAGATGACAGATTTCGGGCTAAGGAGACGCTGAGTCTGTATATATGGTTGTATAGATGGTTATCATTGAGTATGTGTTAGAAAGACCATTTTTTGTGGTCCGCTTTAAGCAGAAACAATATATTTCGAGACGTGTCTTTAATCTACCAGGAAGTTTGACAGGACGGCGAATTCCCAAGGGCCAGAGTCTTTCTGAAACTTGGTTTGGACGATATGAAGACGACAGCTCCTCACTTGCTTACTCTTGCTGAATGTCGATCTCAGCGGAGAAGTTGTCGAATTACATATTTCAATCAAAACCTCTTGACGGTAAAATCGTTATGAACACACTGGGGGGATGATGGTTTGACAACCGACTCTTGATCGAAAATCCATTTCCCCATGATTCGTTATGTAAGTCTACTTGAGACAGTACTGCCATTTCGAAGCATACAATACCAAGGACCTTCACGTTTCTTTTGTCATCATCGGGGGCACGCGTACAAGCTTGCAAAATCAAGATTTCACAAGGAGGTTTGAAGTGGGGTTTTGGTAACAGAATTGTTGATATATTCAAATAATGTATCCAACAGATAAGTCAGCTACGATGCTTCATCAGCGATAATTTAAATATTCAGGGTCAACGTCGGGGAAGGAAATAAACCTGTAATCAACAATGGACCTTTTTAAAGGTTTATTTCCTTCCCCGACGTTGACCCTGAGGATTGACAGCCTGACGAGGACCCTTGCCAAGAAGGGCCGAAATATCGCTGATGAAGCATCATAGCTGACGTATCCGTTGTATACATTATCTGAATATATATTTCACGGTCAGCTTGGGCTCAAGGAATATTTAGAATTGTTGGTCCTAGGAATAGCCTTACCGACGATGCGGTTAATGATGAATCGATCAATAGTCTCAAGTTTATTGTTGATGGGATTTTTAACTCTGATCAGTTCAACTACTCAAAATTTCTTTGAGTTAGTTAGAGGCGAAAGCCTTTTGCCATTGCTTTGTATTATTACTATTATTATTATTGACTGTTTCCAACTTGCATCTACCTAGAAGATTTTTAAAGGACACTTCACACTACACAGTGTTGCCGCTCAGACGTTTTGAAATAGTTGACGATTTTACAACTAAAATATCTTTTTTTTTATAAGCTGTGAACTGATAGACAAAAATGCTCCTCAGGCGGGATTTGAACCCATATAATAAAAATAAATTTCCGTGACATGGGGATGTAAACTGGTTAGATGAATTTGCCTTTGGGCGGGATCACTGTTCCTATGGCCGGCTTCTACCAGACTATTGTAGTGGTTTGCGAACTCTGTTCACAAGTCCCTCGGTAGCTCAGTTGGTAGAGCGACTGCCTTGTAAGCAGAGGGTCCTGGGTTCAAATCCCAGCTGAGGAGAATTTTTGTCTATCAGTTCACTACTTATACAAATGTTTCCATCTCAAGGGCGTCTCCCCATTAAAATTATATATTTGGTTTTATCTGGTTTTCACCATGACAACCCGTCTTGTGGGTCCTGGTATGTCTACGTGGCTCCGACAATGGAGTCCTAGACTTCTAAATTATATTCGAAAAAATGTTTATGGTTTATTGGTCACGGTACAAGTCCCTTGTCTAAAGTGCCATCTATGTATTATTATAACTAAAATATCCTTGCAGAAAATGCCGCACGACTTTGGCAGTTTAAGCCTCCTTCCATGTTCCATGCCTTGGAAGACAATCTTGGCAAAATTTGCATAACATGTCTCCGGACGAACAAGCTCCTCGGAAACAATGATTGAGCGCGTAATACGTCACGTAAAGAGATAATCGGTGTAATGCTAATAAAGTAGACAGGATAGGATTATGAATAAATAATCCTTGAGCCCAAGCTGACTGGGAAACATATATTCAATCAATAGATTAAACGGATACACCAGCTTCGATGCTTTGGCAGCAATATTGCATGGCTGACGTATCCGTTTTATCCATTGGGAGAACGGGGACGGATGGAAATAATATTGAAGTAGAATGAATTACTATCACAAGAGCGACGTGTCCTTTAAGGCAGTGGTTCCCAGCCGGTGGTAGGCTTACCCAAAGGGGTACGAGAGACTCACGCAATGGGTATGCGAAGGTCCCAAGATTAAGTTTCTATAGCTTTCGTTTTTGAGTCCCCTAACTCAGTTTGAGTGTTGTCCTCAAAATCAGATACCGGTCCCATTGTACGCAATTTCAGATTTACATGCCTTATCACTGATGTCAATAAATATCGTCTTTTTGACGTTCTGATCGTGGTAAAAACTGGTAAAAGAATAATTCGTCAAAAAAGGGGTACGGAATCTATTTGAACCTTGATTATGGGTTCGCGGTACTGAAAAGGTTGGGAACCACTGCTTTAAGGGACCGAAAAATTAGTTTTCTTCTTTGTTGTTGTTTTTTTTAAATCTTATTTTCCTTTTCTCTATACTGCACTATTTCCCTTCTCACGTCCACATATCTCGTACAAATATTTCATCCTCATTACAGGTCGCATCTTGAATTCCACTCGCAACAAATTAGCTGTTTTCAATCGCCCTAAATAATCGAACACTCTCATCGTCTTTTCACGTTCCAAAAATACATACGACCGACGCCGGTGGCTTCTAAAAAGAAGTCAATCAGGAAAGACGCCCCATTGCTGATACACCAATCCACTTACAGAGAACAACAATCAAGACCGTATTGGTAATCAATTCCCTCTGTAGCCTTTTTATTTTATAGAACAAAGGTGTTTCTCTTTCAGACAAAGCCTTGTATTCGACAGTCTCCAAAACTATTCCAGGAACAGATGCAACACTCACGGTCAATACTCGAAACACTCTTTCCTTCCATCCAAAATTTAAGAAAGTTTGTGGCGCTGGAAAAAGTTCCTAGCCTGCCACCCTTACACGAATCCTTCCAAAACTTTGACCAAGTTCCTACCCGCAAGGTTACTCCATAGAAAGAGCCGAGAGAGTGGCAGCCGAAAGAAGTCCTAAAAGTTAAACCAACCCAGACCGATTTGTCCCAGAAAGTGCTGCCCTCTATTTCGCATAGCAGAGATCGTATTTTATGTATTATTTTTACACAAGGTTATTTTGTCTTTTAGAGGACCTGTCTTACCTATAATACTAACGCAACCTACTTCCATAACCACTCCATATATTTCTATACCCGGGGACCTCAATTTCGTACGATACATTCTAACCCCTCTAAGAAAACCACGTTGATTTACTCACTAGCCGTGTTTTGCTACCTTCGATGTGTATCACGCTCTCGACGGTTGTCTGCGAGAAGTTTTTCCATTAGAAAAAAACGGTTATGTAAATTTAATCCCTGTTTTCGCTGTAAGTGAACGGGGTCTCGGCAAAGGCTTAAAACAGCCAAAACCGTGGGTTATTTGTTGAAAGCACAGCCTAGTTTTAAAGTACTCAAATATTTTGAAATACTGTAAGTTGAGTAGTAAATAGTGCGAGGGGTCCTTTAACTAATTTAGACAAAATATCCTACGGTATGACATAGGAATATGTTTATTATTACAAGTCCCAAATATTCAATCAGCATAGCCCGGGCTTTTCCATAATGATCCTTGATCAAATAGGGTACAATTGACGTTCAAATAGGATTAAAAGGAATAAATAACCAGGCTAACCAGAAAGACCTTGTCGTCGCATTTGATCCCAAGATATGCTGCTGTCGACTGTCTTTTGTCAGGCGCTAGCTATTTGTTTCACGGATAGGGGTCGGGATGGAGATTCATTCGACCTTCTGTCTCCGGCTTCGAGTCTCCATCTGTATTCGTTTCGTACAGAAGTGTAAATAATACCTTAAAGGCGGCTTCACATTGCCACTTAAGAACTAAAGATAAGTAGCAAAAGTTACGTTAAGTTAAGTAAGCCCTTCAGACTGTACTTAGGCCTTTCACACCAAGGAGCTGAAGCTAAGTAAATTTTCTTCATTTCTTCCTAGATTTTCACCCTTTTCATCATCAGCGAATAATTCATCAGGGAATAACTTTCCTCCTCTCTTCCTTAAGTCAGCCTTAAGTGCACTTAACTTTGAGTGTAAAAAGTTGAAAAATTTTCAACTTTGAAAAATACTAAAGTTAAGTGAGATTTCTTACGTTAATTGCGACTTTAGACGCATAAAGTACACTTAAGAGGCCTAAGTACTCCAGTGTGAAAGGGTTCTTAAGTCAGTGTGAAGCCGCCTTAAACCTCGACAACAGATAATCTTGTCCAAACTGGACAGTGAAGATATGGAGCCTTTCAGACAGAGACTACGTTCTGAAAATACGGACTATCTTCAGAAAAAAAGAGTGTGTGTGTCCCGCCATGTTTCGA
Source organism: Branchinecta sandiegonensis (assembly GCA_030848855.1). NCBI lineage: Eukaryota > Metazoa > Arthropoda > Branchiopoda > Anostraca > Branchinectidae > Branchinecta > Branchinecta sandiegonensis. The sequence goes on along the minus strand of JAUPMV010000003.1, from coordinate 1,492,893 downwards.
CGTGTACAACCTTCTTTTGCTTGTCCACGATTCGGGTGTAGCCGATTTTGTCTTCTTTTATTCGCTATGACCAACGCTTAAGCCATCCCTTTCCCTTGTCACACTGTATTAGTGAAACGTCAACTTCCTTTTCTGTTTTTCCCCCCAGGCACTGCTGTTTCTAACCGAATTTCATCTCCCAAAATTAAAAGAAGTCTTATTTTGCGAAATTGTCATGATCACGCATCATGGACGTTGTTGAGTTTCTCGCAGAAAGTTCTGAGAAACAAGTCAAGGAAACTCTGTGGAACTCTTGGACAGGATTATTATTATCTGCTGTCGAGGTTTAGTGTATTATTTAGGGTATGTTTTATATAAGGTCGAATGAATCCTCTATCCGGACCCCTTTCCGTGAAACAAAAGCTAGCGACTGACAAAAGACAACCTTAGATTCGCGATTTGTTCGGTCAATTATTTTCCTCTTGGAACTCTTCCAGGTTCGGAAAGAGTGGGTAAATTAGTAAATCGTACATTACACGCTGATACACATCAAGCAGGACAGTGACTAACCCCTCGAGCAGAAATTCGGATAAGACTACTGAAACTTTACTCGAACACAGAACTTGCTCGAGCAAGTAAAAGCGAGGGGTTGCTCACTCCTAGAAACGATGTACACTACGTGACTCGTGGCGCAGTGGCGTGCCGATGGCACGCCGGGGTGTGTACAGGTGGCAGAGAGCGAGCAATCCCTCGGTAAAAAGCCGGTTAGGAATGAAGGAGGATCAGAGCTCAGCGCAGTTAAAAAATTACGCCCGACATAAAAGAACGGTTCGAGTATACGATGTAGTGGCGAAACTTGGCACGAATAGAGAAACTGATCCTCTAGCACAGTGGTTCCCATCCTTTTTCGTACCCCTAACCAAGGTTCGAAAAGGTTGCGTACCCCCTTTTTCAGAACGTGACAAAGAAGGTATTTATAATCTTAAATGATAAGGCATAAATGTGTAGAGATGTATAAAAAATAAATGAGACATTTGAGGCTGCTTTATAGCTAAAATTTAGCAGATCTCGGCTCGACGTCATTAACGGCATTTTTTGTTTACAGTCTGTTTCCGTGTTTGGTTTTATATTCTCCGTGCTTTCACCAAGCTAAATTGCAAACATTTTCGTCAGCTTGTTTCGCAATGACAATATCACCTGCAGTGTCTTCGATTGTTCTTGAAACAATATTGTTTGAAACAGGAACAGATTTTACGGCAGTAGGCTAGCTGTTTTTCAAATCAATTATTTCATTGTCTTTCACTAGGGCTTGTAATCAAAGGCGTCACACACGGATTGGTAACACCCCTCCCCCAAAGTAGTTGGCTAGACTGTTAAAAAGTCGGCGAGAAGCTCCGCGATTTTTCCTAAAAACAGTCGGTAAAAATGACCAGCCAGTCAGTAAAAATACCTTGCCCCCCAGAAAAAATATTGCTAGTGGTAATATTCTACCTCTGCTGGTAATATTAGGCTTTCGGCAATCAAAAATTAGTGGGGCGAGATTCAGAAGCTAGAGAGTAAACCGATTTTGGTGCCTTCGCGTACCCCTTGCAAGGGTCTCCCGTACCCCTTTCGGTACGCGTACCACAGGGTTGGGAATCAGTGCTCTAGCAGCATGAAGTCACATTGGGGGATAACTCCATGTACTGTTTAGTTTTCTGGATCCCAAAACGCTACTGACTTTGCATATTTATTAATTAATTAATTAATAATTTTATTACCAATCATAATGTATAAATACACAAAAAATGGAGTAGGAAAAATAAGGAAAAACTACACAATATACAACACTACGTAATCAACAACACATTATCAACTATTTCAGGAGTCTATACATATCGCTTGTCGGATCAAGGTCTTCCCTATACCGCAGTAAACGTCCGTGTGTCTGTCTGCCGATTATTCTCGAAGGGGTTGAGCTATCTTGTTGAAACTTGGTGTGAGAATCATTTGGGTCGAAGTACGGCTCAAATTTGTATATGAGCCCTCTGGCCCTGTATTCAGGGGTGGGTCGGGTGGGTTAAGGGGTGGGTTAAGGACTCGAAAAGATATGTGTTCAGGATAGCCAAATTTAGGTGTAAGGAGACATACCGAGTCCGTATGCGAACTGTAACGTTCTCTCGAAGCACAAGTAGTTCGCCCGGAACCCGAAAAAGAACGGAAATTTGGTAGAAGTAAAAGTTTATTTTGAAGTCGATTCTTCTATCGCTAGTAGTATAAATCTCCATCTCGGCCGAACTTCGCTTCTTGTTCCATTTATTCTTTATTTGTCTCAATTTCCGTGTATTAATAGTAATAACAATATAATGCAAAAATTAGGCCAGTGGCCTCTACAGAACTGAATAATCGCCCGCTTTTACATTTTGTGATGTGCGGCAAAAAATACAGGATCAATAAATATCTACTTTGAAACCTGTTTTTAATCGGATCGACTTTTAAATTTGCCAAATATCCGCTGCATTTGCCCCCTTGGACCAGTAATTCCTTTTTTGCACAGAAAATGGTTCTGCAAAGATTATTGATGAAAGAGTGGGAGATTTCAAATCTTCCGCTAGTGAACTGAACCACTAGTGTTCGTCCCCATTCGTGAGATTTGTTGTTTCGTGTATGTTTTGCTCACTGTAAAAATTTTACAACGTGTGTTATCTTTTCTGTTGTTTCGTTGTACTTCGCCACTAGGGCTACATGCCCTCCATTGTTTTTTGAAGGGTTATAAATAAATTGAACTGAATTTAATAAATATGTTAATGTGAGTCCTAATTGACCTACTGAAAGGAAATGAAAAACTGAACTTACTGCATCCCGTTCTTCTTGGTGATACTTTCGATCCTCGTCGTCCAGTTCTGCGTGACTGGGATGACCGAAGCTGACAAGTTCCTGCTGATGCCTCGACGGACCGCTCTGAGGACCAGGACCCCTATTACCCACTTCAGACTGCCGCGTGGGAGGGGGAGAGCACCGATCAAATAACGGTGCAGCACCGTTTTGATAACTGAAAGAAAACGACATCTTTAATTCAGGCTCGTCCACCAAAAGCTGCTGATTTCCGTAAACTGGTTTCATTAATTCATTATTCATTCATTCATTTATTCATATACTACACAAACTACATGGCATAAATATAAGGCAAGAGACAAGACCCCCTGAAGCTATCTTGTTGGGGATCCGCTACCTATACACTAACCTACACTAAAAATATTCACATTACAATAGTTACATCACGTTACAAGCATAAATAAACTACACATACAGACAAATATTAACGGCAAAAAGGAATAAAAATACACTGAAAATAAAGAAAAAGAAAGGGAGGGAAATAGTAGACAAGAACACGGAAGAATTATTTTTTTTTTCATTTTTTTTTATCGAGGTGAACTGTGGAGAAAAATAAAGAAGATAATAAAAATGAAAGAGAAAAAAACACCAAAATGCCAAAGTAACTAGTTACTCAAGGCAGGGACGTAATTTAAGGGGGGGGCAGCTGCCCCCTCTGGTTTCCCAAGCAAGCCCAGAGCTGCCCATGAAAACCACTGCGAAACCTACAAGTCGAGGCGAAAAACAGAATATGTATATACTCTTTATACAAAATATTTACTCGTGAATATATTGTTTCTTTTCCTCTAATATGTTGTTTGTTAATAAAGTTTTCGGTCTCCTACCTAAGATTTGCATTAAAGAATGCGAAAAGCGCCCAGAACAAAGCCGCTGCCCCCCCCCCCCCCCCCTTAGGTTTCGTCGAAATGACGCCTGTGCTACAAGGAGAGAATTCTCAGAAAATTCCGAAAACTTCTGCTTTTGAGCGGACAGCTGGCTTTCCGTCCTTGAACAAAGTTGCTTTAGCTCGCTCTTTCATCTACTTTCTGTACAGGAACATACGAAGTAATGTAACGCCTGTTGCCGACATTTTTCTGTTCCCGAACAGCTTTTCAAGTCGAACATTTTCCCCAGTGTAGAGACCTGGTGCGACTATACTGTCAGATTCAGAACAGATAACACAAGGATGCACAATCTGTCGTGGTTTTGAAAACGTTACGCATCAATTGTTATGCATTATTTTTTCTTATTATTTTCTTTTTTTCTTATTATTATTATTAATTGAGTTGATGAGAGATTGGTTATTATTTCTTGTTTTAGTGCTCTTTCTGTTGTTTTGTTTTTAGTTAATTATTAGTTAGGAAATGAGTTTTATGTACCCGCCCAATTGCAAGTGCTTTTGTGTACCTTTCTTGGGGCGGGTACTGGCATCATAGTTAAATGTATTTTGGTCGTAAAAAATAAACTGAACTGAACTGAACTATGCATTGCGAGGAAGTCGCACAAAAAAGCATTTTCTGACTTTTTGGTTTGTCGTCATGATATGTGAAAAGTAAGCAGGTGCTTTTTCGGCCGATTTTGGCTCGTCCTGGCAATGCTTGTTGTGCATAACATTTTCAAAATCACAACAGATTACATCCCAAGTGTTGTCTGTCGAAAACTGCGCATCCTTGTGTTATTTACATTTGACGGTGCAAAACGGGTAAGTCAGCTACATTTTATTAGAGCTAGATTTCGACAGACAGGTGACTCCAAAACCAAAATGCAGAAGAATTTCAACCCTTTCGACGACCCAATCGAACAGCAAAAACAGTAGCCGTGTCCAGAATGAAACCACAGCACCAACCTTAACTCCAACCAATTTTCAGAGAAGAAGTTCACAAAATCAGATATTTAAGGAAGAATCTTTGATTGTTTTTCCACAAGTTCATTTTCCAGCTTGAGCCTGAAGAGGACCCTTGCCAAGAAGGGCCGAAATACAGCTCTAATAATATGTACCTGACTTATCCGTTTTGCACCGTCAAATACTGTCGAAAACTGTGCATCCTTGTGTTATCTCTTATGAAACTTCTGACATTGTACTGCTCTAGTTACGGCTGGCTTTTTAGCCGACAGTAAAATGAGTCTAAAGGGGGCTCCAGATATTCTTTTTTTTTCCACAAAATTCCGGAAAAAAATAAACCGGTGAAGCTAATTTCGGATGCGTTGCAGACTTGCAGGACTGAACAGAATAGAATAGAATGTATTACACAAAAAGCCCGTGGGCCATGGCAACAAAAAATATACAAAAAAAATCCACTACCTTACAGAACACGCACACTGATGCTCCTATTGTAAAAATCTCGTTCTGTGATTCATCGCAAGCCTCAAGTAACGTCCAAGTTTTTTCACATTAACAAAACATTCATCCTTCACTATCCTTATCCATTCTTCATTATAAACTCTCTCACGAAATACCTCCTTTCTCCATTATTTCTCCATTAATGTACCCATTGCAAGACAGCCTTACAACCTTTCAATCCTCGAGTTTGCAGGACACTTGTAACCTCCCTTTTTTTCTTTTTTTTAAACCCGCGTAGCCTATTGAAAATTTTATACTTTAGTTTTTGGGCTACGACTCCTCCTCCACTCGGTGACGTTAAAATTCTTTTAAATCTTTAACGTCACCTACTCTTTCCAAACAAAAAAACAAAATTTTAAACTTTAAAAAATATAAGTCCATTTACCATTTCAACTATTCAAATTATTTTTGAATTTAACTTTACCAATCTCAATACTTATTAACTCTTATTTCAATACAAAAATAAACATTTTTTCTTCTTTTTTATATCTACGGATCCTCACCTCTACGCATCAAGAACTCTAACCCCAACCAACACGACCACTACGAAATACAAACAGACACCCCCTGACAGGAGCCCCTAAGAACTACAGACAAACTCCAAATCCATTATTAGGAACTATAATATTTTCTTTAATCTATACTAACAAATTCAATATAAACATGTAAACTTTCAATCCACCCCTAAACAATATTTATTTTATTTTCTACATTTTCTAAACAAATAACTTTCAATTGCATAGGTCCTTTCTATTTTATTTAACAATCAATTTATTCCCTTTGAGCCACAAAACTCGACTATGAAATACTTCCAACTTAACCATCCCGCTGGATAAGGAACCGGCGAAAAACTGGCTACTATCTTCTTTCGGAAAGAAACATACGATTCCCTGCCAAACCCCCACATTCAGTTGGTATTTTATCATTCCCCTTCGAACGTAGGTGAACTCCTACAGGGCGTTTCCGGAACATGGATTCACAAGGACGAAAAATCTGGACTGCAGATTCCTGACGGCTTTTATATTCAAGACCCAAATTTATGTACCCCGCCATTAGGCTAGGACGGGGCGTCGGGCATTAAGAGTTTGGCTACTTGACAAGTCTCTACTTTTTCGTGCATGGACATCGTTTAGTAGCAAGCTAGCATTCAGCGGAACAGCTGAGCCGGTTTGAAAGGAAGGTTATCGGAATAACTCCAGTATTCATTGCAGGTCTGGGGGGAATACGGTCGTTTTTTATTGAAGTCATAACCGGTATTCAACGAGAACGGGGGGGGGGCTGAGCTTTTATGTTTCAGACTAGATTTAGGTGTGTGTTCCAAGCAATGGAATCATTAGGAATGAACTCCAAGCAGTGTCCATAGTCGCCAAGTTGCGAACTTGCTGTCACAGCCGTTTTCGGGCTTTCGCTCTGAAGTTCAATCGTCCCATGAGAATATCTGCACAATTGAGTTCCACCCAGTACTTCCACAGTCCCAGAATTTTCGGGTATTTCCCCGAAATTCCAGAAAAATAGCGGAGGCGCAAACCGCACACGTCCTTCTGAGACGTTGTACGTTGACAACGGCCTGCGGCTAATACATGACATAAGGCGTATTCTCGCCGTTCCACGAGGACTCAACTTGAGGAGTCCCGAGGATTCACTCCCCGTATTCTCGAGAGTCCTCCCGGACGGGGAATGCTCCGATTATCATCACCATCATCAAAAAGGACTCCCTTTGAGATTCCGAGGGGAATCAATTTTTGCTGGTGCTGGTGCAATGTAAAATTAATTAAAAACAATCAGAATCAACAAAACCAAAAATAAAGTGGATCCAGACTAATTTCGTCAACTGCTTCTTTTTTTTTTTCGAACAAAATCCATATTTGAAGCATTCCCCGTGTTCTCGCTGTTTGTGTACGCGGAGTAGTCGTGGAGTGACTCCCTCTATTCTCGCCGTTCCCTTCGATTCCCCGAGGAGTCCTCGGGGAATGGCGAGAATACGCCTATAGAGAGACTGCACACTACCCGAAAAAATAGAAAAAGCACAATAGTTGCAAGGTATAGGTTCAACTTTGAGACTAAACTTTGACATTTTGGTTCATACTCGAAGCTTGTAAGCTCGCGGTTCTGAGACGGTTTGCTATTCCATCGCGAGATTTACGCAGTATTTACTGCACCTACATTCGCCCTTGCCTGGCGTATGTTTGTCCGGGGCCGGCTTGGCACCCAGGACTCACAAACGCACAGACTGAAAGGCTCGAAGCCATCCAGAAAAGGGCTGTTAAGATTATGCTCGGCCCGGGTTATCTTTCTTACGAGGACGGCCTGGTCAAGCTTGACCTGCCAAACCTTGCTGAAAGACTGCATCAGCTGACAATAGCGTTTGGGAGCAAATGTCTGGCATCACATGCACATCATGACATTGTACCTGATTTCGAGACCCTAGCAAGTAGCAGGCCCAATACGCGACAAAGACAGAAGGACGCTGCTTCCCAGAGACTAGTACGACCTCCCATAAACTCGACTGATCGTTATCTGAAATCTTTTGTACCCTATTTCACCCAATATTTTAGTTCTAGATTGTAAGTATAGATGAAATGATATTTATGTAATTTGTCATGTGTAATTTGTGTAAATGACGATCCAACGCTAGCATGTACAATACAAGCTATTAAGGGAACAAAGTACATTACTATAAGTACTTAAGAACATTTTCGCGACCCTTTCTTGATTGATTGCATATCGTATGGGTTGATTTACGTATGAAAATAAGGATAGGCTACTCTTGATCTCGAAAAATATGACAACACGTTGGATGATCTCGAGTCAAGAGGTAGATTGAGTTATTAGTTTTGAATTTTGTCTTCAAATTTAGGAAACTGAAAGGGGCTTAGAAGTTTAGGGACATAAAAAGCAAGTCAAAATATTAGGATTAAAACCGAAATTCTACGAATGTACCTGAGTGTATGATATTTTCACTCAATATTTAATATCTCTAGTTAACTGGTCTACTGGAATGAGATTATATGAAAATTATAATGAGAAGACCCTTTGCCAGAATCCGTCCGTGGCCGGATGGTTAGTGCGCGCCGAACTCGTAAGCGAAGGGTCGCTGGTTCGAGTCTCGGTGGTGCTTACTGTTAGGTTTGGGACGGGGGTTTGGGGCGCAACCCTGAAAGACAAGCCAAAGTCCACCCAGCTTCAAATGGGTACCTGAAGAAATCTGGGGAAGGTGACAGGACGGGTGTGCGAAAGCACCAGGATGGCTAGCCCCCAACCGCCCATTGCACTCCTGGATAATCAGATATCAGCACCACCAGTAGGCCTATGTAGGACGATGCTGATACCTTACCTTACGTGACATAGCCTGAATCAGTAGTACTTTTGGGACCCCATCTATACCTTTGGTCTTGTTCTCACTTGGTATTTGCTTGGATAATTCTCCCATGGGAGGCTCTTTAGCTCCCCAACAGGGCTGGAGAGCACAGCTTCGTACTTTAGCTCATTAGCACAGAGGAAATTCCACACTCTAGGAGTTTTCGAAGCATTCAACAAAGAGAGTTCAATTAAATTTCCAGCGTCTTATTCAAATCCCGCCACGTTTTCCAGCACAGCTCTGCAATCCTTGTTACCGTTTACACCCAAAGAAAATCTATGTCATTACTCCATCTTCCAATTTCAGGTAATGAAATCCGTCGAGGCTGTTCGGTTGGTTACCCATTTCTTCCGCTTTGATAGCGCGAATTCCGATCATAGCTCCGAAGCCTACAATCGATATCAAATGTAATATTCGGCCACTGACTTTTAGTCGACTTCCCACGGGCCTGGACTGACCTGGATAGATAGTTTATTGCAACGTGGTGAGTTCTTCCTATGGAGGGGGCTCAACTTCCGTCCAATTTTCTGAGTTGCTCCGACGGAACTGCATTGCGGAAAAATCCGCACTGACCAGGCAAGGTTTGGAGTCAGACAAGAGGCGTCCCGACAAAACAATGTGATTCGAATCGCCTCGCCTACATACAGGATCACGCAGTTTTCTGTCAATTTTTGGCATCCCAAAACGTTAGTGACGGGATACCTATTCCGTCTGTTAGCATCATAACTCTCAAAGTGTTTAAGAAATGTGTTCAACTGGGAGTGAAGATTCACTGTGTCACAGTGAAGGGTTCATAAATGGGTTTCGTAACTTACATTTAGGGACGGGGGGAGGGGTTTCAAATAAAGGGCGAAACAAATTTTTATTCAAGGCAATAATATAGCTTTTTCAAGGGCAATGAGGCATGCTGAACCCATACCTGAAACTTATTTTGTCGCCAGACAAATATCTTGACCGGAATCCGGCTAAAACCGGAAAACTGGTAAAAGTATAGGGGTAAGTCGACAAGCTCAATAAGTTTTTCTATTTTTTTTCTCGTAATTCGACCAGAATCTGGTCAACACCGGAAAACTGGTCAAACCAAACTTTGTGTCGTTAGAGATTCTACACAGGGTTGAGAAGACATACTGAATTCATGCCGGAAAGTAGTTCGTTCGGAATATGGCCAAACCGGAAGTTTGATTCAGTAAAAGGTGACTACAGATTCGATACTGGGTAAACAAAAACGTACTTAACCTATATCTGAAGTTTTCCGTCGGACAACTGGTTCGTCCGACAGAAACCATAGATTTGCTTCAGTAAAAGTTTTCTTCGAAATCGGTTTTGTGTTGAAATAGAGGTATAGAAAACACGCTGGATCAGTACAAATGGTGTGTATATGTTGTGGTATCGATATATATAAAGGTCATGTGTACCAGAACATTACATGCCGCCAACAAGTATCCATCTTAGCTGGAAAGAAGAAGAAGAGACAGGTGACTCTAAAACCAAAATGCAGAAGAATCTCTACCCTTTCGACGACCCAATCGAACAACAAAAACAGTCGCCGAGTCCAGAAGAAAATCACAGCACCAGCTTTAACCCCAACCAACTTTCAGAGAAGAAGTTCTCAAAAGCAGATATTTAAGGAAGAATCTTAAATTGTTTTTCCACAAGTTTATTTTCCAGCTTGAGTGGCTTGAGCCTGAAGAGGACCCTTGCCAAGAAGGGTCGAAATATTGCTCGAATAAAATGTAGCTGACTTATCCGTTTTGCACCGTCAAATATGATTCGCAGTCAGCTTGGGCCGTAGGAACATCTATCACCGAAGTACGGAACTAATCGCCCATACATGCCGCCAACAAGTATCCATCTTAGCTGGAAAGAAGAAGAAGAGACAGGTGACTCTAAAACCAAAATGCAGAAGAATCTCTACCCTTTCGACGACCCAATCGAACAACAAAAACAGTCGCCGAGTCCAGAAGAAAATCACAGCACCAGCTTTAACCCCAACCAACTTTCAGAGAAGAAGTTCTCAAAAGCAGATATTTAAGGAAGAATCTTAAATTGTTTTTCCACAAGTTTATTTTCCAGCTTGAGTGGCTTGAGCCTGAAGAGGACCCTTGCCAAGAAGGGTCGAAATATTGCTCGAATAAAATGTAGCTGACTTATCCGTTTTGCACCGTCAAATATGATTCGCAGTCAGCTTGGGCCGTAGGAACATCTATCACCGAAGTACGGAACTAATCGCCCATACATGCCGCCAACAAGTATCCATCTTAGCTGGAAAGAAGAAGAAGAGACAGGTGACTCTAAAACCAAAATGCAGAAGAATCTCTACCCTTTCGACGACCCAATCGAACAACAAAAACAGTCGCCGAGTCCAGAAGAAAATCACAGCACCAGCTTTAACCCCAACCAACTTTCAGAGAAGAAGTTCTCAAAAGCAGATATTTAAGGAAGAATCTTAAATTGTTTTTCCACAAGTTTATTTTCCAGCTTGAGTGGCTTGAGCCTGAAGAGGACCCTTGCCAAGAAGGGTCGAAATATTGCTCGAATAAAATGTAGCTGACTTATCCGTTTTGCACCGTCAAATATGATTCGCAGTCAGCTTGGGCCGTAGGAACATCTATCACCGAAGTACGGAACTAATCGCCCATACATGCCGCCAACAAGTATCCATCTTAGCTGGAAAGAAGAAGAAGAGACAGGTGACTCTAAAACCAAAATGCAGAAGAATCTCTACCCTTTCGACGACCCAATCGAACAACAAAAACAGTCGCCGAGTCCAGAAGAAAATCACAGCACCAGCTTTAACCCCAACCAACTTTCAGAGAAGAAGTTCTCAAAAGCAGATATTTAAGGAAGAATCTTAAATTGTTTTTTCCACAAGTTTATTTTCCAGCTTGAGTGGCTTGAGCCTGAAGAGGACCCTTGCCAAGAAGGGTCGAAATATTGCTCGAATAAAATGTAGCTGACTTATCCGTTTTGCACCGTCAAATATTCTATGAGTTGTCTACCAATATTATTCCGGTCGTAGCCTGGACAAGAACGGAGAGTAAACAAAGAAAGGAATTGCCTAACGGATCTGGTTAAGTGGCTGATTAGGGAGCATAACGAGCCTACGGAATCTGGTAAAGATTAGAAATCGACAAGAACCGATAGTCTAGTTAAAGAAGTCACATATTATCCGCCTTTGGGTTCCCACTGCAACCTTTGATCTTGTTTACTCCTGGCGAGTACCGAATGTAACATAAATGAATACCTAACAACCATACCTTATTCATGCTTACAAATATGTACTTCTTCTGCCTCGTTTGCCATATAACCATTTCTCATCTTCTTTTGATATTCAGATCCAGTAAAATAAGTTGTTATTGGCAGAACAATAGCGTAGCAAGGAGATAAGCAAAACGGATTTGAAAAATTTATCGATATCATGCAACCCTCTATTCAAACACGACCAAAGGTTTCGATGGCATTCCAAAGAGGAATATTTATTGGACTATTTATACCTAGTAATCCATTATTTAATTCCTTTATTTTAACATTCTCATGCAACATTCTTTATCTAGATATACATTACCTTATAAGTTTTTTATTCTTTCTGGAATTTCAGGTTCACATCAGAAACACGATCATTTGCCCGGTAATATTTTGTTTATTTACTTCAGCCGTAGCCATATAAATAGGGAAAAACAAATTATCACTACATATTACACATACCACATATGTAACATAATCAACGAACCACCAGTTGATCACTCCATTTTTTCCGGAAAGACAGTGAAAGTAAAAAAAACTGGAGTGCAAAGCAGCAGATGGATTAAATCTTCGTATCCCTACATCGACACGAACAACTGGACAAAGACATTTATCAGAACTGACGAATTTCCCGTTTTCGCCGGATTCCTGGGAATCCGGTCCACCTAGCGAATCTCATCACTATATCGAAACTCCAAACGCTCGACGAAGACACAACACGATGCCAAGCGATTTTCCGGTTTTCACCGAATTGCGTCAGCAGATATAATGACTGTATAAGCTTACCTTACTATCGACACTCCAAAACAATTGATCAAGCAATTATAAGCAGCAATTGATGGCGACAAGCTAAAAGCTTAAGGCCAAATGTAATTATAAATAAATAAAAACGTACAAGCAACTGTTCGTGTTTTGCCAGATTCCGGCCGAATTTAAGTCCGACAGGAAAACCAATTAAAGTATACTGGCCCATCGTGTTTTCATGCCCCTATTTCAACACCGCAACCAACTTCAGATACGTTGACACACTTCCGGCTTTCGACAGCTTCCAGATGAATTACTTGTAAAGAACTTGAGAGAATCTATTTTACCAGTTTTCAGGTTTCCGGCCGAACTACTTGCCCGGTGACAAAGTAAGTTTCAGATATTCTCTACCTACCACGGCGCACGCGGAACCGCTACCTGATCCGCCGTTTGTTGATTTCCGACCCACTGTTGACGCTTAAAGCCCTCTCTCTAATTAGTGTTCTCCGATCGGAAACTTACCTGTCCACGATCCTATCAATGTGATTCTAAATTAGTGAACCTTTATGGAAAATATTTGTGTTTTGCGATTATTTTATTTTTCTTTGTCCTTTTCTACTGCATTTACGCCCTTGGGCAGTGCGTCATAAATCCTTCATTCATTCATTCATATGAACTCGGCATGTCACCTTAACCCGAAACCTACTATCTCAATAGCTCTTTTTGCCCCTTAATTAGACCCGCCCCCCCCCACAATTAAATACGGCTAGGGCTATGGAGCCCATCAGCGAACCTGACCTTTACTTCGACCAAAATAATCTGCAAACAAATTTTAAACAAAATATCTAAATCCCTTCAACAGTTGTACCAACAGACGGACGTGCGGACAAATAGTACATCAAAGGCACCACTCCGTCACTAACAATTTGGGAACCCGAAAGTAAATATCAACAAAAAGGATGCGACTGTCGTTTTCGCCGTGGATCCCTTGATAGCGAGCCGAAGAAATAATATCTCCCCCATACGGTGTCAAAACTGGCGTGGCAGAAAAATATATGGTCCCGAATCTTGGAGTTGTCACAGATTTGACTGAACTGGTAGCACTGTCAAAAGAAGTCAGTTGGAATAAACTTTAACCAAAAAGAAGTAGAGTAGGTCTTTCTTTTTCTTTTTTCATTCATTTTTTGACCCTGTCAGGTGAGAAAGAGCCATTCAAAGCTTGAGAACTTACTAGCTTGAAAACATGACAGAAAAATCGATATTTTATATTGATCAAAAAAGGCTCTCCCGTTTCTTATTTCGCCAAAAAGTTCACAACATATTTGGTGACAATGTAACTCCAAATCTAGAGTGATTAGCAATAGGACTAGTAATATTCTAACTACTCACTTAGAGGACAAAACATGGGACGCAGAAGGAAAAAGGCCTATTAACATTGCATAATCGGAACTCTTCGACCTTCTCAAACTAGGCTAAAGGTTTAGATGGGTCCCAAAGGCAGGGGTGGCACAAAGGGGGGGGGGGGGCTGATGCAGCACCCCCCCCCCCACCTTTTTGAGATTCGGTAAAATTATATTAAATTATATTTTTTCGATAGCAGAACTATTCGGTATACTTATGGGGATTCAGTAGTTATACAGGATCCTAAATAGGCCATTGGTACAAATCTATTCGGTATAATGATTGGGATTCGGTATAATAAAGGTTAACTTCAAACATTGAGGTTGATATCGGAAAATAACACCGAGACCGTCATTGAAAATAACCTATCCGAGCCGAAGGCGAAGTAGGTTATGAAAAATATCTACCGAGCCGAAGGCGAGGTTGATATTTTTCAATGGCCATCGAGGTTGTCATTCAGATATCAACCGAGATGGGGGGGGTGTTAACTGTTACAACTTTTTCGAACAGAAATCATCTCTGAAGGCTGATATGACTTATATCATCCTCTCCGGAGGCTGATCTGACTTATAACATCCTATCTGGAGGCTGATAGGACTTATAACAACCTCTCTGGAGGCTGATATGACTTGTATCATCCTCTCATTTGTACCACTAACTTTCTCTGTGAAGATTATCGTAAAATAACTGACCGTGGGTCATAGGAGGATATGCATTACATACCTGTTCGAAAAAAGTTATTTGCCAGTATTCGGTAGGTATCACGAATTGGGTGAGAGAATCTACTAAATTATTTGGTAATTTTTCGAGGCCAGAACTACTCGGTATATTTATGGAGATTCAGTAGTTACAGAGAATCTCGAATAAGCTATCGGTCCAAAATTATTCGGTATCATGATTGGGATTCGGTAATTTATTCGGTAAAATTTTCAGGATTAGGTAGTTAACCACAAATTCCGACTTTTGTTCCAATTTCGACGAAAGTGTACCGAATATGAATATTGTTCGGTAGGCTTTCGATACCAAACAATTCGGTATAATAACCGGGATACGGTAGTTATACAGAATACCGAACATGTTATCGGTCTAAACTTATTCGGTATAATAACTGGGATTAGGTAATTTATTCGTTATAATTTCCACGATTCGGGAGTTACCACGAAACTCGGAAGAGGTCGAGTGAAGCACTGGTCGCAGACAAAGGGGATGCTCTATTACTAAAAGAAGATCTAATCATAAATATTTCGAAAATTCCGAATGCAGCGCTTTTCGTAATATTCTCTATTTTGTGGATGGGCGCGTCCTTTGACCGGGGTTTTAGGCCAGTTTTAGGATTAAGATTTCGAAACATTAAAAGCTAGAATCTGGATGGAAATTAAATTTGGCAGGAAAAAGCAAAAAAAAATCTCGCATGCGGCGCTCACTTTATGTGTTTATACGTAGTATTGACTAGACTACAATTGCTGCTGCTACGTCGCTCCATCCGGTTCCTGGAACTTCTTAAGAGTCTCGGTATTTAATCCAGGGTAAATGATAGATTTGTGAGAGAAGCAGTTAAATTTTCGCCTATAGAAAAAAAAATGGATTTCGGAAACTTTTCGCCTGCGGCGCTCGATTTAATTTTCTATTGGCTATAATAGATAGAAGCTGTTACGCCTGGGAGTACATTCTCCATGTGAGCTTCGCCAAATCGCCGCCTAAGCTCGGATTCTCAGTTTCTAGGATTCGGTAAAAAAAATTATAGATTCTGTGAAGTTTGGGCTCTGCACCCCCCCCCCCCCACACACACACACGAAAATGTACTTGCCACGCCCCTGCCTAAAGGAGAATATTTATTGGACCTCTCATCCGGACAATCAGATCAGTAGAGGTCCGGACTTCACAGTACCTCGTAAGAAAATTGAAAAAGTAAAAAAAAAATGATAGTGGTTTTTTGCCGAATCACGGCTAAACGACCTCTCCACTGAAAACAAAAACCAGACCCGATTCGCACTCAGAACTCGGTAATTACGTAATCCGATTGATGTAATGCCAGATGAGAAAGACGCGCGTTCTAATAAAAGGTTGTATACTGCTTCTGGTTAGCACGTTCATCTTTCAAAACAGCACCCATTCAGAAACAGCGTACTTTACAGAGAATCGCTGAACATCTCGTGTCGAGATCGAACCAACCGGACGTGATTCACAGTAATATTTGTTTCCGAAGCTTCATTCTATGTCCACCTCTTGGAACATATCGATTATAAGAAAGAAAGACGGAGAATGGTTTTCCTCCAAGTCGCAACGCTGAATGCAAAGTAGCGAGTTCCAGACGTCGAACTTGCAGACCGTCCCCAACGACGACAAACTAGTTAATGCAAGCCCCTCCTTCTGCCAGAAACTTCCGTCATATTCTAAACAAGAACACGGATCCGTCGGCAGACCGAATACTATACATATTCCTTCAGCCCAAGCTGACTGCGAATCATATTTGATAGTGCAAAATGGATACGTCAGCTGAATTTTATTACAGCTATATTTCTTAGAGCAATATTTCGGCCCTTCTTGGCAAGGGTCCTCTTCAGGCTCAAAACCGCTCAAGTTGGAAAAACGAAACTTGTGGGAAACACTTTTTCCAACTTGACCGGTTTTGAGCCTGAAGAGGACCCTTGCCAACAAGAGCCGAAATATTGCTCTAAGAAAATTCAGCTGACGTATCCGTCTAGAGCTATCAAATAAGACCGAATACTATCCAGGGATATGCTTGACTGTATCCATTTCAGACTTAAAGGACCCCTCGCACTATTTACTCTTCAACTTATAGTATTTTGAAATATTTGAATACTTTAAAACAAGGCTGTGCTTTCAACAAATAACCCACGGTTTTGGTTATTTTAAGCCTTTTCCGAGACCCGTTGACTTGTAGCGAAAACAGGGAAACAATTTACATATCCGGTTTTTCTGACAACCGTCGACAGCGTGATACACATCGAAGGTAGCAAAACACAGCAAGTGAGAAAATCAGCGTGGTTTTGTTAGAGGGGTTACAATACCGTACGAAATTGGGGTCTTGGAGTTTAGAAATATATGGAGTGATTATGGAAGTAAGTTGCGTTAGTATTATCAGTCAGACAGGTCCATTAAAGTTTAACAGAATAGGGCAGAGATAGGACAATCCAGTCACCCCTAACTTATTCACTTAAAGAGGCTTGAAAACCCCATGAAAATGCGTTACTTCGTTGTTTCGCTATTCACGAATCATCCGTTTTCATATAGTGCAATTTCCATGCTGGATTTGTGGTACATCTGTGCGCTTGTACCTGGTTATATGATTAACTAAAACGATTTACGAAAACGGGTCCAATCAGTGAGCTACTTCCACGATCACTGGCCACTGAAAAGCCACGTTTGTATTGAGATTCAAAAATTTTCCGCGTAATAGTAGAATTCTGCGTTGTGAGGGCGGCCGTAGATATTCTGAACGTCATACTATAGCAAATAGTGGAAACTAAAAACATTCCTTAACATAATCTAAATAATGCTGCGTATTGAGTTATATGATGCAAAACTTTACCTTATAGAACGAAGGCAATAGCCGCGTTCGTTTTCGTCGTGCGTCGATGTCGGTACCAAGAACGTCGTTTAAATTTTGTCATATTAGTGTTTTCTTTGGCACGTTCTATAAACGTCGTTTCATGAACGACGTTGATACGAAAACGTTAATAGTCGAACTAACTTAATATTTACAACAGCAGCTACTATTACGACGACTGTATTTGTCTATGAAGAAGCACTCTCAACCTGATGTTATGGCGAGGGGTGTAGTAGGCCGGACATTGATGGTAGATGTCCTTGGATACAGTCATCGGAGTCAGGACAGCCCAGGGCCTCTGGTAGCCTAATACACGTGCAGACTTCACGGGTTCATTGTGGATTCCCCGGTCGATTCACACTAAGGTCTGCATACCAACCACAATAGGCTATAAACCACCCATCATACACTAGGCTTTACAGACCAGTCCACTCTAAGGAGCCTTAGACAAGACTCGTAACAATGACCTAGGGTCCGTAAATAAACAAAAGGTTTTATTCTCTGGTATGAGCTGTACTTACAAAATAAAAACAACCTTTATGTAAAAAGGCTTGTTGCCCCGGTCACGCCCCGGAAAAGAAGTGCGGAAGAAGATGACTCATCCTCGGCGGATAGAGTCATGAACATGAGGTAATAAAATAATACAGAATCACGGCAGTATAGAAGATTAAATTACTGGACGGAAAGGGAGTAACGCTGGCTAACGGCGGCAGAAGTTAGCAGTGAGGGGTGCAGATGGCACCACCGTAACACTACAATAAAGTAAGTATAACAAGTTCAGTATAACAGGCCCACTGTTCTTAAGCTTAGTTTATAAGTTTAATTTGTTTTGCCGAGAATTTTGAAAATTCGCGCCTAATTACTGAACCGAATGTTGAAACTGACTTTCCGCCTCCGTTCGTCGTTTAGGAACGACGAATGAAATGGCGGTTCAACCGAACAAAGGAACCCCTTATTCTCGGCAGTCCAACGCCGTTCATGAACGACGTTATAATGGAAACGCTTATAGTAAAACGACGGCTGGAACGGCGAACCAACGACGAAAACGAACGCAGCTAACGCTTCCAGTGGCGCATATTTGGGGAGATGGAAGGGAATGGTCGGCTCTTCCCACCTGACATTCTGGTTTCATTTCTTTTTTAAAGTTAAAGAAAACTGAGGCAAACAGATTTACTGAGCGTGTTGCTACGAAGATATGCGTATATAAATAAACTCAGCGAATATCGTTACGAATTCTGTCGAACGGAAAGCATCGCTTAAAAAATGGAGCGAGCACCAATCCCAAGGGTGAATCAATATTCCAAGTACTAAACTTCCTTGAGCCGTTCGCTTTACTTAACGAGAAGGGGAGAAACCTCTAATCTAGTTCAGCCAAATCCAGGCGCACCCAAAACAAATGCTATAAAGTGTGAGAGGTTCAAAGAACGAATGAAAGGAGAAAAATTTCTGAACGTATGCAGCGCCGTCTTCAGCTCCGTGAAAAGCTAATAAAGTGGTTGAAGCTCACCCGTAAAGTGGCATAACAGGAACCCAGTCATACTAAACAGAGAGATAGCCGCAACTTTGACCCTAGGAGAACACTCAAGAAACAAAAGCTAGCAAAAATGAGGACTGATTCAACAGTGAGACTAATGGCAACCATGTCTGACTAGTTTAGCAGACCACCGAAAAGGGTCAATCCGACTAGGTGGAGATCTGGTTGGAGGATGCAGTCGTGGGTATTAAGCTAGAGGCTGGTTGTTGCCGGGGGATTTGTCACCAGTGGGGGCCTCGTGAAGCGTTGGAAAGCTCTAAGAGAATTGTCTATGTAACCTCCAAAAGCAGAGCTTAAGATCTACGCTGTTTGATACGTGTACTCTAAGCACTCGTTCCATCCGAGGGGTTGCCAATTCTCAATTTTGCTAGACAGCCAGTGCCCGGTGCCCAGCCTTAACAGGCTGCCACGTGTTAGAACATTAAAATCAGAATTAGAAGCACTGAAAGATGAATCGCCTATAGATGTTCCTTCAGCCCAAGCTGACTGCGAATCATACTTGACGGTGTTATTAGAGCTTAAGCAGCTCAAGCTGGAAAATGAACTTAAAAAAATGAAAAGGAAAATCAAGTTCATCCCAGCTTGAGCCTGAAGAGGACCCTTGCCAAGAAGGGCCGAAATGTAGCTCTAATAAAATGTAGCTGACTTAAACGTTTTGCACCGTCAAATATGAATCGCCTAATTTTATGACCGGCACCGCTGGTTTCGGAATATACCAGAAAAGGTTGTACAGTAGGTGCCGAGGAGTGGGCAACCCCTCGGTTCCATCACCAGCTGGCCTAAACTCGATCAACACGCTCAATTGTTAGTATGAGGTTAACTAGTGACAGGTAAGCCCACGGAAAGGCCCGTTACCGTACTAGGAGAAACGGGGAAAGTCAGATATCCAGCTAGCGCCAAAAAAAGGAAGAGATGAGAACAATGGCAGTTTTGTTTTCTGCAGGAGATTCAGACGATGCACAAAATAATCGTGTTGGCAATCACTGGAAATACACTTAATACTCTATATGACAAAGTCCAAAACACGCCAGTGATCCTCAGGGAAGAAGGAATAAACGTCTCCGTAATGACTCAAACTCAACAACTCAAATCCTGCGTCAAACAAGCACGGCGATCTTCGGTAGCAGCTGTGATACCCAAAGTGATACCGCTTCTGGCTCTTTCGCTAGGTACCCGGCGATTTTGCGTCGGCAAGGAGAGTTAGTCATCAAGAGTAGATAAGTCAGCTAACCTTTTTTTCCTTTCTTCGTCTTGGACAGGTTGTGAATTAAAGTTTAACTGAAGAGTCAACTTACTTTTGTATCATTTAACTAAACACACTGCTTTACTTGGTACGTGTAAAGGGGTTGTTTGGGTTTTCAATATTTGTGCTAGAATGACGTTCAGAATATGTCCTCACAACCCAAAATTCTACTAGGCTATTCTACTACCCGGAAAATTTGCATCTCAGTCGAAACGCCGCTTTTCAGTGGCCAGTGATCATCTTGCTGAAGATGAATACTTAGTTTTCTTAAATCGTTTTCGTCAAGCATACAACACAGGTGCAAGCGCATACAGGTACCACAAATCCGAAAGGGAAATTCCACTATTTGAAAATCGATCATTAGCGAATAGCGAGCAACGAAGTAACGCATTTTCATCGGGTCTTCAAGCCTCTTTAAGTGAAAAAGCTATGAGTAACTAGATTGTCCTATCTCAGCCCTTTTCGGTAAAACTTTAAAGCACAATGGGCACTAACTATGCTTTAATGTTTATAAAATGCTTCACACATACACGTTTCTGACTTCCACTAGTTAGCGCCTCAAAAATAAGCCGTTTTCTGGTTATCGCTTGTCATTGACTCTCCGGCGCATCGGCGGAGACGATTTCTGAGCATGGCACTGCAAGGCGCGAAAAGTCAAAAACTCTTAGCCATGTGCGAAAATCGATCATTTTGTAGAGCTGAGTGATGAGAGTGCCGTGGCTGCTAAAATAAACCGTCTCTAAAGCTTGCAGATTGCTCCAGTGTTATCTTGATGCAACTTTCTGTTGTTTAAGTACCGAACAAAAAGTTTTGTATTCTGGATGTAAAGTTACAATCCTGCCAAAAATGTACAAATATAACCAACCTACTTGCAGCTGATTCCAGAGCTTACAAGGAATTCTCAGTTAACACCATTAATATGAATATTTGTCAAAAATACAAATAATCCGGAGTCTATAATAACAACGAATGGATAAGAAAAAAGATACTCCGCTTATATTTGTCGAAGCTAGTAAATCGGAGTATGGCAGTCAGCAAAAAAGGCGTAACGATATATTAGCGAATGTAAGTTGTCGAGGAATCTGCTGACTTCTGATGTAACATTGTATTCTAGGGGGTGGTAATGTGGTATCATGATTCCGCCTACTGAACTTTAAGAAACTTTTGTCCTGTACAGCAGCTCTTTTCGTCGGAAATTTTTATTTTCTTTAGCGGGTCTTCAAAGAAGAGCTCAGAATATGCTGTTCCTGTCCCATTGTTTATTTCCTGATAACTCTTAACGTTTTCTTTTACCAAAGCGTCAAGAGGTATAACACTCCTTCCAAGATGATAATTCGAGAGTTCCTTTGCTGATTACCGGTCACTACTTTCGCCGGTTTCCGCGACGACGGGAATCCTAAACTCCTTTTGACGGTGACTGCTGTTGGGTTCGAAAGAACCCAGACCCAATTATTTTTGGGATCCCAAAACGCAAGTGGAGGGATACCTATAACATCGCAAAAGTTGTCCGTCACTCAGCATGATAACCCTCGAAGGGAACGAGATATTTTGATCAAACTTGGTGTGAGGAGTCTTTGGGTCAAGGGAGAGGTCGAGTTCGTAGATGGGCTATGTAGTCCTACAGTTAGAAGTGGGGGAGGGGGTTCAAATTAAGGGGCAAACAAAATATTTTTAAACAGCTAATGAGATAGTCAATTAAGGGGTAAGAAGACATGCTGAACCCGAATATGAAAACCATTTTCCCGCACGCCGGAAAAGTAGTTCGCCCGGAATCCGGCTAAAACCGGAAAATATGTTCAAAGTAAAAGTTTTATTTGATGTTAACTGGATGTTCGGTTCAGGGGTAAGAAGACATGCTGAACACTTATGTGAAAATCGTTTTCTACCCGGACAAGTAGTTCGCCCGGAATCCGGCCAAAACCGGAGAATTTTTTTAAAGCAAAAGTTTTATTTGTAGTTGATAAGATATCGGATTTAGGGGTAAGAAGAGGTGCTGAATCCGTATATGCAAGTCATTATTTACCCGGACATACAGCTCGCCCGGAATCCAGCTGGAACCGGAATTTTTTCTAAGCTAAATTTTTATTTGAAGTTAATTAGACGTTTGATATAGGGAAAAGCAGATACGCTGAATTCGTTTTCTAGCTTTATTTTTTCACCGGACAAGTAATTCTGGAATTCGGCCGAAGCCGGAAAATTGGCAGAAGTAAGGCAGGAAGTTTTCGTCAAAATAGATATGACTTATCGGGGTAAACACACATGCTGAATCCATATATGAAATTGGTTTTCTCAGATGATTAGCTATTTGGCCTTAATCTTTTTCTGAATTTTAATAGTAAAAATGTTCAAGGAGTCAGGCGAAGACTAGATCTGGCGAAAACAATCCCTAATTACCAATCTGGATCACATATCGAATTTTTGGGATCCCATCGAAACCTTTGGTCTTGTCTTGTTTGTTTTTTGGTTATGTCAAGTTTCGTGAAGTGTTTGCCTGTGAGTTGCAGATTATCGGCTACCCTCGCTGTGGGTTTGTGGAGCGGGCGCCCATCTACCGGTGAATCATGGAATAATTCTTACTCATAAACGTAATTAGTTACATGTCAAATAGGCTTGTTATATTACTGTATCAGGTTTTTGTCATTCTACCTTATAGGCGTATTCTCGCCGTTCCCAGAGTACTCCACGTGAAATCAAAAGGAACTGCGAGAATAGAGGGAGTCACTCCACGCGGACTCCACGGACGGAAAACAATGAGATCGTGGGGATGCTTCCGAAATGGATTTTGTTCAAAAGAGAAAATATACAGTTGACGAAAGTTCGTTTATATTCTTGATGACTAACTCTTCTTGCCGATGCAAATCGCCCTGTACCTAGCGGAAGAGCCGGAAGCGGTATCACGGTTGCTCCCAAACATCGCCATTATTGGTTAAAACAGGATTTAGTTGTTGATTTTGAGTCGTAGTGCTACGTTTTCTCGTTCTTCTCGAGGACCTTTGGCGCGTTTTGGACTTAGCAATATGGAGTATTCTGATTGTTTTTAAGTAATTATACATTGCACCAACACCAGTAAAAACTGATTCCCCTCCAAATCTGAAAGGGAGTCCTTTTTGATGATGGTGATGATAATCGGAGCATTCCCCTTCCATGGGGACTCGCGAGAATACGGGAGGGACAAACAAAAACGCAGGGACTCCTCAAGTGGAGTCCTCGGGGAACGGCGAGAATACGCCTTATGTCTTCGGATTCGACCCTCCATCAAAATCATTTTGTACACAAGTGCAATTTTGATCATGGACACATTAGCTGAAGTTGCAAAATCAGAGTATTGGATTAGGTTTCAAAAAACCTGGTTTGGATGTTATTGTCCGTTTAATGCTAATGTCTCTTTAATGTTGGTTATTGAAAGCCGGGGTTTCGAAAGAGGTTGAGTTTTATCCGTAGAATTAGGATTCAAAAGCCCAGGTTTGTATGTTAATATTCGATTAATCTTGATGTATCTTTAATGTTCGTTGGAATCCCGGCTTCACTCCCTTCGGAAATAAGCCTAGGCCCTTTTCCGTGTAATTTTACCAGCATGTTAATCCTAGTTAAGTACAGGCTACGCATACACTGTAAAAAGTTTCTCAGAGTAAGGATTAAAGTTAACTGCAGTATTTGCCACTGGGTTTAATCTTATCTCTACTGAGATAAAATTAATCCGAATTAGAGATAAGATTATCTTTTTAGAGACAAGATTAATCCCAGTAGGAAATACTGCAAGACTTTTTAGTTACAGTGTAATAACACCAATTTCTATAATTGTGTTATATGTTGTTTGCGTAAATGACAATCGAATGCTGGCATGTAGAATACAGAACAGGGAACCTGCCCCCTTATGCTTTGCTCACCTCGTTATTGTTATTATTAAGGAACTAAGTACTTCAAGTCAAGTACGTTCCTTGATGTCCGTTGAGCTACGCACATAAGAGAAACGATAAATATAGCAGTCGCGCTTACCTTGGTTGCTTCGGCAAAGCCCTTGGCTGCTTTCCCGAGATTGTCGACTCCCGGGATCGGCTTGGAGGAGGTCCTTGGCTGTGACCAGAACCGCCAGACAATGTTCGCCGATGGCTCAGAAACTCAGTGTCGTCCTGGCGAGAGCTGCTAGCTGCAGGCTGCACCGGTTGACCAATAAGAAGCCCCTGAAATGATCACAGCATCAAAGCTATCGGCCGAACTTACACAAAACAAATAAAACTCTATAAGGTTGATCCTATTGTAATAATAATAATTTATTTATAACCCACTTTCCTATAAAAAGACAAGCGGAGTAAAATTACACAAAAAGAAGAAAAAGACAAAAGCATATTAACTACTTCACCTTTATCTCGGACAGCAACACGCTGATAATACTACGGTTTTGACCTAGGGAGGCGAATGCATCACTTGTTAACTTAGCTCTAAGTAACTTAAAAGACTGAAGAATATCAGTGGCACCATACTTCTTAACAATACATGTATTACGAAACGATGTCGGAAGGTACAGTAGAAATTTGCAATATCTAAAGTAAGCAATACGGATATACCTTATACCTTATTTAGTAGCGAATGCAACCCAGTTAAAAACTAAACAGAATGGTCACAATATGTAGAATACATTCAGGCTAAAGCTTTGGGCAAATACTTTCCACGGTTAGGTACAATTTTTGCGTAACCAATTTTCAGCTTTTCTTTTACATGTCTCAAAATCTGAAATGGCAAAGCAGAGTGTGTAGTGCAAATATGAATGCCTGACCATCGTATTAATCATAACAATTTTTTTAACCCACAAATCGTACAAGACGACAACAGTGGAGTGAAGAAGGAAATAGGAAAACATAATTAGGAAAATACAACACATACGAACAAAATACTCAAGAGTCATACAGACGAATAAGCCCATGAAATGGCGACAGAAATTGATCCTATAAAAACTTTCGGACTGATGTGCCCCCGACAAGAAGATAATAGTTGCGTTTTTGCAAATACCATGGTATCTGGTACCACGGTAACTGAATCTGCAATTAGTCGTCTTTGCAGTTACGGTGGTATCTGATACACGGTTGCTCTGCAAACCGACTTTTGTCGAAATTGCACTTTTCTAAGTCATCTGAAAAGAAAAACTGATATCCAGTTACATCACTAAGTCCTAAACTTCTTTCTCACCAATTTGACAAAATTTGATCAAGGTGAGATGACTTTTCATCTGCCACGATCAGTTACCACGGTCGGACCGTGGTATCTGAATATCAGATACCACGATAACTGGCCAGATACCACGATAAATGCAAAAACGCCTTTTGACCGTGGTATCAGATACCACGATAACTGCAAAAACGACTTTAAGCCGTGGTATCCTGCAAAACGCAACTAATAAAATTACTTAACGATATGATACTAATTATTTCGAACTCGACCCACTGTTCTGTCAAGCCCGACAGAAACGCAAGTAATCGGGTTTTTACGGGCGCAACATTAGTCCTTGGCAAAGGTTGCTGCAACACTTCACGTGTTTTTGTACTTTTAACTTCAAATACCTTGAACTTTGGTCGGGACTGGGGAGTCATTAGTGTTTTATGTACTTTAAGCTCCAAATACCCCTGAACTTTGGTCGGGACTGGGGCATGACACGGGCTTGAACCATATTTGACAATGCAAAACTGATAAGTCAGCTACATTATATAAGAGCTATATTCCAGCCCTTCTTGGCAAGGGTCCTCTTCAGGCTGAAGCCGCTCAAGCTGGAAAATGTACTTGCGGAAAAAATAACAAAAGATTCTTCCTTGGATATTTGATTTTGTGAATTCCTTCCTGAAAATTGCTTGGAGTTTAAGCTGGTGCTGTGATTTCATTTTGGACACGGCTGCTGTTTTGCTGCTCAATTGGGTCGCTCAAGAGGGTAAAGATTTTTCTGCATTTTGGTTTTGGAACGACCTGTCTCTTCTTCTTCCTTCCAGCTCGAATCCGGGTACCGTTTCGCACTGATTGATTTCGCCGGATCATCGGTATGGCACCAAGTCACAGATAAGCAAGGAGTCAAACTGAGAGTCTAGTAGTTGGGACTGGGAACAGAATCCGTGACAAAATGAACACAAAACATCATCGCTACACTGTACGAAGTTTGATAACAATTGATACACGTTGCACATCCTTGCATTAAATGCACTCCAGTTTACTGCCTGGCCCTTGTGACCAACTTCTCTGGGGAAACTGACCAATCTTTCCGGATTCTCTATAACAATGCTTTCAGGTGGCTGTATTGTCTGCCTAGACACTGCAGTGCTTCTGGTATGTTTGTGGTGGCGGGACTTCCTTCTTTTCCTGCACTAAGGAGGAGAAACATTCTTTCTTTGCAGAACAGGATTCTCAGGTCGTCCAATCCACTTATGCGGGCTGCATCTGCCCCGCTTTTGAGGTTCTCTCTGCCTGTGTGGCTGGAATAGGAGCGGTCTCTGCGGGTGACCCAGGTTCCACCTTTAGCCCGTTCTTTTAGTTTAGTGTACTGTTTGTTTTGATTGTCTTATATTTGTTTTTCTTATAGTTTTCACAAACCGTTAAATAAAGTAAATTGAAACTGAAACTGAATGTTATAAAAGCATACTTCAGTTAGGACTGTCTCGAGTGCTCTCTTTTTGTAAAACATAACAAAGAAGACGGTTTCGAATGTTATAGAAGGGGTTTTATGTGCTATGTTTCACGACAAGGCCACAGAACACCGTTAGCACAACGCCGGTAAAAGTTATTACCTTAAATCACAGCTTGGAGTGAAATAAGGACTTTTGATCCTGTTGAATCACTCCTTGTGATGACTGTTACATTTGTGGTTGGTTTTAGTTAGTTGTGTTTTAGTTTCGGTTTAAAAACGTTGGAGAGCCCTGGTCTACGAGAAATTCTTCCCCCTAAGATGACCATGACCGGTCTTGACCTATTAGGTCAAGGCCGGCAGGAGCTGCTGCCGAGCCTGTTCAAAAGTTGGAGCCAGTACCCTTTCCACCTAACCGAGATACAAACAAAAAAATGTTCCGTCGTTTACTGACCTTTTTAACGGGCATTCCGGAAAACCTTCATGAATGAAACGTCCTTTTTTGTTTGTCGTTTTTTAATTGTAAATATTATAATTGTAAAATATTCCTTCAGCCCAAGCTGACTGCGAATCATATTTGATACTGCAAAATGGATACGTCAGCTGAATTTTATTAGAGCTATATTTCGGCCTTTCAAAACAAATTTTTCCCTCAAGTTCGTATTTCCAACTTGAGCGGCTTTGAACCTGAAGAGGACCCTTGCCAAGAAGGGCCGAAATATAGCTCTAATAAAATTCAGCTGACGTATCCGTTTTGCACTATCAAATATTATAATCGTTGATTACACCTAGTTTTATGTTGGTGTTATTTTGTAGATAATGATTTTTAGTTGTAGATGCTTCAGTTCAATTATTTAATCACGTTATGTACGATGAAAGGTTTAACTTCGAGTTTTATTGTGAGACAGACATGTACATTGGCCAAATGAAGAACATTGGTTATGATTAAATATTCCTTGAGCACAAGCTGACTTTGAAACATATATTACAACGGATACGTCAGCTAAGATGCTTCATCAGCGATATTTGGGCCCTTCATAGCAAGGGCCCTCGTCAGGCTGTCAATCTTCCGGGTCAACGTCGGGGAAAACAAAAGCAGCGGCCGTGTTAAAAGTTAAATCTCAGGACTAGTTTTTTCCCTGGAGTGGTATTTGAAAGTAATTTGCCCCGATAACATATTTATAATCGGTAGAAGTTTCAGTTATTTATTACAGGTTTGTTTCCTTCCCCGACGTTAACCCTGAAGATTGACAGCCTGACGAGGACCCTTGTCAAGAAGGACCGAAATATCGCTGATGAAGCACCGTAGCTGACGTATCCGTTGTACACATTATTTGAATAAGTTAGTTGTGATTGTTTTTAATTGTTAGGTTAAATAACCAGAATATATATGATGAAAATTCAAAGTTCGCCTTTCACCGTGAGAGAATTTGTTATGTAAACTTAAACCTGACTTAAACTGAATTGAACTGAAGAAAAATAACAATTATTATTAGTAGTAGTATTTATTACCCTTTAATCCGGAAAAAGAAAATCTACACTGATTAGCTTAGTGTAAACAAACAAAACAATAAGAAAACGAAAATCACATATCCCTCTGGGAAACCAAAAAGATCGGCATTATCTTATCCCAGATGGGATCAAACAAGGATACTCATTTAAGGTTCCCGTTAATATTTCAAAGTTTTTGCCAGATTTTAAGTTCAACATCAGTTGCATTTTTGCAGAACCCATGCTATCCCTTACCATGGTAACTGGATCTGCAATTAGCCGTTTTTGCAGTTACCGTGGTATCTGATACTACGGTTGCTCTGCAAAAACGACAATTGCCGAAATTGCGTTTATCGAAGTCATCCAAAATAAAAACTGATATCCAGTCACATCACTAACTGCCAAACTTCTTTCTCCACCAATTTGACAAAATACTAGGCTCTATTTTTGGTGATGATGAAAGTGAGATGACTTTTTCAGATACCACGATCGGTTACCACGGTCGGACCGTGGTATCTGATCAGTTACCACTTGGTGTGAGGATTCTTTGAGTCAAGAGAAAGATCGAGTTCGTAGATGGGCTATGTAGCCCTACATTTAGGGGTGGGGGAGGGGGTTCAAATTAAGGGACAAACAAAATATTTTTAAACAGCTACTGAGATAGTCGATTAAGGGGTAAGAAGACATGCTGAACACGATTATGAAAACCATTTTCCCGTTGGACAAGTAGTTCGCCCGGAATCCGGCTAAACCCGGAAAGTCTGTTAAAAGTATAAGTTTTATTTGATGTTGATTAGATGTTCGATTTAGTGGTAAAAAGACATGCTAAACACTCATGTGAACATCATTTTCCACCCGGACAAGAAGTTCACCTCGAATCCAGCCAAAACCGGAAAATTTGCTAGAAGCAAAAGTTTTATTTGAGGCTGATAGATGTCCGATTTCGGTATAAGAAGAGATGCTGAATCCGAATATGACAAGAATTTTTTTTACCGGGACATATGGTTCGGCCGGAGTTTTTATTTGAAGTTGATGAGATGTTCAAGATACGCTGAATTCGTTTTTTAGCTTTATTTTTTCGCCGGACAGGTAGTTCCAAAATTCGGCCGAAACCGGAACTGGCAGAAGAAATGCAGGAAATTTCGATCGGTTTTGTCAAAATAGATATAACTTATAGGGGTGAACACACATGCTCAATCCATATCTGAACTTGGTTTTCTCAGACGATTTGCTATTCGGCCTTGATCTGTTTCTGAATTTAATAGTACAAATGTTCAAGGAGTCTGGCGAAGACTGGATCTGGCGAAGACAAGACCCAATTGTCTGGATCAAATATTGAATTTTTGGGATCCCATCGAAACCTTTGGTCTTGTTCCATCTGGAAACATTACGGGCGGAATCAGACAAAAAGGATATTCGGTCCGTCAGCTTATTCCACGGTACTGAAAAGATTAGCAAGTACCACAATCTCACCTGCATTCGTTTTGCGACCTGTTCATCCCTTAATTGCGTCATTCTCCTTTGTTCTCCTTCTTCACGTTCAAGCTCTTCGGCTAGCCGCCGAGCAACTGCAGCGTCAGCATCTTCTCTGAAACAAAAATATACACCCTGAGCTAGTTGGAGGGTGGCGGTCCTAGTTCGCTCCAAGAACAATCCACTAAGGTTGCGTTCAGGAACTTAACGATCGTTAACAAATTGTTAACAGTTGTTAACTTTTTGCGTTCCACGTTTCTGATTTCGAAATTTAAGCTCCGCCCATCTACAATTTCCGTTCCAGAGCTGCAGTTAGCTCCGCTCCGAAGTAAAGTTCATGATTGTTAACAAGTGTTAAGTTCGTGGAACGCAACCAAAGTAGATGTATGATTGGAAAAAGACATCCATTGCCGAGACCTCAAAGGTGGTACAACAGTTATCACAAACGGACGTGCAAAACAGAATACTTACAACATTTGGCAAACTTTAGGATTCTGAAATTCAGACATCTCAGCAGAATAGCCTCTTTCATGACGGTTGGTGTCTCGGTAGCATAGTCACGATCAAAGATTCAAGACAAACGGTTCATATATAGGCGGTCCAAAAGTTTTAAAAGGACCCCTCGCACTATTTACTCTTCAACTTACAGTATTATAAAATATTTGAAAATTAAAACTATGCGCTGCTTTCAACAAATAGATCAGGGTTTTGGCTGTTTTAAGCCTTTTCCGAGACCCATTGACCAGCAAAAACAGGGAAAAAATCTTATCCGGTTTTTGGGATCCCAAAACGTAAGTGGAGGGATACCTATGATATCGCAAAAGTTGTCCGTCTGTCTGTCCATCTATGGGCAAGATAACTCTCGAAGGGAATGAGGTATTATGATGAAACGTGGTGTGAGGATCCTTTGGGTCAAGGAAAGGTCGAGTTCGTAGATGGGCTCTTTGACCCTACACTTGGGGTGGGGTTTCAAACTATTGGGCAAACAAAATATTTTTAAACAGCTAATGAGATAGTCGATTAAGGAGTAAGAAGACATGCTGAACACTATTATGAAAACCATTTCCTCCACGGACAAGTAGTTCGCCCGGAATCCGTCCAAAACAGGAAAGTTTATTAAAAGTAAAAGTTTTATTTGAAGTTGATTAGATGTTCGATTTCGGGGTAAGAAGAGATGCTGATCGCTTATGTGAAAATCTTTTTCTACCCAGACATGTAGTTCGCCCGGAATCCAGCAAAAACCGGAAATTTTGTTATAAGTTATATTTTTATGTTGGATATGCTGAATTCGTTTCTGAGCTTATTTTTCGCCGGACAAGTAGTTCCGGAATTCCGCCGGACCGGAAAACTGGGAGAAGCAAGGTAGGAAGTTTCGATCGGTTTCGCCAAAATATATATGACTTATAGGGGTAAACACACATGTTGAATCCATATCTGAACTTGGTTTTCTCAGATAATTAGCTATTTGGCCTTAATCAGCTTCTAAATTTTAATATTAAAAATGTTCGGGTGCAGACTGGATCTGACGAAGGCAAGACCCAATTGTATGGATCAAATGTTGAATTTCTGGGATACTATTGAAACCTTTGGTCTTGTTCTGATGGAAAAACATCTCGCAGACAACCGTCAACAGCATGATACACATCGAGGCAGCAACACACGGCAAGTGAGAAAATCAGCGTTTTGTTAGAGGGGTTAGAATGTACCGTACGAGTAGCCCTTCGGGCTTAGAAATATATAGCGATTATGAAAATAGGTCGCATTAGTATTATAAGAAAGACAGGTCCTTTAAAACACACAACCCAGGACATCGTTTTGTATCTTTCTGCTTAATTATTTAGCTTACATGAATGTGAAAGCCATTGATTAACATTTACAGTGCATTTAGATCAGTTGTGTATGATGAGCGTCTGCGTCTGATGACTTTGGTGTGGTTCTTTGACGTGATTTAAAAAAAATAGCTGCAACGTGTAGGATGCAAGGTTTGGTGGTTTCGCTGGACGTGTCACCGGGTGGTGTTGGTGACCGGGTGGTGACGGGAGAACACGCATATCATATCGCATAGCAGTCAGCTTGGGCTGAAGGAATATTTATCACCTAGGTAGAGAACTTCAAATCGTCCATACATGCTGCCGACAAGTACACATCTTAGCTGGAAAGAAGAAGAAGAGACAGGTGACTCCAACACCAAAATGCAGAAGAATCTCTACCCTTTCGACGACCGAATCGAACAGCAAAAACAGCAGTCGTGTCCAGAAGGAAATCACAGCACCAGCTTTAACTCCAACCAGTTTTCAGAGAAGAAGTTCACAAGATCAGATATTCAATACTCTTTAATTGTTTCTCCACAAGTTCATTTTCCACTTGGAACGGCTCGAGCCTGAAGAGGACCCTTGCCAAGAAGGGCCGAAGAATAGCTCTAATAAAATGTAGCTAACTTATCCGTTTTACATCGTCAAATGCGCATAGGCTATCTCCGTTAGTATGAATGGCATGTACTGAATTATAAATGTTGTATTTAGTTAAAGGAGTCTTTCCATCCGTGCACAACGAATCTGCCTTCTCAGCCGGGCTCTGGAAGTTTTGTTATTTAGTTTATTATTAAAAGAACCTGACCCTGGATACGAAATTCAAGTTGGGAATCTAAGAAATGCCGCGGAGTTGCAACTCGGTTCGGTTGTAGCCCGGAGGACATTCGGCAAGTGTAGTCGGCCTCACTAATCGATCTGTCTTAGATAATTTACTACGCAAAAACGAAAGGTCTGACAAGGGGGTGTGGGCTCAATTTTTCTGTAGGCTACCACTGGTGGAAGCAGTAGCATCGTTCGTTTTGTTGTCCGTACAACAAACCTAGTTTTAAAATTGTCATATTAGCCTTTCTTTGGCAGATTGTATAAACGTCGTTTTACGAACCGAACTAGATAAGAAAACGTCTAAAACCTGAAGTTTATTAATATTTGCGACAGGCAGCCACAACAAAGTCTAACAAGACCAAAGGTTTCGATGGGATCCCAAAAACCTAATATCTGATCCAGACAATTGGGTCTTGTCTTCGCCAGATCCAGTCTTTGCCAGGCTAATCATCAGAGAAAAACAAGTTCAGATATACCTTTATAAGCCATATATATTTTGACGACACTGACCGAAACTTCCTGCTTTACTTCTGCCAAATTTCCAGTTTTGGCCGAATTTTGAGCGAACTAATTGTCAGGGTATATCCTTATCTCTATAAAGAACATTTAATCAACTTCAAATGAAACTTTTAATTTTAACCAACTTTCCGGTTTTTGCCGGATTCCGGACGAACTAATTGTCCTGCGAGAAAATGATTTTCACGTTTAGCATGTTTTTTACCCCGTAATCGGTTATCACATGAGCTGTTTAAAAATATTTTGTTTGCCCCTTAATTTTGAACCCCCTCCCCCACCCCTAAATGTAGGGCTACAAAGCCGTCTACGAACTTGACCTTACCCTTGACCCAAAGAGCCCTTACACTAAGTGTCATCAAAATATCTCATTCCTTCCGAGAGTTATCGTGCTCACAGACAGACGGACAACTTTTGCGATGTCATAGGTATCCCTCCACTTACGTTTTGGGATCCCCAAAAACTACTCTTCAAGGGTCCATGATCATTTGTGCCTCAAGTGTGTAGCTTACAAAGGACAACCTAGCTCCCTTAAAGTGCGCATCATCATCGCAAAGTGCAAGAAAAACTTTCGACTGAACGATACATTTTCATGGGCCACAAGAGAATATGAGCACTCGTGCCTCGAGGGTTTTGCCTACAAAGGATTACAATAAACCCGCGAGTTGACAAATTCCATAGTCATCTGATGTCCCAGCCTTGCAAGTGCCATATGAGCTTCTAGCTCTTGTTCAGCTTAGTTCGTAAGTTTTAAAGATGCTGTAAATGAAGAGGAGAGCTCTAGTGATGAAGGGCTTCTTATGACAGCTTTGTTGTTTCGCAATTTCAAAAATTTCCCCAACCGAAATGCTGAAACTGACTTTGGGCCTCAGTCCGCCGTTTCAGGAAAGACGAATAATGATAGGTTCCCACAGAAAGCGAATTCGCGTTCGCCTAGGCTAATCTGACGTCGATAACGGAAAAAATTCGCTTCGCTAGGCAAAAATTTCGCGTCGCGCCGTTTCAGCTCCCCGAGTCAAATTATTTTCGCCTCGCCTTAGTTCGTCGATATTGTTGCCGTATATAACCATTCAGGAAATCAATAATCAACCTGGTCAAACCAGATACAGAGTATATAACCATAAAGTTGACTTTTCCCCCTATTTTCATCCTAGTCCTACGTATCGTATCCACGTATACGTATCTAGTCCTGGCGAATTCGCTCACGTATTGGCTGCCATTGGGGTCAACAAAACGAATTCGCTTAGCGGCGCGAAAGAACAAGATTCATTGGCGGAAAAAATTCGCGTTCTATGGGCACCTATCTTCAAACAAAACGCATTATTTTCGGCAGTTCGGCAGTTATAAAGAAAACGCTTATGGTAAAACGACGAACTGGAACTGCGAACAAAACGACGAAAACGAACACGGCTAATACTCGGTCGCTGTCGGTACGCCTTGTGCCTAGGAGTGCGAAACTCTTCGAAAGAACCGGAGGGAGCGTGCTGAACTCCAACAGAAAAGTTAGAACATGCATCTCTTCTGCCCGAGCTGACTAAAGTTCGCATATAGTGAAGCAACAATAATTAACCGTGAATAGAGCACGGAATAAGACTTCACTTGGATACGTCAAGGGCCGTTAAACATAGTTAAGGAAGAAAGGTTTCTACTCATGTCGCGAAAAGGAAGCTACCTTCTACCCCTGGGGTTCAAGCTCTTGAAGAGGAACGGATGCAGGGCAGACGATCTGCCACTTGTAAAGAACAAGACAAAGGTTTCGATGGGATCCCAAAAATGTAATATTTAATGGACTACTTCATCCAGACCGTTGGGTCTCGTAGATTTCAGATCTTCGCCAATCCCCTTTAACATGTTACTATTTATCCGTAATCAACCGCTTGAAAATGTACAAAAATGACAAAGTCTTGGGATGATGTTACAGCTTTTTGACAACAGCGGCAAAACAACTAATCAGATGATAACAACAAGTGCAGAGTTCAGCATGCATGTTTACCCTTAAATCGCATCTCTAATCGACTTTAGAAAAGCCTTTTACTTTGACAAAATACCTCGTTTTAGTTGTAAAACTGCATGCAGAGCAAAAGAGATGGTGACACTGAAAGACGAACCCAGAACCTCTCCATCCGAATTCCGAGTTTTTGTAAATTTCGGCAGAATTACATGTCTGACGAGAAAATAAAGTTCAAACATGGACTTATTTAGTGTTCTTACTCCCGATACGAATATATAACCGACTTAGTAATGAACTTTAGCTTTTAACAAATTTCCGGTTTGGCCGGACTCCGGGTTCTTGTCGGACGAGAAAATTAGTCTCAGCTCTGGATTCAGCATGTCTCCTTACCCTATATCGACTATCTTATTAGGTTTTTAATCTTCCTTTCAGATTTCCGATTTCGTCCGGATTTCGGGCGAACTACTTGCCCGGAAAGAAAAAAAAAATCAGAGTTGAATTCAGCATGTCTCTTTACCCTACGTCAAATCTCTAATCAACTTAAGATAAAACTTTTACTTTTAACAAATTTTCCGGTTTTGACCGGATTACGGGTGAACTAATTCTCCGCCGAGAAAACAAATATACCCCTTCGTACTAATCGACTGTCTCGTTAGTTTTAAAAAATATTTATTTTGCCCTTCTTTACCACAACCCCTAATATAGGCGTAGGCTATAGAGCCCATCTACGAAATTGAGCTGTAGTCTGACCCACAGAATCTTCACACCAAGTTTCAACAAAGTATCTGAACCCCTTTGAGAGTTATCGTGCTAACAGACGGACAGACAGACAGACACAGACAGACAGACAAACAGACGGACGGACAACTTTCACGAAGTCATAGGTATCCCTCCACTTACGTATTGGGATCCCAAAAAGTGGTATTTTAAAAGGGCTGAAGATAATATCACGTTGAATCCCCAAAGTTTTATATTATGAAAGCTAAGTTTACATAAACATTCTTACGCTACATGACCCTTTCGCATCTTACACAAATTTTCACACTCCAACAGATCTACGCTTGAATTTGAGGCATACTTGCATAAGCATGTGTAACTGTCTGGAAGGTTCAAGCAGTTCCGACGAAGAAGCAGAACAGTTGCCTATCAAGGTACAGTACTATCCTTGGCTGTTCAGGACTGACTGCAGGCACCGTTCACCTGCATGATGAATGGTTCCGAATCCATTATTTTCATAATATTTTATGTACAGTCAGCGTCACAAAAAAAAACGAAGAAACAAACGAAAATGGGGTTTGTAAAGGGCAACGTATAAAAGGCGAATATTTCGGGAGGACAACCGCCTCCCTTCTTCAGCGCAAACAGAGAGTTTCGAAAAAAAATGCCAAAACGAGGATGAACATCAGCAACCAAGAAAACCAAAACAAAGCAGAAAACCCAAAAAATCCGAAAATTAAAACGAAACTGGAAGATTTGTAAGCCAAAAATAAAGACAAAGACAGCGGGCCACTCAGCAAAACCCCATTTTCGTTGGTTTCTTCGTTGATTTTTTGTGATATGTCAGGCCAATGTGGTTTACGAAATTATCTACAGTCAGCGTGCTTTGGACTGAACACAGAGACTCATTTTCTCACTGAATCAGACATTTTTTTCATCCAAAAACTCGATGTTTTCAAAAACTCCAACTTTTGAATTTTGAAAAGAAGTCCAGCTGAAATCTACTTACGAGCCGGCCAAGTTAATAACGTCCCTAGGTTACGGGAAAAAAACAAAGTAAGTAACCAACTGTGAAAGGGTCACGTAACCAATTAAGCCAGTGAAAAAGGTAGTATGAAGGCATGTTTAAAGTTTAACTGAAAAGAGAACTTATTTTTGCGTCATTTAACTGAATACACGGAATTATTTGGGTTCTGCAAAGGGATTTTTTTTTAATTTTCCACTATCTGCTCTAGTAATGATGTTCAGAATATCTGCGGCCATCCCCACAGCGTAAATTCGACTATGACGCGGGAAATCAAAATCTCAACATAAACGCGGCTTTTCAGTGGACAGTGGTGAGATTGGTGAAGATTGCTTAGTGCCTCAACAACAAAAAAATCATAAATCTTTCTCGTAAGGCATATAACAACAAGAGCTGTAAGCTCATATGGCACTTGCATGGGTCAAGATGATTTGATTGATCAAAAGTAAGTTTCGACTTTGCGGTTGAGATGAGCACTCTAAGGGAGCTGGAACTTCATTTGTAAGCAAAACCCTTGAGGCAAAACTGCTAATGGGCTGATGGGCATCACGAAAATGCATATATTGCTTAAAAGTATTTTTTTTACTTTGCCCTCAAGATTGGTACTTTAAGGAATAATCGGATTTGGGAAGTAGCAATTTCTAAGCAAATGTTGTTGAGTCTCCAATATTCCAGCGAAGTTTCATCGTCCTAGCACATCTGGAAGTACCTAACGCGCGATCGCTGGAATCCCAGACCCCCCCCCCCTCCTCCAACTCCACCCACAATAACCGGAGCCAATCCGGTTCTGTAAATGATTAATCCAGAGCATCTGTTTGTCATTCCCACGAAGTTCGATCCAGATCACACCAGTCTAAGCGGGTCAAGTATTTTCCGCCCTCCCCCCAATAATTGCCGGATTCGGTCCGGAAATGAAAAAGGTCACCAGAGAAAAATGTCCTCTGTTTAATTATTAAATTTCACTCGAATCCGATCACCCGTTCCAAAGTTACGCATGACTCAATATTCCAGATTCCCCTCCCTCAACCCCCCCCCCCCCCAAGATTATCACATCGAGGATTTTTTTTATTCCAAGTCAGTTTGACCGGGTCCCTGATATGCCTTCCAAGTTTCGTCGTGAAAATCCCCCCAAAAACGGAATTCCGGGAAACCCAATCCTCCCCCCCCCCCCTCAAGTGTCCGGATCCAGTCAAATTATGTAAAAGATTTACATGGATCAGATGTTTTTTCTTCCCAGCAGGTTTCACTCCGATACCATAGTTCTAACCGTTTCTCGAGATTTCCGGTCCCCCCCCCCCCCCCCAGCTCCCCCACGGGGCACGTAGCCAATCCGATTCAGCAAATGACTTACCTAGAGCATCTGTTTGTTCTTCCCAAAAAGTTCCATCCCGATCCCTCCATTCTAAACGGATCACGTATTTTCCGCCCCCCCCCCCCCCAATAGTTGCCGGATCCGGTCCGGATATGAAAAAAATCATCGGAGAAATGTCCTCTGTTCAGTTCTTAAATTTCACTCGAATCCGATCACCCATTCCAAAATTACGCATGACTGAAAATTTTGGATTCCCCTCCTTCCACTCCCCCCACCATTATCTGATCGACAAAATTTTTATTTTGAAGTCAGTTTGATTGGGTCCCTGATATGCCTGCCAAGTTTCATCGTCAAAATCCCCAAAACCACCATCACCGGAATTCCGGGACCCCCCCCCCCCCATAAGTGTCAGGATCCAGTACAATGGTCTAAAGGACTTATCTAGAGCAGATGCTTGTTCTTCCCAGCAAGTTTCACTCCGATCCCTCCATTCTAACCGTTTCTTGAAATTTCCGGTCTCCCCCCCCCCAACTCCCCCCTGGCCACCGAATCCGGTCGAGACTTTGAACGGGACATTACAGATATATATTCTATTCAGTTATGAAGTTTCATTACAATCCGATCATCCGTTCGAAAGTTACACACTTCTCAATTTCCCGGATTCCCCTGCCCTCCACCCCCCCCCCAAAAAAAAAAATGGTCGGATCAGAAAACTGATTATTCCTAAGTTTGTTTGGTCGGGTCTCTGATATGCATGCCAAGTTTCATGGTCCTAGCACAACTGGAAGTACCCTAACTCGAAAAAGTGTGACAGAATGCCCTAAATTTTCAAGTTTCCAGCGCCCCCATTTCCCCGCATATGGTCGGATCGGGAAACTGATTATTTCCAGGTTATTTTGGTCAGGTCCCTGATATTCCTGCCAAGTTTCATTGTCCTAGCTCATCTGGAAGTACCCTACCTCGAAAAAGTGTGACAAAATGCCCTAAATTTTCAAGTGTCGAGCGCCCCCACTCCCCCGCATATGGTCGGATCGGGAAACTTATTATTTCCAGGTTCGTTTGGTCGGGTCCCTGATATTCCTGCCAAGTTTCATTGCCCTAGCTCATCTAGAAGTACCCTAACTCGGAAAAAAGTGACAAAATGCCCTAAATTTTCAAGTTTCCAGCGCCCCGCACTCCCCCGCATATGGTCGGATCGGGAAACTGATTATTTCCAGTTTAGTTTGGTCGGGTCCCTGATATGCCTGCCAAGTTTCATTGTCCTAGCACATCTGGAAGTACCGTAACTCGGATATGTGGGACAAAAAACTCGGACCGACCGACAGACCGACAGACGGAATTGTGATCGGTATATGGCACTTGAGCCAGAGGCTGCAAGTGCCATAAAAAAACAAGCGGATAAAGGTACCACAAATCACGCGGA
Organism: Branchinecta sandiegonensis; assembly: GCA_030848855.1. Taxonomy (NCBI): domain Eukaryota; kingdom Metazoa; phylum Arthropoda; class Branchiopoda; order Anostraca; family Branchinectidae; genus Branchinecta; species Branchinecta sandiegonensis. The sequence goes on along the minus strand of JAUPMV010000003.1, from coordinate 1,453,488 downwards.
AATTCCACTATCTGAAGATCGATTATTCGTGAATGGCGGAACAACGAAGTAACGCATTTTCAGCGGGTCTTCAAGCCAATTTAAGTGAAAAAGTGATGGGTAACTAAATTGTCATAACATAACAGCCTTTTTCGGTTAAAATTTAAGGGTCGTTCCAATCCTTACTTATGCCCGATGTGTGGTGGTATATCTTACCAGAGGCTAGGGTTAAAATGAGTTAAGCCCACTCACTGTTGTCTGATTACTTGTTCCTGGAGATTCCTTAGGGCTAAGGCTTCTTCGATCTCCCGAGCTTGCTCCTGGCGAGCCTTCGGCAGGTCTTCTCGTACAACACGACTACGCTGGCGGTTTCCACCATAGTGGGCCTCAACTAAAAAAAAAAAACGAAAATTAATGAAACACCGCCTTCAACACAAGATAAATACAAACGGCTATTCTTCTTCTCTTCTCACTCTCTTTTGTCTGTAAAGAAATATAGCAGTCATAAGTGTCTACTCGGAGACTGTGCTCATTTTACAAAAAGAGATGTAGGAGCTTCGTTGTTCCATGAAATTTACATTGTCAAAACAAGACTTCCTTTTGAACAGTTTTCCAGGCCTGAACCGTAAGAATCCTTCGAGGTTATATTCAGCTGCTTGTTGGATGGCCGAGAGTAGGGAGATACAGGGAGAACTTAAACAAGAGCTGGAAGCTCATATGGCACTTGCAAGACTGGGTCAGAGGATGGAAGTGATGGTCAAATTTTTTTTCTCACTTTTGTGTTAAGATGCGCAGTTTAAGGGTGCTGAAAATTAATTTATAAGAAAATCCGTTGAGGCAAAAAGGATTATGTACTCATGGAGATCGTAAAAAAGTAAATTTTGCTTCAAAGTATTTTTTGTATTTTGCGGTTAAGATGAGTTCTTTAAGGAATGGTCGGATCGGAGAAGTGACGATGTCTAACCAAATGATGTCAAGTTTCTAATGCTCCTGCAAAGTTGTGTCGTCCTAGCACATCTTGAAGTACCTTAACTCATGATCACCGGAATTCTGGACACCCCCGTACAGCCCCCCCCCCCCCCTCGGTACCCGAATCCGGTCCGAATCTGTCACTGATACACCTAGGACTTGTGCCTGTACTTCCCACCAAGTTTCATCCTGATCGCTCCACTCTATGCGTGTCACAATATTTCCGGTTCTCCCCTCCGACCCCCCCCCCCCCCCCAGTTCATCGGATTCGGTCTGGAATTAAAATGGGACATCTGAGACATGAGATCTTTCAAGATATCAAGTTTCATTAAGATCCGATAACCCGTTCGAAAGTTATGCATGCCACTAATTTCCGGATTCCGCCGCCTCCCCCTCCCCCCACGATGGCCGTGTCGGGCGAGTGACTGTTTCCAAGTTAATCTGGTCGGGTCCCTGATATGCCTGCCAAGTTTTATCGTCCTAGCCCACCTGGGAGTACATTAACTATGGATCGCCGGAATTCCGGACCCCCCCCCCCACTCCAACTCCCTCCACACTGTCCGAATCCGGTCCAGTTCTGTCAGTTGTTTATCTAGAGCTTGTGCTTGTTCTTCCCACCAAGTTTCATCCCGATCGCTCCACTCTTGAGAGTTTCACACGATTTCCGCCCCCCCCCCCCTCCAACTCCCCCAGATTCATCGGAACCGGTAAGGACTTGATATGAGACATATGAGACACGATGTCTTTCCAGATATCAAGTTTCATTAAGATCCGATCACCCATTCGAAAGTTATGCATGCCCCTATTTTCTGGATTCCGCCACCTCCCCCTCCCCCCACGATGGTCGGATCGGTCAAGTGACTATTCCCAAGTTAGTTTGGTCGGGTCCCTAATATGCCTGCTAAGTTTCATCGTCCTAGAATTTCTGGAAGTACCCTAACTCGAGAAGAGTGGACCGACAGACCGAAAAGTGATCGGTATATGGCACTTGAGCGGAGCTGCAAGTGCCATAAAAAAACACCAAAGGGTTTCGATGGGATAAAAAAAACGCAGTATTTATTGGACTTCTTGATCCAGACAATCGGGTCTAGAGTAGATTTCAAGTCTTCACCGGACCCCTTGAAACTTAACTGAACAGGGCTGAAAAACGACATTAACCATCACTTATTCACTTAAACAGGTTTGAAGACCCGATGAAAATTCGTTAAGAAGTAACGAATTTTGTGGTTTCTTATGTGCTCTATGCTTGAATCTTTAGCATCTAAAACGGTAGCCTATTGCCATTTTTTTTTCATTACCCATAAATCGGGTATTACAGTTGCTTTAAAAAACAAGAGCCGGAAGGTCATGTGGCACTTGCAAGGCTTGGTAAAAAGATGAAAGTAGAAATGTGCCAATTCGTGTGTTTGTTGTGATCATTTGTAAGCAAAACCCTTGAGATAAGAATGGACCCTTGGAAATCACAAGAATGTACCGTTTGCTAGAAAAGTATTCTTTTATTGCACATGCCTGTGATAATGCGCACTTTAAGGGAGCTAGAAATTCTTCTGCAGTCAAAACCCTTGAGGCAAAAATGATCCCGGGCCCTTTCGGAACATGAATATATATGGTTTGGTCAAAAGTATTTTTTTTGACTTTTCGGTCAAGATGCGCACTTTAAACGTGCTAGAAAGTCGTTTCTAAGCGAAACCCTTGAGGCAAAAATGATCATGGGCTCGTCGGGATCATGAAAATATAGATTTTGCTTAAAGGACCCCTCTTGCTTATTCTGCATTTTATAATAAACTTAGCTCCCATATGGAATTATAAGCTTCTAAAATCCCCACCTTTCTCCAATGTTTCGTTTCGTAACTACAAATTTTTAGCGCTTTTTCGGCCTTTCCGAGTTTTACCGTCACCCAACGAAAAGTTTGCCGTAATCTTCAACGTCCGCTGACAACTCTTTCACATATGAGGAAGTGGTACTCTTCTGTTAATTACTTCTGTTATTTGTTCAGTTTTCCCACTTTTTGACCAAGGCACGTTCAGTTTTCAAATGTTTTGCGCCCAGCCGCCGCGTCGTAGAGCAGGAAGGCTGGATGTAGTCGACAAGCGCTAACAAGAGAATCGCTAGTTTTATGTGGAAAGTATTGGCATTTCCAAATACGTTTTTTCTGATTCATTTCGTAGGGAAAAGATCATTTCTAGTAAGAGTTGTGCTTTAAAAGTATTTTTTGTACTTTGCAGTGAAGATGAGTATGTTAAGGGATGGTCAGATCTGGGAAATGACAGTTTCTAAGCCAATCTTGTCAAATCTCTACTCTTCAAGCCAAGTTTCATCGTCCTAGCATATCAGGAAGTACCTTAAATCGCGATCCCTGGAATTCCGGACCCCCTCGAACTCCCCCCAGCGTGCCCGAATCCAGTCCGGTTCTGTCACTGATCTATCTAGGGCTTACGCTTGTTCTCCCCATCAAGAGTCATCCCAATCGCTACACTCTAAGCGTGTCACAAAATTTCCGCCCCCCTCCCCGACTCCCCCACATTGATCAGATCTTGTCCGCACTTGAAATGGGACATCTGAGACACGAGTTCTTTCCGAATATCAAGTTTCGTTAAGATCTGATCACCCGTTCATCAGTTAGACATTTCTCGAAATCCCGGATTCCCCCTCCCTCCACTCCCCCCACGATGGTCGAATCGGACAAACGGCTGTTCTTCAGTTGAAATTGTCGAGTCCCTGATATGCCTGCTCAGTTGCATTGTCCTAGCACATGTGTAAGCATCTTAACTCGGGATCGCCGGAATTCCGGAACCCTCCCTCGAACTCCCCCCGCCCCCCAAAGTGCTCGGATCCGGTCCGGTCTTGTCAATTATGTATCTGAGGCTTGGCTTGTTCCTCCCACCAAGTTTCATCCCGACCCGTCTGGTCCCCCCCCCCTCCAACTCCACGCAAAGTTGCAGGATCCATTCCGGACTTGAACTGGGACAGGAGGTCTTTCCGAATATCCAAGTTTCAATAAGATCCGATTCCCCGTTCAAAAGTTAAAAATACGTCAATATTCCGGATTCTCCCTCCCTCCGCTCCCCTCACGGTGGTCGGATCGGGGAAGTGACGATTTCAAAGTTAGTTTGGTCGGGTCCCTAATACACCTTCCAAGTTTCATCGTCCTAGCACTTCTGGAAGTACCCTAACTCGAGAACAGTGACCTGATAGACCGACTGAAAAGTGATCGGTATTTGGCACTTGAGCGAAGCTGCAAGTGCCATGATAAAAATCGCCGCTTAATGTAAATGCCCTCCCCAAAACTAAACATAGGGCCACTGAGTCCATTTACGAACCTGACCTGTACTTTCACCCAAAGAATGCTAACACCAAGTTTGAACGAAATATCTCAACCCCTACGAGCGTTATCGTGCTGACAGACGGATCACTTTTAGGAATCCTGTCACTCAAATAAATTCAGCTGACGTAGCTATCCGCTCAGCGCAGTCAACTACATACTGGAACACATTATCTCAAATTCAGCTGCTGGTCCAAGAGACTTCGCCATACCTATCTGTGGGCTTCGAAAAGAAAGCACGTAACTCATAATCCCGCATATTTCTAAGTTCTCCGCTGGTCCACGACGTAATCTATCTTCTGCAGAACAATATTATCTATTAACTCAGTCTAGGGAGGAATAAAGCGGAAAAGCTCATTCATGGTCAGTCCGATCGCAGACAAAGCCAACTCTTCGTCAGCTCCTTTCGTCGAAGAAATCCCTCTTACGACGTAAGTACCGAGATAGCTAATCGCCTTTACTCTTCCAGTGGTTCCAAAGCTGGAAACAGGCAGAAAAGGAAAGTGTTTGGTAAGCAAAGTGAGGTAAAGTGGGTCTAGTCGGCTCAAGAAAGATGCATTATTCTGATATCGTCTGCGCCTAATTCTTGGGTGGGAACGGCATCGCGAAAACGGGGGTCATTCGATAACTAGGAAAATTGGAAAAATCGTCTTCACATACCATGATGACGTACGTACCGCAACGTAACCGTACGTACATAAGTAACGTACCATGACATGTACCTGACTAACTAGGGATTTTTACATTCAATAAACTGATATTTTCGAAGTCAGTAAACAGAGAACGAACACGGAATTCCCGTCGATCGTCTAAAGCGCTACACGATTTGAGTTTCGAAACTATGTTCCAATGCATTTTAGTATTCATAACCGATATCGATATCAAGTAAGTACGATAATCTAGAGCAGTGGTGGTAACCGCGTACCCCCAATCAAGGTTCGAAAAGGTTTCGTACGCCATTTTTCAGAATGTGGAAAAGACGATAGTTATTACATTATAAGGCATCATACATTTGTAAAAATATATACATTTCAATGAGGCAATCACTAGATGCTGCTCTGTAGCAAAAAAAAATGTCAAATCTCGGCTAGACGACATTAGCGGAATATTTTTAACAGTCAGCCTGTTTGTGTGTTTGGTTTTGATGTTCTCCGTGCTTTCATCAAGCTGCATCACAAAACTTTTTCGTTAGCTTAATTCGCAACTTGAAGGACAATGTCACTTGCAATGTCTTCGATTCTTCTTGAAACAATACTGTTTGACACAGGAACAGATTTTACGGCAGTAGGCTAGCTGTTTATGAATAAACATTTTTTTACTGACTTTCACTAGGGCTTGTAACCAGAGGCGTCACGCACGGTTTGACAACCGCGATTTTTCGTTAAAGCAGTTACTTAAAAGAAAGAAAAAAAAAACAGTCGGTAAAAATTACCTGTCGGCCAGTAAGAATACCTTGCTCCTTGAGATACATTTTGGCTGGTGATGCCTCTGCTGGTAATATTAGACTTTCCGCAATCAAAAATGAGTGAGGCGAGATTTTGAAGCTACATACTAAATCAGTTTTGGTTCCTTCGCGTACCCCTTGCAAGGGTCTCACGTACCCCTTGGGGTACGCGTACCACCGGTTGGGAACCACTGATCTAGAGTACATTTCAGAGAGTCAGCCAATATTAGGTTGTTTTGTCAAAAAGGTAAGGAATAAAATAATTCGTAGTTATCTGTTTAATAAACTTTGTATTCATATAACAAGAGTTACGACCTCATATGACACTTGTTACGAGTAGGTGTTGCAAGAAAGTAGGTGATAACGTCAGAAAATGCCCACTTCAAACTCCTAGGATCTGACCTACAAATAGGATATCTAGTTTCACTCGAGTCTGAGCATTCCCGGCATGCCTCGGATCATCTAGAGCAGTGGTTCCCAACCGGTGGTACGCGTACCCAAAGGGGTACGCGAAGGTACCAAAATCTGTTTAATCTGTATGTTCAAAATATCACCTCACTCATTTTTGATTGCGGAATGCGTAATATTACTAACAGAGGCATCTGTAACCAAAATGTTTTTGGGGGCAAGATATTTTTACCGAGTGGCTGGAAATTTTTACCTACTGTGTTTCGGAAAAAATAACTGCTTTTGCGAAAAATTGCGGCGCTTCGCGCCGACTAGTTTCTTTTTACCGACTGGCCAACCACTTAGGGGGAGAGGTGTCCCCATGCGTGACGCCTCTGAACGCAAGCCCTAGTGAAATTCATCAAAGACTATTGATTTCAGCTAGCCTACTGCTGTAAAAATCAATTCCTGTGTCAAACAATATTGTTCAAAAAGAATCGAAGGCATTGCAAGTATTATTGTCAACCAGTTCTAGAACAAAATTACAAAAATAGCTGCGATGCAGCTTGATGAAAGCATGGATTTGCGGGATGTCTCACATGAAGCTCAGATGATATTATTTGTCCGTTATTGAGATTCTGACATAAAAGAAAAAATTCTGTTTTTCGAAAACCTTCAGTACCGATGACAGCATGAAAAGAAAATATTCGTGTACCTGTTATTTATTTGTTTGCAGTGACAGGGCGGAACTTATAACTGTATTCAAATCCATTTAGTGAAAAAGTAATGTCAAGCTCCGGTAAAAATGTGATGACTAAAAAATGTTGCCTTTAATGACATCGAGCCGAGATTTGACAAAATTTTTGCTACAACGCAGCCTCAAATGTCTCATTAATATTTCTACACGTGTATGCCTTTTCATTTATGACATAAATATCGCCTTTTTCACGTTCGGAAAATGGGGGTACGCAACCTTTTCGAACCTTGTTTAGGGGTATGCGTTACGGAAAAGGTTGGAAACCACTGATCTAGAGCAAATGTCAGGGCAACAATATTATCGGTACCCCACCCCTACCACGGTCGAATCTGGTCCAGACACATAAATTAATCATCTAAAGCATCTTCTCTTACCAGCTATCAAGTTCGCTTGACTCTGAGCATTTTACCCCCCCCCCCCCCTCCCGACCATGTTCAGATCCGGTTCGGACCCTAAACTGTGTCTATAGAACATCGTATCTTTACTCTTCAAGTTTCATTCATATCCCTCCACTCGTTTCACCCCTATGCGAGCCACAAAATTTCCGGGACTCCCCCTCCAACTCCCCACACTGTGGCCTACTAGGACACATAGACGTCACATCTCTGACATCTTCTCTTCTCGTCCTTCAAGTTTGACTCCAATCGGAGCATACCTGCAAATTTTCGGTTCATCCTCCTCCTACCCTGGCCAGATCCGGTCCGAACCGTAAAAAACAAGCTAGGCCAAATAAAATCGGTGTTGTTAAAGTTGCATCCCATTCGGTCCATTCGTTCGGTTTTTGTGCATGTCACAAAGTTTCCAGACCCCCCCCCCCCCTCCAATTCCTCCAACCATTGCCGCATGTGGTTCGGAGACGTGTCTTGCCTGTCTATGTCATCAGTTCTTATCACCAGGAAAGTTTTAGTCGAATCGGACCACCCGTTCGCAACCTACAGAAATCAGTAATTTCCGGATTCCCCTCCCCTTAACTCCCTCGAAAATGGTCGGATCAAGGAACGGTAGTTTTTCCTAGGGAATTTTGTAAGGTCCTGAAGTCTATTTGGTTTGGTCACTAATATGCCTGCCAAGTTTCTTCGTCCTTAGCACATCTGGAAGTATCCTTACACGCGATCACCGGGATTCTGGGATACCCTCTCCATCTCCCCCCAACCCCGATATGGTAAAGTTCTGTCAAGAACGTATCTACGGCTTATGTTTGTTCTTCCCACCAAAGTCCATCCCGATCCCTCGACGCTAAGCGTTTCACGAAAATTCCGACGCCCCTTCAGCTCCCCCCACAAGTATCGGATCTGGTCAGGACTTGACATGCAACATCTGAGACGACACTTTTTTTCACTTGCAAAGTTTCATTCAAATCGGATCGCCCGTTCAAAAGTTGAGAATGCCACTAGATTCCGGGTTCCCATCCCTCCACTCCCCCACAGATGGTCAGCTCATGCAAACGACTATTCTCAAGTCAGTTTGTCCTAGTCCTTGATGCGTCAGCCAAGTTTCATCGTCTTAGTACATCAGGAAGTACAGCACTCGCGGGATCACCCGAATTCCATACCCCCCAACTCCCCCCCCGCAGTGCCCGAACCCGCTTCGGTTATATTAATGATGTATCTAATGTTAGCTTGGTGTCTTCTTCATCCCGATCCCTCCACTCATACTCATACCGTTTCCCATGATTTCCGGTTGCCCCCTGCAGGTTCCACCAAAAGTCACTGGATCCGGTCCGGATTTTAGGTTGGTCGCCTGAGGCACGAGATCTTTTCAAATATCAAGTTTCATTAAGATCCGATCACCCATTCGAAAGTTGCAAATACCCTTCTCCCTCCTTTCACTCCCCCCCCCCCCCCACGATGCTCGGATCGGGGAAGTGAATATTTCCAACTTAATCATTTGGAGTCCCAGATACGCCTGCCAAGTTTCATCGTCCTAGCTTATGTGGAAGTGCCCGAACTAGCAAAACCTGGACAGACCAACGGATGGACAGAAATTGCGATCGCTATATGTCACTTTGCCAAAGGGCAAGTGCCATAAAAAGTTTAAGAAACATAAATTATATCGAATAGAATTATATAAAAAGTTTAATGTAATTAGCATATCATATTCAGACCACAATCGGTGGATATGAAAGAGGGCGAGGGGAGTTCTAGTTCGTTCGTAATCAGGTGGATTAGTGGTATAACACAAAAGATTATTACGCTTACAGTTAGTTAAAAAAAACTGGGTTAAGCCTCTCACACTGGCTTTTCCAGCTCACAAAAAACATTGTGTAGCCTACCTATGCTGGAGGTGTTCTAGTCTTTAGCCACTAGTAGCTACAGCTACCATTGTCTCTCGAGCAATTATGAAGAGGTCGTAACGGCAGGTGCAGCTTTTAGTAACTACCAATAGAAGGCTGGAGCCCCGGAGCACATCCATTGCAGATGTATGGAAGAATTACTATATTAAAGCAAATACAAGCACTAAAATAAGTTATCACGCGAGGTTCTTACAGTAGTTGTGGTAGAAATCCGCACGGTGGGACAGAGCTGCAACTTTCACATTTTCCGAAGCTGATGACGTTTTTCGGCGCGAGATGGGCGCCTTGGGCGGTGCTGAAACTATAAGCCGAATGCCAAGACCAGAGGAGACAATCCGATCTATAACTGCTGCAAGCTCACCGACCGTTTCATAAGGCAGTAAATAGAGAGGTGTTTCACTTTCTGCAATATTCCCTGACTGACTTGAAACACGATTAGTCGGATCCTGTCGACTTTCCACAGAATTCAGTACCGAGCTCACTGAGTCAGCGGATCCAGGTGAAAACTTTGCTTTGCAGCGAGGAGAATCAACAAGAAGTTCCTCGTCGTACTTAACTTCTGCTGATCGCGATCTTTCCATGCTAAATTTTGCTGCTCTTGGCCCCCTGTCACGCTCTTCGGACCTGGATCTTTGGTGATCCGCTCGGTCAGTCCTAGAGGGCTTATCACAGGGTTTTTTGGAAGTGAGACAATACGCTTCTAGGATCACAGACGGGTTATCGCATGATGGAGGTTCAAGGTTATCATTCTGATCAGAAGCTTTACGGTGGGGTGATGGCGGAAGAGACTTCCTCTCCGTGATTTTCTCAGCATTCACCTTCGATCGACGCGGCGACGAGGGCTCTGACTTCGACCTCCGAGCTGTCATATTCAGCCATGAACCATCTTGAACTCCAGTTCCCCAGCCAACAGGGTCCAATCGATTGCGAATACGAGAGAGTTCTCTTTCTATACGCTCCAGCTCCGTTAGTAAACCTTGTCGCAGTCTTTTTTCTAACGTCTTGAAATCCTCGGCAACCATTTGATGATAATCGTGAACAGTCTCCCTCAAGCTATAAATCTGATTTGTTAATGATACGTTAATTTTCCTCAGCTCGGCACTGAGCCTTCTTAGCGCGCGTAGCACAGCAATCAAGTCACCAGATTCAGGGTGAATGCCGTCTGGCTCTACCGGCGCTTCGGTGCCACGCCTGGCTGGCTGCATGACAAATCCATTCGCTCCAGAGCTCATTTCTTCTTTACTCTCTGAATACAAAATATCGACCTTGAGCTGTGAAAGGTTGGCAAATCCCATCGCCACTTAAATCACGTGATCATCACTCCGAAAATCAAAGTGCCATTATGACCTGTAACAAAAATGTCTGGTTTCAAGCTATCCAACAAATGAAATATCTACATGGGAACAAATAGGGAAGCGCACCTGCAATGATGTTTCCCACTAGAATGTCTCCCAAATCTGCTTCCCGAAGAGGCTTGATGATTGTTGCTAAACCTTACACATTTCTCTTTATTATCATGAAACAATCCAAAACACGGCCGGCTGGAAACTTACTAGGCCTCGAGATCAGCAAATACGACTCGTCAAACAATAAGTACGACCAAGGTTACTTCTGTCAGGAGATTTTTGCTTACGAGTTAAGAGCAGCGCTTTTATTGCGTGATAAAATTACGCTAATTCCCTACTTCCCTAGAATGGGCGTTCTACAGACAGCCTAGCAAGCCCCAACAACACAGACAAGGGTTCCAAACTCAATCAGATGAACACTATCGGCATTAGCTAACGAAAGCTACTTACTTGATATTTCGTACATGGTGTTCCACATATCCAATTCCGAACTATCCCAACTAACATTTTAACAGAATCATCGCTGAGCTTGGCCGGGAACTAGTCTCCGTGTCACAACTTTACCGACAGATAGAGAGCTTTTTCCAAGGGATAAACCAGGGGAACGCCTGCGTGAGTCTTAATGGTCCCCTTGCGACGGAAGTCAGGTCTTGATTTAAAATGACAAGAAGCAACACAAATGGTTCTTGATGAGATTTACGCAAAACGACATGTTGTCCAGCATGACTACGGAAATCCTGGTACTGGCGTGAGGGCGGCTAAAGCATGATTCCTGTGTTCCCATTAAGGCGATTTTCCGGGGCACGCTTGTGCCCCATATACTTCTGAGTGTATGGAAACACAAGTGTGTGTCACACATTCGAACCACGAGTTGAAACTCGCGGAAACACCTTTTTGTCTATATGTTTGTGATAATTTCAAACCAATTCAATTCAATTCATTTATCCGTATCCGCTAAAGCTGGCGAGTAGGAAAAGTATAATAAAATACACACAATCGGTCTACAAGTTCTACAACTGAATAATAACTAGACCATATACTTTCATGAAAATCTACATCATTTAAAAATAATTAGCCTACACTATCCTAAATGAATTCTACCTAACATTTTATTTATTCTACAAATTCTCTCTAAACCCCAGCATCGAGACATCTTACCACCCACTGCATCGCCCAACAACCGTACGCGTCACCAAAATAAACTGGTTCCAGTAGCTTCGCGAACGATCCGCCACGCAAATTCGTTTGTACCCTTTTTTACGGATATGTTAGCAAAGCCGAGTGATATTTTCCTTTTTTTTGTGTTAATTTGTAATTTAGTATAGTGAAGCAACGCAAATTAGCTGTCAGCTATGATGTTGTTTAAATAAACCTCTCTCTCTCTCTCTCTCTAACATAACACAGGAAATAAACGCCTAAAAACAAAATAAGGATCATGATAAAATCTCAATAAACAGAACATCAAGGTCCTCATTTTTACGTGTGGATGACTGGTTAGTATACATCTTTATTCGTTGGACTTTCAGATAAAGGTTGATTTCAGATTTACATATTTACAGATGAAAATAACAAACTGTCCCGAAACCAGCTGCATGTCTGCGTGAACAAGACCAAAGGTTTCGACGGGATCCCAAAAATTTAATACTTGATCCAGACATTTAGATGTTATTACTTTAAAAATTTAGAAACAGATCAAGGCTTATAGTGGAGGTTTAAACATCTTCTAAACTTAAAAAAAAAATCATAGTTTTTAATAGATTTTCAAAAAGACACTACAAAAACTGGCAGCCTGGGTGGAGCTTTTTATGTTAAATTTTGGTAGGTCCATGGTGCCAAATTAATAATGCAAATTGTCGGTTCTTGAATGTTAAGGGATGCCATGTGATATAGAGCCCTATTGCTTAGTTAGTTTTACTCTAGTCCTAGCTAGGCTCGTTTTCATCTAAGATGATGGGAAGGGCTGCAATTTTCATCTGCTCTGCTTTCGCGTCTAACTTCTTGCCCGTCCCATCTTGCGGCCATTTGACGTACAGTAGTAAGAGTATTAGTGCCACTAGATGCTGCGTGCTTCCGGCGTTTCGTCAAGGAAAATAGTTACAAACCAGATGAATGTAAGTGCAAATTATAGGATTGCATGTAGACAAGGTTTATGTTTGAATGATAGATTGGTTTTATTAACCTGTTTTAAGCGCCGAATAGGGTATCAAAATGAAAGAAGAACAACCACACTTGCCTAAATCCTGCTTTAGAAATGCCAGATCGGGGATATTTATAATTATGAGGCCATGCAGTAGAATCTTCTTTTAACTTCCTGAAACTGTCTTGTAGTTTTTTACAAAAATAAATTAAATGCTTAACTATTAGAATTTTTTGGCAAAGCCGTAGTAAAGTCGTATGATTTTTCTTCTTGAAAGGCTAGTAGGCTCTGTCGAAGAGGTATCCACTACCTATTGTACACCATACGTACGCTAGGTTTAAACTTTAAGTCTTCTAATAAACCCAAATAACTTTGAGCGTATACACGCAACCGAAGTCACCATCCCTCCTGGGTCCATAGATTAAACAAAGTGACGTCACTGGTTTGAAGTTATTTTTGCAGTTTTTGTGAATATGCTGTGATTCTTTGGATAGAACTGAATGCTGAATATGTCTGGTATAGATTTAAGTCAATGACAGTTTTTAGTAAGTTAGCATTATAGTATGTTTATTTGTTGCTAAGAGTCTTACACTGATCTATATATATACCATGGTAACTGATACCACTGTAACTGATACTGTGGTGAATGACACCATGGTAAATGATACATTGGTAACTTATACCCTCGTAACTGATACCATGGTTGCCGAAATTGCACTTTTCTAAGTCATCCCAAAAGAACAAGTTCAAACATGGATTTAGCAAGCATGTTTACTCCAATATCTCATCTTTTATCGACTTCAGAAAGGTCTTTTAGAAAATTCCTCGTATTTCAGCAGCAATCCCGGCGGGAGCAAAAGAGCTAGTGACAGAGATTCGAACCACCTTTCGATTTAAATTTTCGGGTTTTGGCAAATTTTTCAAGCTTATCCGTCAAGGAGATAAAGTTCAAAATTCGATTCAGCATGTCTCCTTATCCCAATACCAAATCCCTAATCGACCAGTTCCACACTGTCAGAAGTTTCATTATAGATTGCGCATAACACTTTCAAGAATAACACCTTTTCGATCAAATATGATTCGCAGTCAGCTTGGGCTGAAGGAATATTTCACACCTTTTCACTTAGAAAAAAAGTGTTATGACCAATTAAGTTTACACTATTTCGTGCCTAGATATCCAACAACACCTTCAATTGGTAAAAATACTAACGGGAACGAAAGAAACATAACATATAACATCCCAAAGTATTATCTGTTGAAACCGCGCATCCTGCTGTTGTCGTTATGTAACTTCTGACAGTGTAGTATTTTTTTTCTTGCTATTGCTGAAATTGCACTTTTCGAAGTCATCCCAAAAGAAAAACTGGTATCCAGTTACATCACTAAGTGCTAAACTTCTTTTTCACCAATTTGACAAATTTGATAAAAGTGAGATGACTTTTCAGATACCACGATCAGTTACCGCGGTCGGATACCACAATATCAGATACCACGATAACTGGTCAGATACCACGATAACTGCAAAACGCCGTTTGACCGTGGTATCCGATACCACGGTAACTGCGAACACGACTTTAAAGAGTGGTATCAGATACCATGGTATCTGCAAAAACGCAACTATTGCGACAGAAACCGAATACACAGAAAAAAACTGAGGAGCGGAACAAGTGTAAAGCCTGTCGGTAAATGTTCACTGGTTCCGGAACATTAGTCTCTCGGTTTGTCACTCACGGCTTGCATTTACTTTATTTTTCTTTGTTTGCACACATACAATAATACAAGACGATCGGTAATAGACTGGAATTCCTATCTGGATTCCAGTTCCATCATTAACTGCAAATCGAAACGTTCAAACATTCCCAACCTTTCGGGTCTCAACAGATGCAGTCTGTCCGTGTCGGTAGGGGAAAGCTTCTTAAATATTCTTTGAGCCCAAGCTGACTTTGAAACATTTCTTCAAACAATGTTTACAACGGGTACGTCAGCTACGATTCTTCATCAGCGATATTTCGGCCCTTTTTGGCAAGGGTCATAGAAATCCGCGTTTCACATATTCGGGCTGGTAAGAATCGTATGGAAGGTATGGATCGTAGTGGGTGGGTTTTCTGCAGACTGAGCAGACAAAACTTCCTTCACTGTTAGCAATCAAAACATCTAGGTACGGCAGCTCTTGTGCATCATTTTCAAATTCAATCGTGAACTGAATAGTCGGCTGGATTGAGTTTAAAGTGTCAACGAAACTCACAATGTCTGTTTTTTGGCCTTCCCATGCTGTGAAAACATCATCAACATAAAGTTTGTAGAAACTCGGAACCATCGGCGCGATACTGAAAGCGATTTCTTCAATTTTCCTCAGCGTTAATTCGGCGAGTCCCTGCGAAATGGAGCTCCCCATCGCTGCTCCTTCATGCTGCCAGTAGAATTGCCCCATGTAGATGAAATATGTTGATTCCCAAACAAGTTTAAAACAATCTAGTATTTGGCTTACAGTTAGGGGGGTTTTGTCTGTCAGTTCGGGATAATTCTCGGGTGCTTCTTTTAGGGCATCTAGGGTGAAATCTTGACAAATTGAAAAATTTAAAAATTAACAGCCTGATGAGGACCCTTGCCAAAAAGGGCCGAAATATCGCTGATGAAGAATCGTAGCTGATGTACCCGTTGTAAACATTGTTTGAATAAAAGGAAAGCTTCTTGTCGAAGTCCTCTGCCTCCATGCTGCTGGAACTTTGCATTGATTAAAAGAGCAAGAGCTCATCACCTACTCTCATTACGGAAGTCATCAACTCATGCCGACGGAGGAATGGCAACTCCCCAGGACGAAACTGCATTAAAGGGCTATGCAGCGGAAAATGCAAAGGAAAGGAATGTTAAGCGACTTAAATTGTCCCTAGCAAAAGCTGTCAAGAAGAAAGCTAGGATTAACGTGGCATTCTCTTGTAACAGAGAAAGAAACGCTATGGGACTATGGTGCTAAAATCAAGCAAGGAATACTCTTGATGACCCCGATGGAAAATTTGTAGCCTGCGTAGTAGTATGGTAGTAGTACGAAAACGTTGCATGTAAAACTATGTAATAGCAAACAATACTATCATTTAATGTGCCTCAGACTGGTCCAATCTTATGTAGTAGTATCCAGTAGCATCCTGTCTTGCCATAGTAACATCCAGTCTTGCTAATAGTACCATATAGTAGTATGCAGTAACACGGTACCCTTGAAGTAGAAGCATGTAGTAGCATCGTTAGTACTGCATGCAACTTTATCGTACTACTTCATAGTACTATTTTGAGATAAATTTTTCATCGGGACTAACTGTCCTTGCCGATGCAAAATCGCCGGGTAGGCTACGTAGCGGGAGAGCCAGAAGCGGTATCACCTCGGGTATCACAGCTGCTCCCGAAAACCGACGGGATTGTTTGACACAAGATTTGAGTTGTTGAGTCTCAGCAGGGACTCACAAATTTCCTGTAATAACTCGCCATTCAGGGGGCTTGTCAATAAGAGGTTTCTGATGCGCTCTTGACCGAGCGTCATATAGTTCGAGAAATACCCACGGGGATAAAATACCCGACTATCCAGATAGACAAAATTTTTCGCAGCTGGTCTGCTGAACTAGGAATATTTCTCTGTAATGGAAGAGTATCCTGGATCTTTTGTCCTAGCTTAGGTACCTGGGGGCATGCTGAATAGTCCCAACAAATTTTGTCTATCTGAGCAAGAACGCCGATTCGACCCAAGCGGAATTTTTGGAAACTAGGTGAGGCTCGGGCAACATAGCAACATTGAAGCATAGGAAATGACAAGCCCCCTGAATGGCGAGTCATTACAGGAAATTTATGGGTCCCTGGTCTCAGCTACTAGTGAGACGTCTTCTCGTTCTTCCTCAGGATCACTGGCGTGTTTTGGACTTAGTCATATAGAGTATTACACACTAGCGGATCTAGCATTACCATCCTTTAAAATCTGATCACCGAATCTTCTGGGATCGACAGTATATATATATATATATATATATATATATATATATTTATTTTTATTTTGTAACCCGCCAAATACACAAGGTGGTAGCGGAGTAAACAGAACAACGAAAAACAACATAAGATAGATCACAGTATAAACACACAAAATTTAGATATAATTTGTAATGCCTGAAAAATTCACGAAAAACATCATGTTCTCGATGACCAAGATGACGATATGTACATGGTAGTGATAAATGTTGTAGTATAAATGTTGGTGACTGAGAAAGCGATTGGACAGCCATGTTCCTTTCTAAAAACCCAATAAGCGAGGAATGAGCAACAACTATATTAACTAGAATTATTTGATCCTTGCGAAATAACATTCGACATGACAAAGAAAACAAAAATAAATCACCCCACCTTGTTTTAATTAGTAAAAATTTTCCCATGTGTGCTCTGTAACTAGGGCTACGGTTCATGATCCTAGATACGGAGTTGGAAATTACGAGGGGTTGCTCACTCGCTGGGCACCACTGTACACCCTCTCTGGGCACCGGCTGGGCACCGCTGGGCACCGGCTGGGCACCGACTGGGGACCGCTGGGCATCGGCACCGCTGGGCACCGCTGGGCACCGGCTGGACACCGCTGGGCACCGGCAGGACACCGCTGGGTACCGGCTGGACACCGGTTAGGCACCGGCTGGGCACCGGCTAGACACCGGATGGGCACCACTGTACAACCATTTTGGGAGTGAGCAACCCCTCGGGAAATTATTCCCTACCAACAGACAATCCAGGGTAACTGACCTAGGAAGACAGGACGACAAGAAAGTTACTTACTTTCTTGATTCTGGAGCCGTTGTGCAAGAGCCTCATCTTCGTGGACGACCCATTCTTTTCGAACTAAAAATTAGGACGTGCATCAGCATTCATGAAGTATTTACGGAAAGGATCAACTGCCTACAGTTGAGGTATACTGATATAAGTATAAAAGCATAACTTTGAAGGACGACGAATCCGATGAAAATTAAACCTAGCAAATATTCATGCCCAGCACTAAGCGCAAACAACAGTATCAGTAAAATAAAATCAGACTAAAGCCACACATCTTTACTGCCACTAACATTGATTGGTTGATTGACTGAGCTGCCCGTAAGTTGGTAATCAAAGATTAAAAAGTAGGCTAACATAAATAAAAATAAAGATGAAACGCATGAATACTGACCTACAAATGCATCATAAACTAATTTGCCAATATCATGGTGAAAGAAAGGCCGCAGAGGGCATAAGACAAAGCAGATTTAAAGTCCTCATTAGGAAGTTAATCACGTCTTATATAAATGCGAGCATGTGCATTCAAGAGACCAAAACGAGCAGAGACTCGTTTGTTTCGGTGCCATCCAGGGAGCCAGGGGAGGAATATGCAATATATGAAATATACCAACCATGGAGTCTGATTTGCGAAACAGACGAGCAATGCTAGATAATAACGTTACCACAGGTAAATCTGACTAAATCTGACTAGGACCACTACGGTTGTTCGGGGATATTTTGCCGTAAGGACATGCATTCCTTTTACAGCACGATTCACTAGGACTGAACATGTAATGTAGAGCTTTGGTCCAAGGACAAACAAAACAAGCCATCTGAAGGAGAACGTGGAGAAGAACTAGCGGAGCGACCGTATATGCGCTATTAAAACAAATGAACTCACGGTTAAGACACATTTACAGATACGCGTTATATCCAAAAGTCATTAATTTATTACTAGACTACATTATTTTTATCCCATTGTATTTTGCTGCTTTCGCTCAGTTGCACATTCACGCTCTTACGACCAGATTGTGACGTTCAAAGAACTGGAATTGTTTTACATTAGTTGCGTTTTTGCTGATACCATGGTGCCTGTTACCACGGTAACCGGATCTGCAATTAGTCGTTTTACAGTTATCGTGGTATCTAATACACGGCAATCTGCAAAAACGACTATTGCCGAAATTGCACTTTTCGAAGTCAACCCAAAAGAAAAACAGATATCCAGTTACATCAAGTGCTAAACTTCTTTCTCACCAATCTGACAAAATTTGATGAAAGTGAGATGACTTTTCAGATACCACGACCAGTTACCACGGTCGGACCGTAGTATCTGAATATCTGATACCACGATAACTGGCCAGATACGAAGATAACTGCAAGAACGCCTTTTGACCGTGGTAGCAGATACCACGATAACTGCAAAAACGACTTTAGACCGTGGTATCAGATACCATGGTATCTGCAAAAACGCAACTATTACTTCGATGACAGTCCGAATATCCTAACATAAGAAAAAGAACATTAAAAAGAAACACAGAAAAGGAATCTGTTTAGTCGATTTCAACAGATGATTTTTTCATGAAAACAGTCAATTTTTCCTCAAAACAGTAGGATTTCCTGAAAACCAGTCGATTTTTTGTCAAAACTGTCGTTTCTTTTAAACAGTACTTTTTTCTGCAAAAAGCAGTCGCTGACCAGCCAGTCGACAAATACCTCCCCCCCCCCCCCCCTCCCAGGCATTTGGCTAGTAACGCCTCTGGTCTAGAACTCGGCAAAGTATTCGCACAAACATCCCTCTACTGTACTTTCAAGCATCAGTAGCCTAACAGCCTTCCCCTGTTTGTTTGGTCGGTTCACCCAAGAAGAGTTTGTTGAAAGAGTTTTCGTTCACAACACGTTGTCATCTCCCGCGAAAAAAAGTTGGAGAGCTATGGTCTACGGTAAATTCTTCCCCTTCTCAAGCCAAGACCGATACGAGCTGATACTTAGCCTGTCCCAAAGTTACCCTTTCCAAATGACAGATAGGCAGGGGCGCCGCAAAGGGGGGGGGGGGGAGCACACCCCCAACTTTTTGAAATTTTCTGTATATTTACGGGGAATCGGTAGTTATACACAATCCCAATAGGCTATCGGTACAAATCTATTCGGTATAATGATCGGGATTCAGTATAATTGCCAGTGTTCGGTAGTTATCACAAATTCGGTGACAGAGTTTACTGAAATTATTTGGTAAGTTTTCGATGCCAGAACTATTCGGTTTAGTTTATGGATATTCGGTAGTTATAAAGAATCACGAATAAACTATCGGTCCAAAATTATTCGGTATGATGATTGGGATTCGGTATAATTTTCCGGATTCAGTAGTTACCACGAATCCCGACTTCTGCTCCAGTTTCAATGAAATTATACCAAATATGAATATTATTCGGTAGCCTTTCGATACCAAAACAATTTGGTATAATATCCGAGATACGGTAATTATACGGAATCCCAAATATGCTATCCGTCTAAACTTATTTGGTAGGCCTATAATAACTGGGATTCGGTAATTTATTCGGTATAATTGCCAGGATTCGGGAGTTACCACAAGGAAGAGGTCAAGTGAAGCGCTGGTCACAGACTAAAGGACTGATGTATGATTTCATCGATAGTCCTTACTTTTATTTTGGATCCCAAAAAGATAAATGTTTAAAAAACTCTGTAATATTTTGTGAAAGGGCATCATTTGACTGGGGTTTAAGCCAGTATCAGGATTGGATTGCGAAACATTATAAAAGCTAGAATCTGGATGGAAATAGTTAAATTTGGCAGGAAAAAGCTACCTTCAAAAAAATCTCGCCTGCGGCGCTCACTTTGTGTGATCATGGGTAGTATTGAGTAAACTACAGTAGCTTCTGCTGCCGGAACGTCGCTCCATCCTGTTTCTGGAACTTCTTAGAGTCTCGGTAGATGATAAAATTTGTATGAGAAGCAGTTAAATTTTAAGTTGAAATTTTCGCCTGCGGCGCTCCAGTTAATTTTCTCTTGGGTATAATAGCTAGAAGCTGCTACTGCAATCGTCTCCAGCAATGTATTCTCAACGTGGGCTTAACCAAAACGCCGCCTAATAGTTGGATTATCAGTTTCTAGGATTCGGTAAAAACAAATTGAAAGATTCGTTAAAATTTTGGCTCTGCACCCCCCCCCCCCCCCCCCCAACGAAAATGCAGTTGCGACGCCCCTGCAGATAGGTACCAAAGAATGTGTTCTGTCATTTTACTAACTTATTACACTTGATACGATACTTCGATAAATGAATAGTTTTGTTTTGTTTGTTGTTATTAAACCTCAGAATGAATGCTCACGAAATCCTGGCTTCAACTCTCGATGCTCTTCACGAAAGACTGAGATACATTACAAGACTTGGTCGCTCAGCTGCTACAGCCAGGGAGAGATGCACAGCTTGCACCCCCGACAGAAGCACAAGTACAGGAATGCTTACAAACGGTAGACGCTACGGATCATAGTTGAAACCGTCAACAGCCTCAACAGGTTTTTCAGGCACACGAACCTTAACATAACACACTGAAATTAATACCACCTAGCAAGGTGCCATGATATGTCACTCAGTCATTCAGCAGAGCCTTCCGCAAGCCTGTTTTCTCCCTCTTTTAAGTTTACTTGGTTTCCGGCAGGTGATGCGCAGCTACGACAAAAGGGAGATGGTGCTCTGCATGCTCTACTTGGACAGATATAACTGGTTTGGTTTTACTGAGAAAAACACACGGACAAAAAACATGACAGAGAACTGGAGAACCTTATTTTATCTGACTAAAGAAGGTGCACTCCACCACCATACAAGGCAGCTGTCAAAGTGGCCCCCAATAAACGAGGAGAATCGCTCTAGTAAAGTACAGGTACGGGAGTACACCAGTGAATAAGTAAGTTGTCCACCGCCAGTGACGGGCCCTTACTACTACTGTACTGACGTAGATCGTTGTAGTTCTTAAACCCCTGAACAAACGCGCACCTGCCGACTTGCCAACTCTCAGAACAGCGAGCTGGCGTATACGAGTCATAGCAGTGTGACCGCGACCTGGCCCGCTCACCGTGTTCGCGGACTTACCGACTTATAGCAAGTCGACTCTTTTATCGATTACGGGAGCAAAATTGGCAAGTACGCAGGTGGGCTCGTGCCTTACTGGGTAGAGCGGTAAATTGTATATATAAGTATGAATTCCACGTTTAATCATCAGATCAGACCATCAGACAACTACCGTACAGTTGGTAGCATTTGCCATACTGTTAAAGTTAGGAGTATCTATGGATTAACGTCAACTTGGATTCAAGTGAGTTATAAGTATATTGATTAATAAAGTACACTGTAACCTTAGTTTGTTTAACTCCACATGCCCTAGGAGATAGACCCCCACGAGCCCCCCCCCCCCCCACGCTACCGAACCGAGGATATATCTTCTTCTCTTTTACAGTATGACACTGTGTACATTAGTACCCATACCTGTATGCAAATAATGTATACAACGGATACGCCAGCTACGATTCTTCATCAGCGATATTTCGGCCCTTCTTGGCATGGACGAGGACCCTTGCCAAGAAGGGCCGAAATATCGCTGATGAAGAATCGTAGCTGACGTATCCGTTGTATACATTATTTGAATACATGTTTCAAAGTCAGCTTGGACTCAACGAATAATTACCCATACCTTCTTCCACTAATCCAGCCCTTGGGATTGTCCGCTTGCTTCTGTCTCTGACTGACTCCATTGGATATCTTTGATTTTGGCTGACTGACCAAAGATCATCCTGGAGTGACAGCCTGATCCTGTAGTTCTACAGTCCTTTGACGATACTACCTTAAAAAAAATATTAAACAATAAACACTGCGGATGGCAGCTGATACCCACAGCTACTAGTGCAGATAGCTGCCCAAACTAATATCAATGCTTTTTTTCAAATAGAACACCGAACTACTGAACAACCCATGACACCATTTCTTGTTTGCCCGCTGATTTAGGCTTGTCCTTACCCTTTAGGCAATGTGCACATGAAAGCAGCTAATTACAGAAAAGGTATTTATCAGTAAACAAAGCAGCAGGCTCATGGTCACTCTGTAAAGACAACTGTTCTCTTGTGGCGGATTTTTCAAATACAGGCTATCAGAGGCGTTACTAGCCAAAATGTTTGGGGGGACGAGGCATTTACCGACTGGCTGGTAGAAAAAAATTACTGTTTTCAACAAGAAAAATGACATTTTTGAAAAAAATCGACTGGTTTTCAGAAAAATCCGCTGATTTTCAGAAAAACACGACTATTCTGACGAAAAATCCACCAATTTTCAGAAAAAACGCCTGTTTTCATAAAAAAAAACGACTATTTTGACGACAAATCGCGGCGCTTCGCGCCGACTCGGTTATTTTTACCGACTGGCCGACAGCATTGGGGGGGGGGGGGCATCCCTCCCCTGTCGTGACGCCCCTGCAGGCTATCGTGATGATGATAGGCTATCATATCAAATATAGACTGTGTCTAGGCTAAGATTGTTTACACTATGTGCTAAACCACTCCACTTTGAACTGAAATGCGTACCTTTAAACAGCCAGAAGTAGAAGTGCCCAAATTGTTTTATTTTTTTGTATATGACAAGTGAAATCAAGCTCTAAAAATGTAATTAAACTTTCCTTGAAAAATCTGCTGGAAAAGAATAAAAAATCATCAGCCAATAATAACATTAAATCTACATTCTTAGCATTTGAAGACATTATATATACTTTCTCTCTATCAAGTTAGCCCCACTGTTTTGGCAAAGAAAAACAAGAGCTGAAAGCTGATATGGCACTTGTAAGAACAGCTAGCATGTTTGTCAGATACGCTTTGCAGTTGTCAAGGCTGGATCTCTGTCGCGATATTCCTTTCATCAAAGATAGGATTGATCTAGTAAATCTAAAATGGTTGTTCAGTGGTACTAGTTCAGAATCAAAGTTTTGTCGTACTCTGGTTCCGATTTGCATATAGCTCTGTCGATAGTAGAAAATACTCTAGCTGTGACAATTCTGTGCCTGAACTGGACCTGACCGAAGTAGTTGGAAAGGCTTTTAAGAGACTCCCGGTGGCCGCCTTCAAGCTCCGCACATAGTTATCGGAACTGGTACAAACTTAAAAGGGAATATCTGAGACATTAGCTCTTGCCACTTGTCAAGTTCTATTCACATATGATAACCCGTCTGAAAGTTATTCATGCTACTAAATTCCCCATTCCATATCCCTCCATCCCCCGAGATGATCAAATAGGGATATCGCTTATTTCCAAGTCAATGTGGCAGGTCCCTGATACGACTGCAAAGTTTCCTCTTCATAGATAATCTGGAAGTAGCCTACACCAAGTCATGCTCACCGGCATTCCGGGAAACCTCCCTCCAGCTCCACCCAATCATAAGTCAGAAACTGTGCTAACAAAAACTTTAAGTGCTGAAAAAGTGACGAACATGGGCCAGTCTCCCTATCCAGCCCCTGTCCAAAAATGAGTTGTGGCAGGACCAGCTTGAAGTTTCTGCCCTCCGACCAACCAGCAAAAATGCCCAATACCAACAAATGGGGCATTGGGCGGCAAAGCCAGTAGTACTTGAAATGCACAAGAGAAAAATGGAGAAACGCCCACCACATCATCTCCCCTCCATACTGCCTGCATATGAGAATCATCCTTAAGCTGGGTTGACGGAATGCAAGTTTCAGTTCAAAAAGCTGGATGAACTGTGTCCTGCAAAATTTTGCCAAAAAAGCTGGAAGAGTTGTGTCCGGGCGTTGGGCGGCAAGGGTGGCAGTGCGCGAAACGCCCAAGGAATAAATGGAGAAACTCCCACCAAATCACAGCCTGGGGTAAAATTCACAAACATTAAAATGATAACTAGGCTAGCCTATGCCAGGGCTTGGGCGGTAACGGCGGTGAGGGCAGGGTGAGGGTGGCAGCTGGGTGGCAGTGTTCAAGCCCACCAAGCAAAAAACCAAGAACTACCAAATCTTTGCCCAAATTAAAATATATCAAACCATTCCAGAAATTCATATCTGATTCAAATTGAAGTTTATAAGCTGATTGGTGATAACAAGTGATAACAAGATGATAATAGGCCTAGTTATTATAGGTTTCTTTCAGAGCAATAAAAAATTTCCAGGGCTAGGCTAAAGCCTACAGGAACGCCAAAAGATATCTGGTCTGCCGTCACTGGTAAGGCCTGTGGTAAGGTGATGCACGGTCATTTCTACATTTATTGCTTGGGCGATTCATGCACTGCTGCCCAACGCTCATCCAAATTTTTGTGAATTTGAACACAAGTGATGATTTAGTGGCCATTTCTCTGTTTTCCACTTGGGGCGTTCACTGAACAACTGTTACTGCTTAACAATAACGAAAATAATACCTGTCATTTTTTTATCTGCTCTCTCTTTCACACCAGTTTTCCTCAAAATAAAATTTAGCAAACTTAAAGTTCAAATAAGCCAGAACATGTCTCGTCTTGTCGGTTGTCAATGCGCTCCGCTTTCGCCCTAAACGCCGCAAAATATAAACTTTCAGTCAATTCAGCCAGAAGTCAGAACAACAAAAACCAAGTAGGATGTTGAAATATCTTGCACTTCTTCTGCGGACATACTGAATCTTACAGCGCCGACTAACGTTGTAAAGAAGCACTACGAAACACCCTAGTAATTCAGAAGATGACTCTGACCCCAGTGAGTGACTGCTGGACCAGGCGATATTGGGATTTTTCGATATATCGATCAATCGATGTTTTCACTTTCAGTATATTCAATAACCGATATATCGATATCGATATATTTCGACCATGTCTCGCTGTAATGTATGTGTCGTTTCACCAAAATTTACGAAAAGATTGTCGTAAAATAGCATATTGCATCATCCAGGCATCATCTCAAACTTCTAATAAATAAAAACTGAATTACGAAAACCATGTTGCTCCAAGTAAATGCAATTTATGTTGAATTATTTACAATAAATATAAATGTAAGTATAAACGATATTCGATATCGATATATGGTTCGATATATCGTTATAGATATCGAATACCGTCCAGCACTACTGGAACGGAAACTAGCGATTTAGGTAACCATTTAATTTCTTGACAGATTATAACAAATGATACACATGCTAAATACTGACTAGACTTCTACAAACTAATAACTACAGTAAATGGAAACATATAAATGAAATTGGTAGGCTAATTGACTGGGTACTTCGGACAGGGCCCATTCACAGATCAGATCATACTGACGAGAAGGCTGTGAGCTTTGTCGTAGCCCCTGCAAAAAGATAAGTAAAAATGTTATTCTCCAGGAGTCTTTTGGAGTATATTTAGTTCGGCAGCCCTATGCTGTGACGTTCGCTTAAAATAAAGTATTATATAACTTTGGGACTATTGGGGCTTCTGGGAGTAAAATAACCCAGGGGTGGTCACCAAAAGTAACTTCGTACACCCTAGAAAGTAACCCAAAAGTATCTCAGAGTAACCCAATGTAACCTAAGGTAACCCAAAGTAACCCAATGTAACCCAATGCAATGTAACCCAAAGTAACCCAATGTAACCCAAAGTAACCCTGAGTAGAGTAGAGTAGAGTAGAGTAGAGTAGAATTTAATTTAAAAATGACTTTCACAGCAATGATGCCGAATTTGCATTTTTCGTCAACATATTATAAACGAAAACGTTGTCAATGGACATTTACAGTAAATTTGCAGATGTCAATATACATATATACAATTTATGCACAACCAAATTATATAAATCCAGATGGAACAAAACATATTCAGTTTTATTCGTGAGAATTAAAAAGTGTCACGAAAGATGGAACGAAGCTTTTCCTGTATCTTTCGTGAGTGCAAACGACTGGTGTTAATTTGGGGACTTTTTGGGATTTTTCCCGGGGGGGTCTACTTCTGGGAGGATCGTGAATGGGTGGGAAGAGATCACGAAACCTTGGGTCAGAAAACGCTTGTGTTCCGTAACCATAGCAAAGTGTTTGTCTCCTTTCCTCAAGCGTAGTGAGCCCGAACTTTTTGAGAAGATACAAATAAGGGAGCTTTCCTTCCCGCCCAATAATGATACATTCTATCCGGTCTGAAAGATCTTTAGTAAGACCAAAATGCCATACCGGACAAGCATACTCGAGAACTGGGCGTATAAACGAAGTATAAAAGCCAAAGTATCCTGAAGTAACTCGTACGCCCTGGTTCTTGGTGACCAACCCTGGAAAATAACACGGTGAGCAGGGTTAGACAGCAGCATTTTGCCAAACCTGAGGACAAGGTCCCCCAACCGGAGTTCCCATTGTTATTCCGTTTAACGGACCTTACCAAAAATTGTATCAAACATCTGACTTATACACCAGTTTTTCCTCAAACGGCTCCCCACTGAATCGGGGAAATAATTCCTTTTTTGATGGTTGTGATTACAATCGGAGCATTTCCCATCCGTGGGCATACACGAGAATGGTAGAATACTCTTAATGACTAACTCTCCTTGCCGATGCAAAATCGCCGGGTACCTACCGGAAGAGCCAGAAGCGGTATCACCTCGGGTATCACAGGTGCTCCCCGAGATCGCCGTGATTGTTTGATACAGGTTGAGTTGTTGAGTTTGAGTCTTAGTGAGACGTTTTCTCGTTCTTCCTGAGGATCACTGGCGTGTTTTGGACTTAGTCATATAGAGTGTTCAGCCTATTGGGCAGATAAAAGGGTACTCCGCTGTATGGGCCGCTGGAGACGGCGAAAGTACGCCGTCACGGATTGAGCTCTCATCTCCTGGCTTGACCTCATTTTCTTTGCAGGCATCTTGGCCTCAAATGATGACGTTGGTGCCTTCTACTTGTATTTCTAAACTGATATCAAAGAATCTGAACTGCCTTATTTAAAGGACTTATTCCTGCCTTTCCTGTTATCCCTAGCTCCCTAATGGAATTACAAGATTCTAAAATTCCGGCATTTCGCCACTGTTTCGTTATGTACCTACGACTTAAACGCTTTTTGGGCCTAGTCGAGTTTTGAAAGTCACGCACGCAAACTATCTACGAAAGAGGATAGAGTCAACAGGCGCTAACAAGAAAACCTTAATCTCTCGTCGAAAGGTATGGTATTTCTGAAAGCGATATTTCTGAACCGAATTTCATCTTGGAAAGATTATTTCAAGTAAGAGTTGTGCTTTAACTCACCTAAATCAACAGGAGTAAGCTCCCGATGTCTATTTCGCTCGTTGGTGGGGCGGTACCATAGGTCACGCCGTATTCGCTGCAAGACGTTTCGGAAGGGTCCACCAGCGGCAAAATGTTTGCATTGGTATGTCCGGTCTCGGTATTATCACAACGGCTAAAAAAAGTTAGGTTATGCATTTTTCGCACAGAACAGATTTCTTTTCGTTTAACACCTATTGCACCTATACACTGTCAGAAGTTTCATAACAGATAACACAAGGATGCGCGGTTTCTACAGACAATGTGTAACAGATGTTATCTGTTATGTTTGAAAACGTTATGCATGTTTGTTATTTAAGTCATAGGCTAGGTGGATAATTGTAAGTTGTTGTGTTTAGTTATTTATTGATCAGATACAAGTAGTTTTAATAAATTGCAGCACAAGTCCTTAGGACTTTCTTTTTGCTGCAATAGGATATTAGTCATGTTGTTTTATTTTATTTTCAATGTTTTGGTTAAAAATAAAAACCTACCTACCTACCTACCATGATGGCAACGCTTATTATGCATAACATTTTGAAACACAATAGACAACATCCGAAATTCCGAAGTGTTATCTGTTACGCATTATCTATTGAAACCGCGCATCCGTGTGTTATCTGTTATGAAACTTCTGGCAGTGTAGAGGCTTACTTTTATTTGCTAGCGAAATCTAGCAATAAGTTCTGTCATTTTCCGGAAGCAGAAGCGTCCACATTTCTCTTGTCTGAGACCAAACTTCATCGGTCACATAAGCAAAGAACCAATGATACAACCAAGATACAACTGCTGTAAGTGAAACGGCTAACATGTATGCGTAACCGTTATTTTCTTAAAGGACCCCTCGCACTATTTACTCTTTAACTTACAGTATTTTAAAATATTTGAATACTTTAAAACTAGGCTGTCCTTTCAATAAATAACCCACGGTTTTGGCTGTGTTAGCCTTTTCAGAGACCCGTTGACTTGTGGCGAAAACAGGGAAACAATTTACATAACCGGTTTTTTTATGGAAAAACTTCTCGAAGACAATCGTCGACAGCGTGATACACATCGAAGGTAGAAAAACTCGGCAAGTGAGGAAATCAGCGTGGTTTTGTTAGAGGGGCTATAATGTACAGTATGAAATTTGAGTCTCCGGGTTTAGAAATTTATGGAGTGGTCACGGAAGTAGGATGCGTTAGTATTATAGGTAAGACAGGTCCTTTAAACTCATATTGTTGATTTTCAGTCGATGAGCGTGTCCGAAAGCTTTCAGGACTGTAAATGCTGCATTTTTATTTTTATTTTCGTCCGAAAGCTCTTACCTTATATGCAGCATTAAATGCAGCATTTACAGCACTGAAAGCTTTCGGACACGTTCTTTATTTCTTCTCTGACACTTCTAATTTCGAAATTTAGCCTTAATCGCCAGCTCCCAAGTTTCTTCTTGAAAAGTCAGCGTAAAATTTAGCATCTTCGCTGAATTTTTCGATGAATTTTATGCTGAATTAATGCTGCATTAACTAAGCGAAAATTTAAGTCCGAAAGCGAAATGCTGCAGAAAATGCTGAATTAATTCAGTATTTTCGTTCGTTTCCGAGCTTTCGGACACGCTCGATGACTTCTGATTTCCAAGAGTTTCTTTCTATCCAACATTGCAATTTGTATTTTTACCTCCAGAGCAGGTATTTCAGCAAAATATCGTGGCCTGAACAGCGTCAGCTCTCAATCGGACCAGGCTCAAGAATCTGGAAGCAAACGACGTCAAGATGACAGGATTATTTTTGGAAAAGCCGAACGCTTACTTTGCTATTTCAGCTGTCAGCAGTGTAGCCACTTGTCGCAGAATTCTGCGATTTGTCACAGGTTTTCGACTTCTCCCCAGATTCACAGCTGTGAAAATTTTGTCACAGGAAATGGCACTTTGGAAAAAGTCCCAAATTCTGCGATTTCGAAGCATTTTGGCCCATTTCAAGGCAACTCTTTTAGGAAATTGTTTTAAGAATATTAACTCCTGTTATAAGAGTCAACTGAAACCTCAAAATCTACGAACTTTTGACTGAAAAAAAAAAAAAAAAATTGTAGGCGCCAGAATGTCACAGATTTTTACGGCCAAATGTCACAGGTTCCGTCAGAGAAAAGTGGCAACACTGGCTGTCAGTAGTATTCTGAGCCGACAAAGAATAATTAATAATTTTGACGATGGACAGTGTCTCTGGGTTCACGAACAAACTTCAAAACTTTGGCTCCCCACTCACGCAACCTAAGGTTTCGTTCCACAAACTTAACAATTGTTAACAATCGTTAACTTTACTCCGGGGCGGAGCTAACTGCAGCTTAACGATCGTTAACTTTTCCCAATTCTATAACTGTTATCTATTTTCTAATGATGCTCACCGACCATCGTTACAAAATAGTTAACAATCGTCAAGCTCTGGAACGGAAATTGTAGGTGGGAGGAGCTTAATTTTCGAAATCAGAAACCTGGAACGCGCAAAAAGTTAACAACTGTTAACAATTTATTAACAATCGTTAAGTTCTGGAACGCAACCTAAGTCGGGCGAATAGCCCCTGGCTGCACTGAACGTTTCGAAACACGTTTCGTTTAAATCACAACGTATATTAACCAGTCAAAGAAGGTAAGACGAGCGCTTTAAACTGCGTACCCGCTCGCTTGGGTGAAGCTGACACCGCCAAAAACCCTCCATTTTTTTTCGAATTTTGTTGCGTTCCGTAACTAAACGATCGTTAATAAATTGTTAAGTTGTTAATTTTTTGCGTTCCACGTTTCTGATTTCGAAATTTAAGCTCCGCCCACCTACAATTTCCGTTCCAGAGCTTAACGATTGTTAACTATTTTGTAACGATGGTCGGTGAGCAAAATAGTTAACAGTTGTAGAACTGGGAAAGCTAATGCTCGTTAAAGCTGCAGTTAGCTCCGCCCCGAAGTAAAGTTAACGATTGTTAACAATTGTTAAGTTGGTGGAACGCAACCTTCGTTTCTGTTTTTTCCGTGTTTCTGCGTTTTGTGGGCTGGGAACTTAATACATTACTATGGGACTTAACTGTCGGAAAATGCATCCAGTGGCACAGCCCACCAGTCCCAGCTTGGCGTATGCTCTACCGCAAGCAACTGAAGATGAAGCTGGTCCGAACTGTGACATCTCGAGCCGTAACCTGAATCCGCCGACACGTCGCAGTTTCCAACTAAATCATCTATGGCAGGTGGCACCAGCTGAGAAATAATAAACTCGTCGGTCATCTCCTCCTTGGTGTTCCACCAGTGCTCTTGCTGAGACAAGTTGGTGGTATACTCTTGAGGCTGCTGTTCGAAAATTCCACCGTAAACATCTGGGTGGTACTGGTGAAGCGATGGTGTTGTCAGATATTGCTGTTGAAGTAGAATTGCAGCGAATTCCTTGTCCAGTATTGGGTTTAAACTAGTTGGTTCCGCAACTTCTTCAGTACCGCTGGCGCTGCTTGGCGTCTGTTTGGAAGACGAGGATTTGCGCTCATAACTTCGCAGGTTCTGCATAGATTTAGATCGACTAACTGTCGCTCTATACGGAGATGGTCGTCTAAGGCTTCTGTTCTTCTCGGACCGGGCCAGTTTCTCACAACGGAGATACTCAATCACTGGATATAGCTGCTCCTCTAAACATAGCGGATCAAGCTCTGTGTGGGAGCAGTTGTGAAGATACTTCTCAATTTCTTTCAGCGATGCAGCAGGGCCAAGTCTGCACACGACCCATTTTATGGATACGGACTGCGGAATACCAGACCGCATAATGTCACAAATCATATGCGCAAGCTTATGAGGATGCCCAGCAAGTGGACGGTGGTCACAGAGTGAGCATACATCCAGATCACCAAGAAAAGAATTCAAAATGAACGGAACCTCCGGTTCTTCATCAGTTTCACTGCAGATCTGTTCTCCGTCATTCTTCCACTTCGTACATCCTGACAGAAGTCCGTCTACTAAGTGCTGCTTAAACTTTGTTTTATACTTGTACTTTCGCTGGCATATCAGACACGAAAGCTTAAGATAAGACGCCCTCTCCTTGCATGATTGCAGTACAGTGAGTACCTGAAGATCAAACTGGTCGTCGTCACGACGACTTCCTTCCAGGATTCTCTCCAGCTTTCTGCCTAAAGCAACGCGGTCTTCGTAACTCATACTCCTCAGCGTGCGAGAAGCTGGAACGATTGGCAGCCGACTGTTTGGAAGTGGCTCGCTTGCATAAATGTTAACCTTCGTTCTTTCATCCTCTGAATACCTGAGCGGGGTTGGACCTGTGTACGGGTCCTCCCTTGCGTCGGCCAAGTCAAGGGCGGTGTCGAGGTCGATGTATTCAGCCCTTTCGTCTGCCGTTGGCTCATATGAGGTACTGTGGCCACTTGAGATGGTAACTTCAACAGTCCCTTTCCCGCATTCTGCCCAGCACTTGCTAAGGTGCTTCCGCATGGCAAGGGTGTATTGGAACGTTCGCTGACATCGCGGGCATTGTTTCTTCGGGGCGGATTTTTCCATGCTTTGGCCTGCAACAACACAACACACGACCAATGTGTGTGCTTATCCCAAAACTAGAAAATATAACATTAATTGTCACATGAATATTACCTCATGCGCAACTTCATGTCAATCCAAACTTTGGCAGATTAAGTTAGCTTAGAGTGTATAATACAACAGCAGAATTTTATCAGAGCAATATTTCGGCCCTTCTTGGCAAGGGTCCTCTTCAGGCTCTAGCCACTCAAACTGGAAAATGAAACTTGTGGGTTTTTTTCACACAAGTTCATTTTCAGTTTGAACGGCTTGAGACTAAAGAGGACCCTTGCCAAGAAGGACTGAATGCAGCTTAAATAATATTCAGCTACGTATCCGTTTTGTACTGTCAAATATGACTCGCAGTCAGCTGGGCTGAAGGAATATTATAATTCAAGTTCAAGTTCAAGTTCAAGTTTTTTAATTTTAAACAAAAATACAAATACATTATAAATGTATTTGTATTATGTATTTGTATGTACTTGTATATTCCTTCAGCCCAAGCTGACTTGGAGAGGACCCTGGCCAAGAAGAGGACCCTTGCCAAGAAAGGCCGAAATATAGCTCTAATTTTATCAGTAGTGAACTGAAAGGCCAAAATGCTTTATCAGCCGGGATTTGAACCCAGGACCCTCTGCTGACAAGGCAGGCGCTCAAAGTTTAATTGAGTGAGAGAGTTCCTGTCCTTTTTTTTTTTATGAAATTTGATACTGGTTGAGACTCAGAGGAATGCGGGCTTGCAAGCAGGGGCGTCGCAAGGGGGGTGCAGCACCCCCCCCCCCCCCCCACACCTTTTTGAGATTCGGTAAAATTTTGGGCCGGAGGCCGAAAATTTTACTAAAATTGTTCGGTATTTTTTCGATAGCAGAACTGTTCGATATATTTACGGGGATTCGGTAGTTAAACAGAATCCTAAATAGGCTATCAGTACGAATCTCTTCGGTATCATGATCGGGATTCGGTATAATTGCCAGTATTCGGTAGTTATCACGAATTTGGTGAGAGAATTTACTGAAATCATTTGGTAATTTTTCGATGCCGCAACTATTCGGTATATTTATGGAGATTCCGTAGTTACACAGAATCCCGAATAAGCTAATGGTTCAAAATTATTCGGTATCATGATTGGGATTCGGTAATTTATTCAGTATAATTTCCAGGATTATACTGAATATCATATTGATATTTACTTTATATATTTTATACTAGTCGTATACGGCGGATACAAATAAATGAAATGAAATGATTAGGAAGTTAACCACGGATACTGACTTTGTTCCAGTTTCGACGAAAGTATACCGAATATGAATATTGTTCAGTAGTCTTTTAACACCAAAACAATTCGGTATAATAACCGGGATACGGTAGCTATACAGAATCCCGAACATGCTATCGGTCTAAACTTATTCGGTATAATAACTGGGATTCGGTAATTTATTCGTTGTAATTGCCAGGATTCGGAAGTTACCACGAACCTCGAAACTCAGAAGAGGTCAAGTGAAGCACTGGTCGCAGACAAAAGGGATGACCTATGATATCATCGATAGTTCTTACTTTTATTTTGGATCCCAAAAAGGATACATAATCATGAATATTTCGAAAATTCCGCCTGCAGCACTTTTCGCAATATTCTCTATTTTGTAGAAGGGCGCGTCATTTGATGGTGGTTTTAAGCCAGTTTTAGGATTGAGATTTCGAAACTTTAAAAGCTAGAATCTGAATGGATAGTAAATCTGGCAGGAAAAAGTAGTATATTGACTAGACTACAGTTGCTGCTGCTGCCGGAACGTCGCTCCATCCGGTTTCTGGAAAAAAATGGTTTTGGAAAATTTTCGCCTGCGGCGCTCGATTTCATTTTCTATTGGCTGTAACAGATAGAACCTGTTACTGCAATCATGCCCGCCAATGTATTCTCCATGTGGGCTTTGCCAAAACGCCGCCTAATAGTTTGTCTTTCATGCTGCCCTCGTTACTCTGCCGACGTAATCGTTTCTGTTCCATAATTGAAGCTCGAATGCTTAGTTCTAGGATTCGGTAAAATTTTTGAAAGATTCGGTAAAAGTTTGGATCTCCACCCCCCCCCCCCCCACCGAAAATGCACTTGCGACGCCCCTGGTTGCAAGAAATATTATAATAGATAATCCTTCATCCCAAGCTGACTTGAAGAGGACCCTTGCCAAGAAGGGCCGAAATATAGCTCTAATTTAGTGAACTGAAAGACCAAAATGCTTTTTCAGCCGGGATTTGAACCCAGGACCCTCTGCTTACAAGGCAGGCGCTCTTACCATTTGAGCTACCCAGGGGCTTGTGAACCGAGTTCGCAAACCACTACAATAGTCTGGTAGAAGCCGGCCGTAGGAACAGTGATCCCGCCCGAAGGCAAATTCATCTTACCAGTTCACATCCCCATGTCACGGAAATTGATAATAATACATAGATGGCGCTTTACACAAGGGACTTGTGCCGTGACCAATAAAACACTTCTTGGTCACGTTACAAGTCCCTTCCAGATGAAAAATTTCTAGCCTGCGTAGTTGTACGAAAAAGTTGCATGTAATACTATGTAGTAGCAAAGAATACGAACATTTAATGTGCCTCAGACTAGTCCAGTCTTATGTAGTAGTATCCAGTAGCATCCTGTCTTGCCATGGTAGCATCCAGTCTTGCTAATAGTAGCATGCAGTAGTATGCAGTAACACGGTAGCCATGAAGTAGAAGCCTGTAGTAGCATCAGTTAGTACTTTTTCGTACAACTTCCTACTACTATTTTGAGATAAATTTTCCATCGGGTTGTGTAAAGTGCCATCTATGTATTATTATAGCTCTAATAAAATGTTTGCACCGTTTTGCACCGTCAAATATTACAATACTACATTTTTTACATCTTAAAATTCCAGTTGTCAAATAGCAGAGGTTCGATCAAACGACCTTTCAAAAAAATAGCATTAATACTAACAAGACTGTTATCTCATACGACACTTGATTGGCTCTCAATCCAAACTACGGCGCATTCGATTATTTTACAGTGTACGACATTTTTTTTCCTAACAGCAGTCAACCATCAGAACCATTAACAGAGAAAAAGACAGTAGAAGGCCATTCAACCAGAAATCAACCAGGAAGCGGAGCCCTATTTCTTATTTCCTTAAAACAGATCCTTATTCGCTCCGATGTGCGAATTAAGGTACGGTAGTCAAAAACTCATGGTGAACCAACAAATTTCAAAACTAACGCACTGCCTCTTTCAAGGTGCCCTTCATCCTCGCCATCGCCCTTAGAGCGTCTATCTTACAGCAACCAAGTTGATTTTCTAGTCCCCTATTCGAAACTTTCTTATTAGAAGTTTATAAAACATCCCGCCTATTATCGAAGTTCCACCGGAAAACAGCGGTATTTCCAGACATTAGGCGGATTCTCGCCGATCCCCGAGGACTCCACTTGAGGAGTCCCCGCGTTTTTGTTTGTCCCGGGGACTCACTCCCCGTATTCTCGCGAGTCCCCACGGACGGGGAATGCTCAGATTATCATCACCATCACCAAAAAGGACTCCCTTTCAAATTCGGTCGGGAATCAATTTTTGCTGTTGTAGGTGGTATGTAAAATTGATTAAAAAGAATCAGAATAAACAAAACCAAAAATAAAGTGGATCTAGACTAATTTTTTCAGCTGCATATTCATTTTTCGAACAAAATCCGTTTTAGAAGCATTCCCCGTATTCTCGCTGTTTCTGTACGCGGAGTCCGCGTGGAGTGACTCCCTCTATTCTTGCCGTTCCCTTCGATTCCCCGAGGAGTCCTCGGGGAACGGCGAGAATACGCCTATTGTCTGAGGTATCGATATATCAGATACTGCATAGGAAATTGGATGTACTTGTGCGGAGAATTTAAGGACCGAACTAATACCTGGTAGGCCACTGTATGAGAGGACTAAAAATTGTAGTAAGCTTACAAGCTTCCGAACCACACATCTACATCAGGAGTCCCATCGATCTAACATGTGTCTTTACAGGGCATGAAAACGATTTTTTTTATGTTACTCATGTTCAGGGGCGTCACAAGGGGGGGGGGATGAGGGGGCTGCAGCACCCCTCAACTTTTTGAGATCGGTAAAATTTTGGACCGGCCCAAAATTTTACTAACAGTGTTCGGTATTCTTCGATACCAGAACTGTTCGGTATATTCACGGAGATTCGGTAGTTATTAGTTTCAGAATCCCAATAGGCTATTGGTACAAATATATTCAGTATAATGATCGGGATTCCGTATAATTGCCAGGATTCGGTAGTTATCACGAATTCGGTGAGCAAGTTTACTGAAAATATCTGGTGATTTTTCGATGCCATAACTATTTGGTATATTTATGGAGATTCGGTATAGGCCGAATAGGCTATCGGTCCAAAATTTCGGTATCATGATTGCGATTCGTTCATTTATTCGGTAGCCTATAATTTTTAGGTTTCGGGTAGTTACCACGAATCCCGACTTTTGTTCCAGTTTCGACGAAACTATACTGAATACGAATTTTATTCGGTAGTTTTTCGAGACCAAAACCAATCGGTATAATACCCGGGATTCGGTAGTTACCAGAATCCCGAATAAGCCATCGGTATAATCTTATTCGGTATAATAACTGAGATTCGGTAATTTATTCAGTATAATTGCCAGGATTTCGTAGTTACCACTAACCTCGGAACTCGAAGAGGTCGAGTGAAGCACTGGTTGCGGACAACCTTACTTTTATTTTGGATCCCAAAAAGACTAATCATAAATGTTTTGAAAATTTGTATGGTAGCTGTACGAAAAAGTTGCATCTGTTGATATGTAGTAGTATGGAATACTTTGATTTAACATGCCTCCGACTTGGTTAATCTTAAGTAGTAGTATCCGATAGCATCCAATCTTGCTGTAATAGCGTCCAGTTTGCTAGCGGTAGCATGCAGTGGCAGCAGTTACTACTGCATGCTACTTTTTCGTAAAACTCCATACGACTAATTCTCGAAATTTTTTTCTTCGGGTTTGTATCTGTGAAAAGCAATATCTTACCGGGACTATGCCTAGTCACCTCCACCACCAGTAATCCACCAATTCCGCATTGACTAATGACCTACTGATCACGATACCAAGTGGTTAAGCTTTGCATTCCGGGTGAAATGGCACAGCTGTTTATCAAAACATTAAGATCGGAAGCGCATCGCCAGAAGCGATCTACACCACCACTCCTTATGTTCTCAAATGCAGTGGAATAAATCAAGTTGAATAGGTGGCTGACCGCGTGAACATTTCTCAATTCTTTTACGTAAGCGTTAGAAGAACGGGCGGAATGAAAGGCCGTAGTAGACGCCAGATGACTTTCAAGCATACGGGGGAGACGTACTTAGGTCCGCCTCAAGGCTTAAAGTACAAAAGACAATAGAAATTGCGTTCCATCAATTCAATGAGGTTGCATTCCTCTTATCTTACGAAGACGCTTAATCAGACTATTTTGGCAAATTCGACGTAATCTCTTTGCTGTACGGTCGACCTGTTACTCGAACGTCACCGACCCCAGCCCAGCGTAACGTGTCGACGATGGGTGGGATTTTCTTGGCAATTGCTCCGTACGAAGCTACATCGCTTCAATCTTCAAACATAACCTTTCTTTTTATTTGTTTAATTTAAAATTACGCTCAAAGTACACTGTTTTTTAACGCGAAGTTTACTCTGTCGTTCCGTGATACATGCAATCTGTTTCTTCCAGCCAAGTGTGATAAATAGTGAAAAAAGCGCAAACATTATCTTCCTTCAGTTCGCTAACTGCAGAGTATCTAACCCCTTTGCTCATCTCCTGCCTCTCTACTCCGTAGTTCCGCGACGTCGGGATTTATAGATTCCTTCCATAGGCATGACAAATCATTACTGAACAATTAGTAGGAGTTGAGTTTCGATACCCCCCTGTTAGGACTTCATTCTGACAAACATTTCGACTGCATTCTTTCATTTTTATTGTTTTTCTTGGTCGAAAGTGGTGTTACTCGGGTCAAGATGATGATGATGATGAACTTTTATTTACGCACTTAAGAAGAGGAAAATCGCGCAGTACAGACAAATAAAAGGAAAAAATACACTCAGCTTTCAATAATGTAGTAAATGAACAAGATCGAAAAATAAACATTAAAAAATGGGGCTAATCGAGTCTAAAAAATCTTCTTCCTGGATGGAATGCGGAGAAATGGCCAAGGGCAGAAACGTGAAGTCAGGTCTAGAATGTTTAATGCCGGAAACCTTTTGACCGTTGACCACAACAGAGGGTGGGTTTGTATGAAGCAAAAGCTGAAAAGCGGACTGGAATCAAGAACTCCAGGTTTGGACACGGTAAGCGAGCCGTAATCGCTCTTGGTGCGACAAGGTGGTCAATTCTCCTGTAGACGTCGGCCGTCCTGAAGTTGAATTTGGGACCCAGAAGATCTTTTGTTCTTGTCTACAGAGAACACGAGACGATATAAATATGCCGCCCCATCTGTCCAAGGGCACGGGGGCACGCACACCAAGATCTACGTATTGTCGTGTCTGCGAGTCATCTACCGGAATCAGGAGAAACTTATAAAGGGAGAAAAAGAAATAATACTAGCGGAGAGCTCTTGTTCGTAACCATCATAGATCCTTATTTTTATTTGCGGATGAAATTAGGATACTTTAATCCAAACGGTCCCATGCCCGTTCAAGGAGATATAAAAGCAGGTGAAACTTCTTCATACCTTTTTTAATCACGCAAAAATTAACAATATTGACTAAGCAGTAACAACCGAACCAATTGAACATCTACAGCCTTATTTGAAACCGCAATGAAAGACTACCTCAAAGCCATACTCAATAAATCTCACACACATGTTTAGCACTATTAGTTACATTCTTGCAGTGTTCACATCTCATTCCATCCGGGAAATACTGAAAAAAAAAAATTATTATTACCGGTATGCCGTCTAAAAATGGCGAGTGCATAAAGGTGTGACTGAAGTATGTTTTTCATGGGTCTGTTCACCTTGGGGAGATCGTCGCGACTCCGAACCGGTGCCCGAACCTCGCATTCCAAATTACTGCTGAAGGACACATCGTTCCTATATTACTGATCAACCGTAATATAATGAATTAACCTGTAATCGTTCCATTTATTCCCAGTCCTGAGATTCCATACTCCAAGTGTAATGTTTATCCAGCATTACGGCGCTTGACTGCTTCTTTCATTCCTTCATTTGGCGCTTTTCTCAGGGGAATCGCTGACGCCAAGTTTCTTCTTTTAAAGGACGCGTCGCCCCTTTTTACCGATTCACTCTACTCCCCTACACTGTAAAGAGTCTGTCCTTTAGGGGACTTTAGGAGTTGTGCGTCACCGATATCGGCCATTTTTTATTCGTAGATGCAGATGATACTGCAGTATTTTGCATTCTAGCCTTTTAGTCCTGCATCGGATTATAACTCTCCGAATTCGGATTTATATCCTCCGAATTGGGAATAAGAATGGCCGAAATCGGTGACGCACAACCCGCCCAACTACTAAAGTCCGATAAAGGAGATGCTTTTTACAGTGTACCTGTTCCATCCTTTCACACTATTTTCTAAGGTTTCGTACTACTTGTAATCTTTATCAACCGTAACGGCACTACACAGATTTGTATGGCACTTGCAGCCTCTGGCTTATGTGCTGTATACCGACCGCCGTTTGTCGGTCTGTCGGTCGGTAGATTCCAAATCGTTTCTACGATTTCGAACTACAGTAGAGGTCTGCTTATGTGAACGTCGCCTACTGTGAACGTTTGATGAAGAAAAGACTAAAAACCAAACCAGGCGCTTTTTACAGTAAAATACTTCCAAAAAATGTTGTTTTCCATTCGCGGCTATAACTTTTTGAATATGTTACTGTTACTAACAGTGTTAGTGACTCAACTGCCACCTGGTTTTCCTTTCACAAATTGAATACTTTGCCAGGAGGAACGCATCTTAAGCCAAGAAGATGGCAGTTCGAACTAACTAACTCAAATAGAAGAAGCACATTTGTAAATTTAATGTTATTTAACCGAATTTCTAAGGAAAGTTTATGCCAGGATATTCCTAAAATAGTTGGCTATTAGCTGAAAATCAAGTTTTTTTTATTTTTCCTTTCCATCTGACTGTTTTATAAGCAAGTAACAAAGCGAGGGTAGCAGTTAGAGAAGTGTTCAAATAAGCATACCCCTACTGTAGCCTACTTGTAATTTTCAGCCACCGTAACGGCACTACACAGATTTTTGCATTTGCCGTGGTCGCCTCTAGTAGCCTACAGACGAATCACGGGAGTTCACTGGCCAAAACAACCGTTTGTGTCTACTTTCCGTGATCGTCATCAAAGCCAAAGGTTCCGAGTGAGGCTAAAAACAAGAGGGACGAATAAGTCATCTTTTGTGAAATCCGGCAAAATTCCAACGGAGTCATGTATATTAGAATATTGGAATATAAGTAAGTAATTTATTTCTGACCCGCCATTTGAAAAGCGGAGTATGCAAAATACAAATTATTAAATAAAACACAACAAATGCAATATACAATTTTTCGTTCATCGGCCAGAAAAGAATGTAGAGGGTCATGTGCTGGCTGGGCCCTGTCGTCCATGATTTTTGGCAGAGCCGACGAAATTTCCAAAAGTGTGACGCTTGCGTCTTTAAATTCGAATCGCTCCGTTAGCATGTGGCTGTGGTATAACCTTGGCATATAAAGCAGGTGCTTCGCATACTTAAAATAGCATCTTCTCATCTTCTGCAACTCCTTCTTCCGTAGAACATGTCCGACACCAGAGCGAAATAAAATACAAACTTTATCAACTGCAACTAATCCTTTAAAGTTTAACTGAAAAGGGCTTAGATAGGACAATCTAGTTACTCATCACTTACTCACTTAAAGAAGCTTGAAAACCCGGCGAAAATGCGTTACTTCGTTGCTCCGCTATTCACGAATAACCGATTTTCAAATAGTGAAATTTCCTTGTCTGATTTGTCTGCTCTACGCGCTTGTATCTGTGTTGTATGCTCGACGAAAAAGATTTACGAAAAATAAGTGTTTATGCAGTGAGCTACCTTCCAGAAGCTGATCACGGGCCACTGAAACGCCGCGTATGTATTGAGATTAAATTTTTCTGCGTCATAGTAGAAATTTGCGTTGTGAGGACGACCGTAGATATTCTGAACGTCATTCTTAGAGCAAATAGGGAAGCAAAAAAAATCCCTTAACACAATCCAAAAAATGCAGTGTGTTCAGTTAAATGATACAATAATAACTTGGCTTTCAGTTAAACTTTAAGCAAAGATCTTACCTAATCTATAGAACTGTATACACGAGATCTTCGCCAAATGCCACATCAGGCCGAGACACCGGGAAATCGACAACTTGTGTTTCTTCTACAGATGTCTGGTAGCACACAAGTTCAGGTGGGTCAGCGGATGACATACCCGAGACTTCATCGTCGTCAGCAGAACTCCTGAAAACGTAAATATCAGGATTCGGAAAGCGGAAACAAAACTAAAGTAACGAGCAAGTCGAACCAATGAGTAAAAAAGCATTTATTAGCATTACAGAAGAATAGTTAAAATAACGTATTATAAAATAATTTTATTATTTATTCATATGATGGGGTGGTTTCCCCTGAGGTGCAGGAAGATAAAAAGGAAATTGGTTAGTTATTTTGTAAATTGAGAGGTAAGGTCGTGTCTGAGAGCAGGAGCAGTGACCACTCGGCGTATTATGTTTAAAATGTAAAGATTTTGGTTCTCGGCGTCCAGGAATGGACAGAGTGTTTTGATTATGTGTGATTTGTCTTCTTATTTGTTAATAAACCCATTATAACTTGAAACAAAAAATGACCGAACATGCATAGTTCAGTTTGGTCTGTGTGTATATGTGGTTGGGCGCGGGGGGGGGGGGGGGGGGGGGGGCTCTACTGCTGGTTGTGTACTATCGACGACGGATCAACAAGTTCGGCAACTCGTGCAGATAATTAGCCCCTGTCATCCAGTCCGAGGTCTCCAGGTAACACCTGGTGCAAAAGGCTTCCAATTTTAGAATAAGAATGTCCAACAAATCACAACAAATGTAACTAGTGGTACAGAATTAATTAAAGTCCTTGTATTTTCCATTCGACAGCACAGCTTCCTTCATGCCTTCACCGATAAAAAAAAATGCACTGGTAGTGCTTTAGAACTAGGAGATGAGTCCCGTTTACTTCGAGATATACTATTGTATTTTTTTTTTTTACGAAGTAGCAGACCCAAATCAAGGTTAGATTCTTTATCGGTATATTTGAGCGTCTCTCAAGTTATAGTTAACCAGAAAAACTTCCACCTTAGTTTTAAATTAAAATTTTTTTTTTTTTTTAAGGAATTTAATTTTGTGAGTTTGGCTGAGCCTCATGGGCGAGGGGAACTGAGACGTATCGCGTCAAATATGTGTGTATTTATTGTATATAGTTGAACTAGCATCCGAGCGAACCGAGTTCACCTCTCTGCTCAGTGCTGTATTTTTTTTTTATCTGTATTGAAAGATTAAATGAACTTGAACTTACCCTTTGAACGGATTTTCCATTGACAGACACGGCATCGTCGATTCGTTGACCCAGAGGTATTCTGAGGGAAAGGCCTTGAGCTGAAACTGGTCATTACTGTTGGTGCAAGTAGCATACCCCGAATCGCAGTTAGATTCTTTCTCGTTGGGTTCGAGCTCCTCTGGAACCAGTCTTCCCGCTCCGCATGGAATCTGCGAAGTATTCCGAAGTGAAGAGTTGGAAGAAGGAGAATCGGTGACAAGTTCGCCAACGATCTCGTACAACTCTAAGACGTTGTACCCGTGGCCGCCATCTCCTCCGCAGCAGGTCTGTCCGGTGCTTTCTTTTAGGGTAGGTGACGTAGATGCCTGCACTACCAGTTCACCTTGCATCGTGTTTTCATCACATCTACAGGTTTGTTTGGCCGTTACTGAAGAACGGCAGCAGCATTCGAGGGGTTTCTTCAGGTCGGGTTTCTCCGTTTCAGCTGACGATACAGCGGGTTTCTTCGGGGTTGCAAGCTCGGCCAAGATGTTTCTTTTAACTGCACCAGAGCTGTTGTTCTCCAACTTGGGTACAAATGAGCCATCGTAGTTTTCAAGTGGGGTTGCAAACAACTCGTGGGAAATGTCCGCTCTTGCGCGGTTCAGAGTCAACGTCGTGGATCTAGATGGCGTTAGAAGGTCTATATCACCACGGTCCTGTGACATCAGAGCTGTATCGCCCTGCAGCATAGCAATTTCCGTTTTAACTTGGGTCTGACCTAGACGCGTAGGGGGAGTTTTATGTTTGTTGCGTCTTTTCTTCGGTTCTCGATACACATTTCTGAGCCTTCTTCTTTTCTTCTTGTTGTTGAACGCTATTTCGGAAGGATTTGTGGTTGAATCTTTCTTTCTGATTAGCAGAGTTGTGTCGCTTCGTGAGCTTATCTCGAACCGCTCTTTCGACGGCGACTGACGACGTGGTTCCTTGACGATCGTGTCGGCTGACTGACGAAGGCCGTCAATCACCGCCT
Organism: Branchinecta sandiegonensis; assembly: GCA_030848855.1. Classification (NCBI taxonomy): domain Eukaryota; kingdom Metazoa; phylum Arthropoda; class Branchiopoda; order Anostraca; family Branchinectidae; genus Branchinecta; species Branchinecta sandiegonensis. The sequence continues at coordinate 1,409,761 of JAUPMV010000003.1, read as the reverse complement.
GCAACAAAAATACGGTTTGAATGGAAAAAGTAAAGGGCATGTTGAAACACTGCGCTAAACAGGGCGTCGCAAGTGCATTTTCGTTGGGGGGGGGGGGGGGGAGCCAAATTTTCTACACGAATCTCAAAAATTTTACCGAATCCTAGAAACTGAGAATTCGAGCTTTAAATTACGGAACAGAAAGGATTACGTAGTAAGAGTAACTATTAGGCGTGTGTTTTGGCGAATCCCACTTGGAGAATATATTGCCGGGAAAGATTGCACTAACAGCTTCTATCTATTATACAAAAGAGAAAATTAAGTCGGGCGCCACAGGCAAAAATTTTCGAAATCCATTTTTTAGAACATTCTATTGTAGATTCATACGTTCTCGGTATCGATGTTTCGACATGGTGACTTTAGTCATCATTATTAGCTACACAAATTTAAAAACAAGACCTTTTTGTTAGGGTAGCTTAACAAGTTCTGCGAAACGATGTTTCGATATGGACATTTTTGGCTTCACAAGTTCTGGGTAACGATGTTCCATCACTGGATTATTCCACCAACTTAAAGACAGGAAGGTTGTTTCGTATAAATATTACTTAGCAGCAGCGAAGCCAAACCTGGAGAGTTCGCCGCCAACCAATGACAACCGACGTAATGAGGACTTGGAAAAGCGGCGACACTGAGGCCCTGTCCTTCGTATAGACGAATCCAGGTTGCCAACACTATCTTAAATTGGCAACCACAAGAACGGGGAAGACCAAGAAACACGAAGAAGATCTTCCATCAACAAAGCGCCCTTCCCCCCCCCCCCAAAAAAAAAGGAAAGAACACAGGAGGAATTAAATTTACGGTAAGGGTTTGGATGTTTGTTCACAAGTAGCAAGACTTACCTTCGAGCTCTTGGTTGTTGGCTTGGTGCTGGCAGATTCACGGGCGCTATCCTGAACCAGGGTGGTCTTTGGTCGCAGCAAGCGTTTCTCTGAGAGGTTTACAGAAGGTACAGGGTCTAGGAAAACGAGATATTCAGGTTTAAAGTACAGCTCTTTCACGACAGAATGGTCCGGAAATAGTATTTAAAAGTTATTGTGTGGCAACCAAGAAAAATCTCGACTGGCGCTGGAAAACGAAAAATTCACAAGGATTTTGTAAGGACGGATATCTCCGAGGTCAGTAGACGACCTAAGTCGCCGCTGGGGGTGTGAAAACTATGATAAGCAGGAAGGGTCCTTTGACGGGAAGGGTCTCTCGTGGCAGATGGTACACAACTCGGGATTAGTCCAACAGTTCGTGAAGCGCAGCCCCGAGTTTTCGGCAAGCGTTTCAACTGTACTACCCCTTTCAGGGGCGGTTCGAAGGGGGGTGGGGGGTGACTCACCTCCCCCCCCATGCTCCAGAGAATCCACTCTCAGTCGTATTTTTTGACCTTGTCTGTATGACAGTCGTATGTTGTGAGCTTTTCAGAATGACATACAGGAAACCAAACGTGAATTTCACCGACAAATCACATTTTTTAGTCGTATGGCTACGAAGAAATTTGTAGTCGAATGTTTTCAGATTCACACTTGTGTGTTCTGAGTTTTCTAGAATGACAGTCGTATGCTTGAGCTTGCCAGAATGACATCAACCGCGAATTACGCCCGAAAAGATCCGGATTTTCTAGTCGGAAATGAGAGACAGTAGTAAGTTTTGAGCTTGCCAGATAAAGGCAGACAAAGTAGTTAGCTAATCGTGAACTTCACCTTCATATCACCTGTTTCTGGTCGTATTGTTACAAAGAGATTTTAGTAGTATGTTTTAAGCTTGTCAGATTCACAGTTCCGTGTTCCCAGTTTGTCAGAATCACAGTCGTCTGTCAGAACTTGCAAGAATGCCATCAACCGTGAATTTTCCCTGAAAATGGCCGGTTTCTTGTCGTATTTTACGAAGAAATTTTCTAGTCTTATTTTAAAGACAGTCGTAAGTTTTGACCTTGCCATATGAGGTAGTTGGGTGAATTTCGACAGCAAATGACCTATGTCTGGTCGTATGGTTGTATAGAGATTTCCTATGAGTCATTACGTTACGAAATATCGTGTGTTTCGAGCTTGTTAGAATGACAGTCGTAAGTTTCGAACTTGTTAGATTGACATAAATGCGGTTACCAAATGGTGATTGTCGCTCTGTGGGGGCGACCTTTCAACATTATCCTATCTGGTTTCGTGCAAAAATCACCTTATTTTAAAAAGAAACAGTTTTTTGTTTTTTTTTAATTGGCTTGCGGAGTATAAGGTTTGCAAATAAACAGGCTTTGTAAGCACTGTATGACGGGCCTGATGATTGCACTATCTTTGTGTAGTCTAAAGTCAGAGCGGAAGCACTACCACCAACTTCCGGGTAAATATCCCACTCCGTTTGGGAATTATCGGGGCACGAACAGGCATGTGATATCGTAGGCAACCCTTAAAATGTTTCCGGAAACTTCACCTGTGCCGTCTTTCATAGTAGCCTACTCGCTATCTGGTTGAGTGGCCCGTAATTTAGTTGAGGTCTTAGGCCTAAGAGCTGCCAGTAAAAGGTCGGATTACAAAAAAATCGCCTGCGGCGCTCAGTTTACATTTGTCTTGAGTATCTACGTTAAAACTGCTGCTTGGGGTCTGAGCCACGTTAAAAGCAAGAGTTTGTTTGAGAAGTAGTCGGATATCGCCGAATAAAGGCCAAATTTAACAAATTTTGCCTGTGGCTCTTTCGCAGTCCTACCCTATTTCTATTTAGCTGAAGTGTGCATTATTTTATGTGTGGTTTTAAGCTTGAGATTTGGGGTCTAAGCTGCAGTAAAAGGTAGAAGTAGTATAGGAGTATGAATTTTGCTCGAAGTTTGTCTTGAGTAGATATGTTAGACGCTGGCACCGAGGCTCGTCTCTATCCAGCGAAATTTGATATGAACTGCATCGCCTAATTACTGTGACTTATTTGTTTATTATTTTGTTACTACAATGGCATTTTCCGTACCGTTTTAAAACTTATAACGTCATATTTCTTGAGCCTGTGATGCTATGTTTTTAGCCAGTCGTATATTTTGAAGTTGTCACCCCCCATGCCGAAGCCCTTCAAACCGCCCCTGACCCCATTTGTACTCCCTACACTGTCAGAAATTTATAATAGACAACAGAAGGATGCGCGGTTTCAACAGACAGTGCGTAACAGATTAACACTTGGGATGTTATCTGTTGTGTTGGAAAACGTTCTACATGAAATGTTATGCATAACAAGCATTTCCAGGAAGAGCCAAAAAAGCATCTATTGCCTTTTTTGTTTGTCGTCATGATGTCAAAATTCAGCAGATGATTTTTGGCGATTTTTCGGCTCTTCCTGATGGCAACGCTTGTTATGCATAACATTCTCAAACTCAACAGACAACATCCGAAGTGTTGTCTGTTACACATTGTCTGTCGAAACCACGCATCTTTCTATTGTCTGTTATTAAACTTCTGACAGTGTAGGAAGTCCGGCTAAAGTAAGTGGACATATACTTCTTTGGACTAATGGTGAGATTTCATTCACTAACTGTGAAAAGAGCCAATTTTGACTGAGCAATAAGGACTCCTTAGGAATCCGGGGGAACTTTCCGGATTTCTATTTTACCATTTTGGCAAATCGCCGTTTAGCGTCCAATATTTATACATATGCACGATTTTCTTAATATAAACGCCCGAAGTTACATACATCCACACCGACATAAAGTTTTATAAGTAGTGAACTGAAAGACGAAAATGCTCCTCAGCCAGGATTTGAACCCAGGACCCTCTGCTTACAAGGCAGGCGCTCTAACCATTTGAGCTACCGAGGGGCTTGTGAACAGAGTTCGCAAGCCACTACAATAGTCTGGTAGAAGCCGGCCATAGGACAGTGATCCGCCCGAAGGCAAAGTCATCTAACTAGTTCACATCCCCATGTCACGGAAATTAATAATAATTCCCCATTAAAATTATATATTTGGTTTCATTTGATTTTCACCATCAGACCCCGCCTTGTGGGTCCTGGTATGTCTACGTGGCTCCGGCAATGGAGTCCTAGACTTCTAAATTATATTCAAAACAAGAGCTGGAAGCTCATATGGCACTTGCAAGGCTAGGATGGAAGTGACGGTCAAAAGCATTTTTTTTCCCTTTTTGGTCAAGATGCGCCAAACTTGCAAGGCTGGGTCAGAGGATGGAAGTGACGGTCAAAAGTTTTTTTTTCACTTTAAGGTTAAGATGCGCACTTTAAGGGTGCTAAAAATTAATTACTAAGCAAAACCCTTGAGGCAAAAAGGATCATGTGCTCAGGGCGATCGTGAAAAAATAAATTTTGCTTAAAAGTATTTTTTTATTTTGCGGTAAAGATAAGCTCTTTAAGGGATGGTCGGATCGGAGAAGTGGCGATGTCTAACCCAATGATGTCAAGTTTCTAATGGTCCAGCAAAGTTTTATCGTCCTAGCACATCTGGAAGTACCTTAACTCACGATCACCGGAATTCCGGACACCCCTCTACAGCCCCCCGTGGTACCCCAATCCGGTCCAATTCTATTACTGATGCACCTAGCACTTGTGACTGTACGTCCCACCAAGTTTCATCCTGATCGCTCCGCTCTAGGCGTGTCACAAGATTTCCGGTTCTCCCCTCCGACCCCCCCCCCCCAGTTCATCGGTCCGGACTTGAAATGGGACAGCTGAGACATGAGGTCTTTCAAGATATCAAGTTTCATTAAGATCCGATAATCCGTTCGGAAGTTATGCATGTCACTAATTTCCGGATTCCGCCGTCTCCCCCTCCCCCCACGATGGTCGGATCGGGCAAGTGACTATTTCCAAGTTAGTTTGGTCGGGTCCCTTATACGCCTGCCAAGTTTCATAGCACATCTGGAAGTACCCTAACTCGCAAACGCCGGACTGACCGACCGACGGAAAAGTGATCGGTATATGGCACTTGGCCGGAAGGCAAATGCCATAAAAACTGTTTCTGGTTTATTGGTCACGGCACAAATCCCTCGTGTAAAGTGCCATCTATGTTTTATTATTTAACATATAATATAGTTATTTAGGCAGCCACCTGCCACTGTTGTTATATTACGATCAAGAGGTAATTTTGTCGACAAGACTTGTGGTCCAAGGACAAAAACAGCGTCGGACATATTTCAGATTGCAACTTCCGAGTGGTCGATAGCTTAAAGGTTCCCAACCTTTTCCGTACCGCGTACCCTTAATCAAGGTTCGAAAAGATTGCGTACCCCTTTTTGGGATCCCAAAACGTAAGTTGAGGGATACCTATGACATCGCAAAAGTTGTCAGTCTGTCCGTCCGTCCGTCCGTCCGTCTGTAAGCACGATAACTCTCGAAGTGAATGAGATATTTTGATAAACTTGGTGTGAGGATTCGTTGGGTCGGTGGACCAGTCGAGTTCGTAAATGGGCTTTGTAGCCCTACATTTAGGGGTGGGGGTTCAAATTAAGGGGAAAACAAAATATTTTGAAACAGCTGATGTAATAGTCGATTATGGGGTAAGAAGACATGCTGAACACGGGGTGAAAACCATTTTGTAATCGGACAAGTAGTTCGCCCGGAATCCGGCCAAAACCGGAAAGTTTGTTAAAAGTAAAAGTTTTATTTGAAGTTGATTAGATGTTCGATTTAGAGGTAGGAAGACATGCTGAAGACGATGGTGAAAACCATTTTCTCGACGGACAAGTAGTTCGCCCGGAATCCGGCCCAAACCGGAAAGTTTGTTAAAATTAAAAGTTTTATTTGGAGTTGATCAGATGTCCGATTTAGGGCAAGAAGACATGCTGAACTTTTATGTGAAAACAATTTTCTGACCGGACATGTAGTTCGCCCGGAATCCGGCCAAAACCGGAAAATTGTTAGAAGTTAAAGTTTTGTTTCTAGCTGATTAGATAACCGGTTTAGGGGTAAGAAGAGACGCTGAATCCGTGTGCGACAATCATATTTTACCCGGACATATAGTTCGACCGGAATCCGGCTGGAGTCGGAAAATTTGTTATAAGTTAAATTTTTATTTGAAGTTGATTAGATGTTCATTATTGGGGAAAGAAGATACCCGGAGTTCATTTTTGAGCTTTATTTTTTCGCCGGACAAGTAGTTCTAGAGTTCGGCCGAAACCGGGAAATTGGCAGAAGTGGCAGGAACTTTTCGTCAAAACAGAGATGACTTATACGGGTAAACACACATGCTGAATCAATATCTGAACTTGGTTTTCTCAGATGATTAGCTATTTGGCCTTAATCTGTTTCTGAATTTTAATTGTAAGAATGTTCAAGGATTCTGGCGATGACTGGATCTGGCTAAGACAAGACCCAGTTGTCTGGATCAGATATTGAATTTTTGGGATCCCATCGAAAAGTTTGGTCTTGTTTCAGAAGGTGAAAAAGACGATATTTATTATCATAAATGATAAGACATACATGTGTAGAAATATATACAAAATCAATGAGGCAATCCCTAGAAGCTGTTTTGTAGATAAAATTTTGTCGAAACTCGGTTCGACGTCATTAACGGCAATATTTTTTACAGGTAGCCCGTTTCTGTGTTTGATTTTGATGTTCTCCGTGCTCCGTGCAAACTTTTTCGTTGGCTCAATTCGCAACCAGAATGACAATATCACTTGCAATGTCTTCGATTGTTCTCGAAACAATACTGTTTGACACAGGAACAGATTTTACGGCAGTAGGCTAGCTGTTTTGGAATCAACATTATTTCACTGACTTTCCTTGGGCCGGTAATCAGAGGATTCACGCACAGGTTGACAAAACCCCTCCCCTCAAAAAGGTCGGCCAGACGATGAAAAAGAAAAAAGTCTGCGCGAAGCGCCGCGATTTTTCGCAAAAGCAGTTATTTAAAAAAAAAAAAAAAAGAATAGTCGGTCAGTAAAAATACCTTGCCCCTTAAGATACATTTTGGCTGGTGATACTCTGCTGGTAATATTAGGCTTTCGGCAATCATGAATGAGTGAGACGAGATTTTGAAGCTACAGACTAAATCTATTTTGGTTCCTTCGCGTACCCCTTGCAAGGGTCTCGCGTACCCCTTAGGGTACGCGTACCACCGGTACCACCGGTTGGGAACCGCTGGCTTAAAGGGCCAGCGGCTTTTACAGCCTTAGGAAAATCTAGAAAGGAAGGTCATTTAGTAAGCCAGTCCTCGACAATTGTAAGTGCTAATACGTTCTGCGAGTCTTCCTAATGTAGTGGATCTTTAGAGGTATCACGGTGATGTTCCAACGGCAAAATAAACAATTTGATATAACTGAGTATTATTAACAAACCCCTTACTTAATAAATTCCTTGATTTTTCCAGCTAGGATGAGCAAGGTTTTAAGAACGTTTTCTTCACTTTCATTTAATTCTCACAAAAATGTACAATTAAAACAATTAACCAACCTGGAAAATCAAGGTGTGCTTAGCTAGAGAAGGGCAATAACCCGCGGTTCCGACTTTTAATATAAAAAAGAAAAAGAGAGAGAAAACAAGAAAACCGAAGAAAAAAAAGGCAACAAAACTGGCGAGAAAAGACTAGAGGAGGACAACACTAAACTCAACTATTAAAACCATGGCTTGAAGGAGATAAGGATTGTATGCGTTTCGAATTTCTAAGAAGAAGTCTATTAGCTGGTGCAAAAATCCGATTAAATAAGAAAATCTTTTTGTTGATGACGCATCTTGGACAATGTCACAAGACTTTAAAAATCTAAAGCTTAATTTAGAGTGAACAAGTTTTGGAAGGGAAACGGAAGCAGGCTAACGACAAGCTAAAAGCTTAACGCCAAATGTAATAATAAACAAATAAATTAAGTAGCTGAAACAAAAAAAAATGCAATCAAGAAATCTCGACTCTTCTATGCATAAAATCTCTTAGCAGATGTGAAATGTAGATCAATGTTATGATATAATTTTTAATTGCTTATTCCGGATGATTTAATAACAATAATAATATAATTACAGTACAAAGACTTCCGCCTCTATAAATTTGAGCTCTTGATCTGAACTCTTTCGTAACATGAAATGATTTTACTTGCGAGATTGAGCAGCTATAAGACAAATGGGGATGAAAAATATCGACGGTGTTTTTTCTAAAAGGTTACAAGCGACATCTTCTAACTAGGAACAGTGAGTCCAAAAGTCCCAGAAACAAAGGTCTGCACCTCCGCAACGGTTGCCCCGATTTGGCTGAACTTTCTACCAGTCAAGCCCGACCCATGAAAGCGAGGCTTCACCTTCCAGATTTTCTTCCAGGATTCCAGACAGCCGTTTTCGTCGAGACGGATCTGGAAGGTGAAGCCAGGCCAGAAACGTCTGGAAGTCCGGGGTGTTGGACACCCCAGATTCCGGATGTCTGGAAGGTGCCATAGAGGCAACCCGTTCGAGAGACACTACAAATAAGCAAATGGGGGAAAAACACCCGGTGACATAATGATAAATCGTTTTCTGGATTGTTTTTTTTTAGGGAAACGGGATTTAAGACGGCGGATGACTCTACGGTACCTTGAAAGTTACCTAATTTTGCAGGTTTTTTCCAAGCTCTCATCAACTACAAATCCAAGATATCTAATGGTTTTTACGCTTTTCATAATAACATTATTTTATTAATAGCTTTTCATTAATGTTTATTATTAAGAGGCAACCCGTTCGAGAGACACTACAAATATGCAAATGGGGGAAGAAAAGGGAAAGGGATTGACAGTTGTGACTTGGATGCAAGAGATATTTTAAATGCGAAGGGGACATCTAGGAAATGTTGAAGAGTAGCACAATTAGCTGTCATCATTATCATGAAAATCTGGAAGCGTTGGCTTGAATATACGGAAGCCCCGGACGTCTGGTAATCTGGAAGGTGAAGCCTGGCTTTTAGCGGATAGGGCACTGCCAGGCACTGCTAATAAGTCATTTTTGAGAAAAATGTCGCGTACAACTCTTAGAAAAAACACCCGGTGACATAATGATAATTCGTTTCCTGGATTTTTTTTTTTTAGGGAAACGGGATTTAAGACGGCGGATGACTCCACGGTACCTTGAAAGTTACCTAATTTTGCACGTTTCAACTACAAATCCAAGATATCTAATGGTTTTACGCTTTTCACAATATTATTAACTGTTCGACTTGAAGCCATTCTATACAAATGAGACATTTCTGACAAATTCATTGAGAGATTTTCCATTTGTTTAAAAAAGAAGGCAGAATTTCACGTGCAACCAAAAGAAGTGTATCATCTGCAAAATGTACTGTGTTGACGATGGGCAGATAATATTTTAGTCAAATTAAATTCTGGATTGGTTTTCTGGATCTTACCTTGAGTCTGATCACATAACATTTGTGCAGGCGAACCCTTTAAGGCTTAACTGTAAAGCCAACTTATTTTTGTGTCATTTAATTGAATACACTTAATTATTTGGATTCTGCAAAGGGATTTTTTCTTATTTTCCACTATCTGCTCTAGTTATGACGTTCAGAATATCTGCGGCCTTCCCCACGGCGTAAATTCTACTATGACGCGGGAAATTTAACCTCAACACAAACGTGGCTTTTCAGTGGGCAGTGGTGAGACTGGTGAAGATTTCTTAATGCCTGAACTAAAAATATCATAAATCTTTCCCGCAAGGCATACAACAAAATTACAAGTGCATAGAGGTATCACAAATCAAACGGAAATTCCACTATGTGAAAATCGATTATCGTGAACAGCGGAACAACGAAGTAGTGCATTTTCAGCGGGTTTTCAAGCCAATCTACGTGAATAAGTGATGGGTAACTAGATTAGTCGCGTTTTTTGCAGATCGACTGGCGATTGGAACTTGTTCCCGGGTTCATCCAGTTGACCTTTTTTTGTCACTTGATAGCGAAGCGAGAACAAGCCTTCGAAAAACGGTCTAAAGAAACTTCTCCCCTTCCATCCCCAAAACTCTTCCCTCGGCAGTCTTTGAAACTGCTGCAGCTACTGGCGCTTACTCAGGTGTAAATTATACGTTTTTGGGTCCACATGTTTAAATTTTCAAAATTTGGCACCAAGTTTGACTGGACATCCAAGAGAAAGGTGCATCGGATCGACTGTTGACTATGCTCCCAGTTGATGTCCAGTCAAGCGACAAAAAACGGATCGACTGCACCTCCAGTCGACAGTCGATCGCAAAAAACGGCAACTTTCGTTCCAAGCGATCGCAAAAAACGCGACTATTGTCCTATCCCAGCCCTTTCGGTTATACTTTAAAACTGAGATCTAGGTTTAGCTGAAACTCTATATGCAAAAAAGCGAAAAAAAAACCGGGATATCACTGCAGCTGATACACTTTCGCCTTTTCTGAGCGGCAACATGAAGCATCAGCAGCAGCTGGTGACAAAGGGGTATTCCGGCATAAACAACACTGTCACAAAAACAGTCCGATTCTTTTTGGATCCGGGATCAACACTAAACACGACCAAAGGTTTCGATGGCATCACAAAGGATAATATTTGCTCGACTTGTTGATACAGAAAACCAGGTCTTCCACATTTACGGTCTTCACCGGATCCCGTGAAGATATTATTTTACCCTCATCGACCCAGGAAAAGATCCATTACTTAATTGTTTTCCACCGGAAAGGTTATAGGGTACTTATGTTAATTTTGGCTTCTGGTCTTGGCCAGCTTCCCTGCCGGACTATCTTCCGAGACCATTACTGATAGTAGTATTTTTATTATTAACTTTGAATTCAGCTTTCGCCATAAACTAAAATAACCCCCCCGATGTGCTTTTTGCCCGTATACTAACCTTCCGAAGTTTTTTCAAAGAATCTTTTCTATACCTAAATTTCTTAACGCTTCCACTAAATACTGAGGCAGACATCCCATCTAACAAGACCAAAGGTATGGGATCCCAAAAACTGAATATTTGAAGCAGGCAGTTACGAACTTTATGCCGACCGGTTTTGTATAAAACTCCAAGTTCAGATATAAGCCATATCTCTTTTTCAGTTTTCAGTTTTATTCATAACGATTCATAACACTGACGATTCTGATCGAAACTTCCTGCTTTACTTCTGCCAAATTTCCGGTTCCGTCCGAATTCCGAGCAAACTACCATACTTGTCCAGAAAAGTCCAGAAACGAATTCAGCATATCTCCTTGACCATATAAAAAACATCTAATCAACTTCAAGTAAAACTTTAACTTAAAACAAAAAAATTCGTTTTCAACCGGATTCTGAACGAACAATATGACCCGGCAAAAAAGATTGTCATATACAGATTCAGCGTCTCTTCTTACTGCTAAATCTACCATCTAATCAACTTTAAATAAAACTTTTGCTTTTAACAAATTTTCTGGTTTTGGCCTGATTCCGGGCGAACAAGTTGTCCTGGTAGAAAATGCTTTTCACATAAGTGTTCAGCATGTCTTCAAATTCTGCAAACACAGAAAAAAATAGAATTTTCTATGCTTTTGTGGAGCGTCGGTCGACTCGTCGACTCCCTAAATCGAACATCTAATCAACTTCAAATAAACTTTTACTTTTAACAATTTTTCCGGTTTTGGCTAAATTCCGGGCGAACTACTTGCCCGGCGAAAAAATGATTTTCACCATCGTGTTCAGCTTGTCTTCCTACACCCAAATCGAACATCTAATCAACTTCAAATTAAACTTTTACTTTTAACAGACGGTTGTGGTCGGATTCTGGACTAACTACTTGTCCGACGAAAAAATGGTTTTCACCATCGTGTCCAACATGTCTTCTTACCCCAAATCTAATCAACTCCAAATAAAACTTTTACTTTTAACCAACTTTCCGGTTTTGGCCGGATTCCGGGCGAACTACTTGTCCGATGACAAAATGGTTTTCACCATCGTGTTCAGCATGTCTTCTTACCCCATAATCGACTATCACATTATCTGTTTAAAAATACTTCATTTGCCCCTTAACTTAAACCCCCTCCCCCACCCCTAAATATAGGGCTACAGAGCCCATCTACGAACTTGACCTTACTCTTGACCCAAAGAATCCTCATACCAAGTTTCATCAAAATATCTCATTCCCTTCGAGAGTTATAGCGCGCACAGACGGACGGACGGACAACTTTTGCGATGTCACAGGTATCCCGCCACTTACGTTTTGGGATCCCAAAAACTCGACCTCACTCAATTCTCATACGTTCTTTTGTTGTATGCAGTTCAATAATACAATAAATCTCCATAGTTCAGTCAACATACACGGCTTATAATGGGGCTAATACGCATAGAAGGTTAATTCACAAATTCTACCACGGCAAATGTGTGGCGAGCAAAAGAAAACTCCGGCATTCCCGAAAAGGCGAACCCCCCATCCTTCTACTCTGGACTATTTTCGCTGAGTTGTCACACTTCATTGATGACCCAGCTGCAGCAGGAACGTCTGATCTGATCCCGGTAAAGCTAAGGGCAGGTGTGAATCCAGCATGCATTCTGATCATACAAACACTAATTGATTTCGAACCGACTTTCACTTTTGTTCTCGATTCCGAGCGAGCTACTTGTCCGGAGAGAATCCTTGCACTAATATAGAATCTCATCTGACGTTTAATCAGGGAAACTCATTAGGCTATCTGTTACCAAAACGAAGCTCAGATACGGATTCAGTATGTCTCTCTATGTTTAAAGCGACCGTTTATTTAGCTTGATTTTTGTTCACTCCTCAACCCTAAGAGCTTGGTCACACTTGGCTCATTTTCTGGCTTTTTGGGTTGCAAAGGTAGAAAAAGAAAAAGAACGAGATACAACTAATTCTGAATGTTGTCGTTTTTAAATTCAGGAGATCAATTAGAGCAAAACAACATGTATAATTACGTTACAGGAAGCCTAATTGACCCCTAATTGCAGTCTGCTCATTATCCCCAAGCTGCCACAACGCCCATCAAAATCTCACGTCCCCTAGGGATTTTCAGTTGTTTGTCGAATAGGCGGCTTTTTGAGCCCAGTGTGACCAAGCTCTAAATATATGGATACAGGACCCTTCTAAAAACTTCGTCATACTTTAACCCAAAAGATCTCACACCTAGTTATCGTTTTAACCGTCGGACAAACGGCGACTGTCATAGCTATCCTGTGAAATCGCCCCCAAAACAAGAGGGGTAACGCTGCTTGCCAGGTCAGTTTCACGTCGTTAATTTGCTGATTCTATTTTTCGATGTGGAGAAGTAGACACACATTTTTTTCTGGGTCTACCAGGTGACTTTGGCTGCAGGGGCGTCACGACTGGGGGGGGGGGGGGAGGGCTCCCAATGTTGTCGGACAGTCGGTAAAAAATAACCGAGTCGGCGCAAAGCGCCGCGATTTTTCGTCAAAACAGTTGATATTTTCATGAAAACAGTCGGTTTTTCCGAAAATCGGTTGATTTTTGTCGAACAGTCGGTTTTTCTGAAAATCAGTTGACTTTTTTTCAAAACTGTCAATTTCTTGAAAACAGCCGTTTTTTCCTTAAAAACAGGCGGTAAAAATTACCAGCCAGTCGGTTAACACCTTACCCAGCCCCCCCCCCCCCCCCAAAAAAAAACGTTTCGGCTAGTAATGCCTCTGTTTGGCTGTTGGGATAAGGACTAATTCGCCCAGTTTTTTTTTCAGTTAGAAATAAAATCTCGTGAAAGAAAACCGGCAATTTTTCCTAACCACGTTTGGATTTAAAGCCGGCCAGAATTGTTCTCATTTACCAAATAAGAACGCCAAGAACAGAATTATCAGTTTTCTCACCTACTTCTATGAGAAACATCATGACTTTTGCAAGGAGCCTGGCATGATTTTTTGGCTTGCTTGGAACACCCAGTTTGATTGAAAATTTGAAAAAAAAACGGGCGGAAATTCCGGCTTGCTTATCTAAAATAACTTGGGCAATGAAAACCTACCCAGAGGCAAAAAACCCATACTGCGACTACGGACACCTTTCTGAAAGGCTTACAATAACGATAACATCATATCAACTAAAACGGACATTATTTATTCCAAACATAAACATTTCGGCCACATTATGACTGTGTGATGAGAATTACAAAAATTAAGTAGCATTCACAATTTCTACTACCAGACTAGCCGAGATGGCACATATACATTCCATGTTTACAGAAGACTAGACTAGACATCCCTGTTCAGGAGTATTCACACAAGCAAGATCCGCCACCAGTTACCCAACGTATGGCATTCTTGCACCTATGCCATTTCACACACCAAAAGACAGCAAACAGCCGGACACCGCCGAATATCCGTAACCAGATTTTCCTAACGGGAACTGCGCGTGGGAAGCGGGAAATCGATAAACAACGTATACATATTGACTCGGTGATATGCAGACCCGTCATCAGAGGGAAGGAGACACGGGGACATCTGCCCCCTACACTTTGTAGTAAGTAAATTCTGCCTATTTCACCATTTACCCCCTTCAATAATCCTGGGGATTTAGACTACGCTTAGGATTTTTGTTTCCACCTTTGCAATAGCATTTACAATTTTTACTTGATTGAGGCGAAGTTCAGGGTTTGAACCATAATAATGCGGATTCTCAATATCGGTTCTTCTTAAGTTCCTCCGGAAAACTAAAAAGAAAGCTCATATGGCACTTGCAAGGAAAGGTAGCATGTATTTCAGCTAAGGGACGAAGTACAGTTCGGGAATGAATTTTCGTATCAAGTTCCATCCGGGTCGGATCACGCATGCGACAGTTATGTATGTCAGTAAGATTTCGAGGACCCCCCTCCCCCAAATGCCCCACCGTGTCCGGATCCAGCCCGGACCAGTAAATATATGCTACACGTAGTGTTGTGACTGTCCTGCCCGCCAAGTCCCGTCCCGATCCCTCCACCATAAGCGAGGCGCAAGATTTCCGGTACACCCCTCCAGTTCTCCCAATTGTCGCATGATCCGGCCCATCCCTTTAAATGGAACACATGGGCATATATTTTGGCCAAATGTCATGTTCACCCGGATCGGATTACTCGTCTGAGCATCATGCATGCCACAAGATTCAAGACTTCAGATTCAACAAGCTTTCAGGACCCCCCCCCCTCAAACTCCACCACCGAGGTTAGATCCAATAAGGGCACATAAATGTCAGATTCAGAGCATTCGCTCTAATCACTCATCAAATTTCACGCCCAACTCCCCCACTACTGTCGGAAATAAAAGATCTCGCGCATCTGCTCCTTCCATCCATCAAGTTTCAATCGAACGGTCACGTTCGCAACTTATGCGGGTCACAAGGTTTCAGATTCTCCCTCCATCCCCACCCCCTCCACATGGATGATCAGATTCAGGAAAACAAAGTTTCGTTGAGTATTTGGTCGGGTCCTTATACGCATGCCAGGGTACTTTGTCCTGGCTGACGTGGAAGTGCCCGAACTAGCAAAAGCAGGACAGACCGACAGACATTACGGTCGCTATATGGCACTCGAGCGATTTTTAAAGAGATTTCAGGAGATTTCTGCGACAACGCTACCGGTTACAAATGAAACTGAACACGAACGTTAAGAGACGACTAGGTAACAACCCGGCAACATTATGTCCTACTGACCTATCTGAATCCAAGAGCGAAGGCTGGACGCCAAAACTGATGAGTCGTTCCGACCAAATGTGCGGCCCGTTGTAAAGAAGAAAAATTGGCATTTTTTTTTTGTAACTTGCACTCTCTGGTGCATCAAGGCTTTCTTTATAGCCTGTTATCAGTTCCTCGTTTTTTTAGTGTTACATTTGGGGTTAAGCTTAAAGGACCCCTCTTGCTTATTTTGCCTTTCATAGTATACCTAGCTCCCTTGTGTAATTTAGAATCCCCAACTTTCTCCATTTTTTCTTCTTTGCCTACAAATTTTAGCGCTTTTTCGGCCATGCCGAGTTTTGCCCGTCACACAAAGCAAAGTTTGCTGGAGTCTTTAATGTCCACTGACAACTCTTTCAAACATAAGGATATGAGAATCTACTGTTTTTACTTCTTTTATTTACTTGGTTATACTTTTTTAACCACGGCGCGTTCAGTTTTCAAAGTTTTTGCTCCCACCCGCCGCGTCGGACAGCAGGAAGGCTGGTTAGTAGCGACAAGCGCTAACAAGAAAATCGCTAATTTCAGGTGGAAAAGTAATGATATTTTTTAATAACTTTCTTTCTGATCCCTCTCATAGGCAAAAGATCATTTCTAGTAAGAGTTGTGCTTTAAGTTAATTCTTATATTCCTAGACTTTATTATTTTTATTTGACCGGTACGACGCATCTATCAGTAGCGACCTGATTCCCAGCCAATATTTAATAACACAACCAGACTAGCTAATAGCCTATTGCATCTTTTCGAATATTCACTGGCGCAGAGGGATTGGCCACACAAAAGCACTGCATTGACAACATTACGTACAAAGAACAATCAGTTCTACATTGACTAATATACTTTGGTGAGTTGTTAGGCTGAAGCGGAATCCGTCTCTTCAGGGGAGGCATCCGAAGCTGCATGGAAGAATATGCTATGTTAGAACTGCTTACTTTGGAATGGCCAAACCCTCGGATTTCGAGGCGTGGCGTTAATAAACAAAAGCCCAAAGAAACCAAAGCAAAAGCAAAACAGAAAACCAAACTAACTACAAACTGACGCTAAGGGTGTATTCCAACCTCACATCTAGCGCAGAGATGGGCGAATCTGAATCCGGATTTGAGTACAGGATTCGTCCTTTCGCTCGGATTCGAATCTTCTGCTTGCCAGGCTGGATTCGGATCCGGACTCGTATTCCAAACCCTCAATCTTCAGAATCCGCTCAAATACAACTTTTTGGTCTCCACCACCAACCATCCTCAGTGATCTATCACGTCATCTGATTCCCTTAGATATCAGTGTTTTTTTTGTCACATCTGATTTTCAAACTATAACCTATGTACATGATTTGATTTTAGTTAGGGTCAGAATCGAATACGGATTCGAATCCTCAGCACGAAATGGTGGATTTAGAATCGGATTCGTACCTAGCCCTGGATTCGGATTCGAATCTTTTCATGATCGTATTCGCCCATCTCTGATCTAGTGTTGTAAATGGTAAAATTGGTTACATAATAAATTCTCAGTAGACTTAGTCAAAGACAATAATAGTGGGAAAGACCGGTGACTTCGCTAAAATCGGGTCTCTGAAAATCGATCGGAGCGCTCCCTCGCGTTTGGACTTTGTCAAATTTCGAGCGGTAGTTGATTAATATAATCAAAGCAAGAGGGCGTGAGTAGGCAATGTCTGTCAACATTAATTGATTCGAAATCGTGAATTCAATTTTTTTTTTTCATAAAAAAGCGATTTATTCTTTTCCTACTTGTTTCTTATTCCAATTAAAGAGGAAATCTGAATGGGGACAGAATGCTCATCATAAACGAAACGAAAAAAATCAACAAAACGTGCTTTGATGATGATTCTGCGGAAAGTGATGGAAGAAAATGTCAACAGAGCGATTTTTTAACGAAAAAACATCCGCTAAACGGCGCTGATTGTTGCGACTCATGGGGCTTACGGGAGTTTCCGGTCTTTCCCACTTTTTACTGTCTTTGGACTTAGTCACCCCCATCGGGAAAAGACCTGAGTAATAACGGATGGCGAGGCGGGTCGACTCGCTGGTCAATACTTTATAGCTGCGTTCGTTGCACTCCGGGCTGTCTCTGTTGTTTTGTCATCAGTGTCCGGTTCTTCTCTTATAACGCGTTTTTTGGTTCACCGGTGAGTGAGCACAACATTGGGGGGGGGGGGGGGGGGGGAGGGGGGACGCGACCCCCCCCCCCCCCAATGTTGTCGGTCGGCCAGTCGTTAAAAAGCGTCGAAGCGTCACGGTTTTTCGTCAAAACAGTTGATTTTTTGTCAGAACCATCGGTTTTCTGAAAATCAGTCGACTTTTTTCAAAACTGTCGTTTTTTTCTTGAAAAGAGTAATTTTTCTGTAAAAAACAGTCTGTAAAAATTACCAGCCAGTCGGTAAATGCCTTGCCCTCCCCCTCCCCCAAACATTTTGGCTATTAACGCCTCTGCCTTAGGTTGCTACTAGGCCTACTTAGGCTACGTCGGGTGTAACGCTCAGTAGTAACTTGTCTAGAGTAAGTGATTTTTAATCTGCCTCAGTTTTGTCAAGCAACTTTGAAACATGGATTTTACTTCACATTTCCCAGCGAATGGCTTATTTTACCTACTTTTACCAATTTACATTATTTTACGCCTTTTATCAATTACTGAAAAATACTAGTGCCGCACGAACCTGGATGATGATACACAGGTTGGAATTACCGTAGTAGCTATCAGTGGGAGATTGGAACACATCTTCACTGTCCTGTCCAGTCAGAAATACTAAACGGTCACCCATGGAAATGGCAGGACGTCGAGCGGATGGGGCGGGGGGGGGGGGGGGGTCATTGTCAGGAACGCAGAAGCATAGCGCTATCTACAGTAAAACCAAGGCGCATGGCCTTACTGTTCTAGTA
Source organism: Branchinecta sandiegonensis (assembly GCA_030848855.1). Classification (NCBI taxonomy): domain Eukaryota; kingdom Metazoa; phylum Arthropoda; class Branchiopoda; order Anostraca; family Branchinectidae; genus Branchinecta; species Branchinecta sandiegonensis. The sequence continues at coordinate 1,391,330 of JAUPMV010000003.1, read as the reverse complement.
AGTAAGAAGTAACTTATTGTACTACAGGTAAGTAAGTAAGAAGTAATTTCCTCTGTGCCAAGACTTGGAAGAACTAACCAATTTTTTTGGTCAACAGTAATATAGATAAAAATAAACTTTCGAATCGTGTCGATGGGATTTAAGGCTGTTGATGATCTGGTGATGGGGTATTTCGTTTTACTACTAAAATTGGCTCACGCAACCCTAAATAGTTTCCCCATCTCCCTTGTCGTTCGAGGATCTCAAGATACAGACGTGTTCACACGGTTTGCTGTCGGTTGGTGAAAAGGACAACCAAAACTTAATGGACCCCTCTTGATTATTCTGCCTTTTATGATATACCTAGCTCCCCTGTGGAATTATAAGCTTTTGAAATCCCAATCTTTCTCCATTGTTCCGTTTTGTGCCTACGAATTTTTAGTTCCAAGGATATGAGAATCTTCTGTTTTTCAGTAATTGTATTTGCTTAGTTTCCGTACTTTTTATTCACGGCGCTTTCACTTTTCAAACGTTCCCAGCCGCCGCGTCGGAGAGCAGGAAGGCTATGCAGAGTCGTCAAACGCTCACAAGAAAATTGCTAAATCCAGATGGAAAGTAATGGTATTTTAGAGAAAGTTTTTTTTTGATCCTTTTCATTGTGAAAAGATCATCTCTAGTAGGAGTTGTGCTTTAAGTCCTTAAATTTAACTGCAATACCGTTGCTGAAGTGACCCACGGGTCAACTAACCGACCTGTTCACGTGTTTCAGTGACTTGGAGTCGACCGACAATAGCATAATGAAGCCTTGGACTTAGTCGATTCAAGTTAGAACAAAACGCAACACTCACCGTTGACATTCTTTTTCTTCAGCTGCTTCTTTGGAAACTCCTGATGAGACGGAATTTTCCGCTTCATGCCATGTCTCCCCTTTAAAGTGCAAAATTGCTTCTTTTTGGAGCTCCCAAGGCTCGGAACCGAAGACCTTTAAAGAGATGAGAGTAAGTATCATAAAGATAGAGTACCCTGAAAGTGTGCTTTGCATCGTCTGAGCCAATCAATCAAACCAATCCTTAAAGGACTACTCGCACTATTTACTGCTGAACTTTTAGTATTTTTAGTCTTTTTTTTTAAATATTTGAATACTTTGAAACTAGGCTGTGCTTTCAAGAAATAACCCATGTTTTGGCTGTTTTAAGCCTTTCAGACCCACTGACTCTTCAACTTACAGTATTTTAAGACAATAAAACTAGGCTGTGCTTTCAACAAATAACCCGCAATTTTGGCTGTTTTAAGCCTTTTCCGTGACAATGTTGACTTATAGCGGAAACAGGGAAACAATTTACGTAACCGTTTTTTCTGATGGAAAAACTTCTCGCGGACAACCGTCGGCAGCGTGGTATAAATCGAAGGTAGCAAAACACGGCAAGTGAGAAAATCAGCGCGGTTTTGTTAGAAGGATTAGAATGTACCGTACGAAACTGGGGTCTCCGGGCTTAGAAGTATATGGAGTGATTATGGAAGTAGGTGCGTTAGTATTATAGGTAAGACAGGTCCTTTAAACTAACCAACCCTTCTGCTCGCTGAAAGACAAGAGGACAGGTGTAAGAAATTCAGGGGCCCCCAGGCATAACTGCGAAAACTTCGCAATATTTGTAAACAGTCTCCGCTATCAATACAGATGGCGCTAAGTTGCCTTGGTGAAAGTTCCGCATCTCTCTTGCATTTAGTAGTAAAAATATTACAAGGTAGTAATTGTTGTTGCTTAGGAGAACATTTTCCAGGGTTGCCATGCAATGTTCGTGCTTAAACAACTTCAAATACCAGCTCCATCGCGGTCGTACCAGATACAGAAACTATAGCGAAACCGACGTTCGGCTATTCGGAAAGCTACAAATCTTACACTCTCGAAGAAACGGTGGCCCTTGACTTCGGATAGCGACCTGTGCCCCCGACTGAGCATTTTAGTTGCTTTTTTGCAGATACCATGGTATCTGATACCGCGGTCTAAAGCCGTTTTCGAAGTTACCGTGGTATCTGATACCACGGTCAAAAGGGATTTTTTGCAGTTATCATGGTATCTGATATTCAGATGCCACGGTCCGACCGTGGTAACTGGTCGTGGTAACTATCTGAAAAGCATCTCACTTTCACCAAATTTTGTCAAATTGGTGAGAAAGAATTTTAGCACTTAGTGATGTAACTGGATATCAGTTTTTCTTTTGGGATGACTTCGAAAAGTGCAATTTCAGCAATTGTCGTTTTTTCAGAGCAACCGTGTATCAGATACAACGGTAAGTGCAAAAACGACTAATTGCAGATTCAGTTACCGTGGTAACAGATACCATGGTGTCTGCAAAAACGCAACTATTGGTTTAGGAGGGGATCAATGAGCTGACACATAACTGTATGAGCATCGTTACGGCCGCTGAGTCAGGCATCGGGAAATTCGGCAACCTGCATTCTAAGAACAGTAGTCATATATCCGGTCAAAAGCCGATTCCTCAGCCAACAGAGTGCAATTCATCTGCGTATCCGTTCAAACTATTACTCCACTCATCCAAATACTCAAACCAGACTGAGTGGTAGCCCAGGTGAACTAGCATTTTTTTTCTTGGCTTTTAATATTTCTCGGATGGTAAGTATCCGCCGAAACAAAAGCTGTCGAGCCAAGGGAATTTAAGATAGCCAAGCACAGTAGAACCAGGAAGATAGCCTTCCACCTTCACCAATGGTTAATATCCGTCACCACAGATTAATGTCAGTCTGTACCTCCACCACGAAGACTTACCGTGGACTTTCTATTTTTTCTTTCTTTCCACATTCCAGTATGTGAGCGTGCAGTTCCAACAAGTTCATGCCTCTTTTTCTACACTTGGTGCAGGTCTTAGGGATTTCCGCTTTTCCCGACTTGGAAATGACTAGAGCAGACGAAGATCTCAGCCTCCTGAGTTGAGCGACTGGTCCCTCTGACTCGGTGAGATCAATCGAGGTAGATACCGGCGTAGCCAACGATTTGGTGTGTCTTCTCGCCTTACGCTTAGAAGAGCCACGCAGGAGTCTATGTCCCAACGCCCACTGAGACCATAACTCCCGGGGCACTTCAGCACTTTTTAAGTCTAGGACTATATGTGAGCAAAATACGAGCGGATGGGAGTAAGTTCTATGCGAGTCGTATGTGTACCAGTCTTTTGACCGCATCCCACACGCACGACAGACGAAGCACTTAGGTTGAGACCACAGACCCTCAAACACCTGTGGGTCGTTATTTTCAGGTACAATCAAGTTTGATTTCTGCAGGCCTAAACTGCCGAGTACACCGGAAGGAGTAGAAACCGGAGAGGGCTCAGGGTTGATTTTCGCATGTATTTCGAACTGCTCTGCAAGTGGCAGCCTCACCATGTCGCTTAAGAACTGGTTTCTATCGTTAGTGCTCATTCTCTGAAGATAGCTGTGGTGTTTCCACGAAAGTCTATCACTTTGCGGTTTGGGATTTTCCAATGACGGATCGTTGCCGCAAATCTGTCCATCAACAAACAGACTAATATTTTCTTCACAGCACGAGTTGACGTACTCAAGGCTAAAGCTGTCGTGTTCGAGGCGTTCGGGTGGAGGTTCAGTGGATTCGTCCCTTCTCGGGGACCAGAGGGGAAGGTAGTGGAACTTACTGAAGCTATCAATCTTTGTCTTTACACCCTGGCTACCGTGCGCTAAACGCCTGTGGCTGACCATTTTCCCTGGTTTGCCGAAAGATTTTCCACACTCAGGACAGGTATGCTTGGAGCGTAATAGATGACTTTTCCTACCTTCTTCATCCACTTTCTGCTTCTTGGACAGGGGTTCACCTTGACTATAGTCCTCTTCGGAAGTTCTGGAAACAGCATCAGGGATAATTACCTCCGACGTGATGTTTGTCTCGTGGATCGACGCATGAGAGACGAGGCTCGGGACTGCCTGATCCTGGTCTGACAGTTGCCTTTTGCCAACAGAGCTCTTCTGAACTGCTGTGTCTATGTATTCCTCAAAACCGAAGCTATCACTGAGAATTTGAATGTCTTGGGAGGACTCCTGAACGATATCGAAAACTCCAGCACCTTGAATAAGAGTCATAAGTTTGTCCAGCACAACTTTTGGTTTCCTATCGTCGCAACCATTGACTCGAACAACCTGCGGGGAGTTCCCAGTATTTTTTGAGTCTGGGACAGGCCCCACAACACAGGATACAACAGGCATAAGATTTGGCTGAGCGTCAATCATGGCTGGCTGTTTGACAGAAATGGTGGTCAGCTTCACATGGCTTTTGCTTGCATACGTTTTGACCTGGGGTAAAGCAACCACAGGTGCAGCGACTGGAATCTTAGACATATGTACAAAGATGTCCTGGCTGTCTGACTCCGCAGAGAATTTCAGGTCTAGCATGGGATGAGAAGGTTCTTCAAAGTTCTCCAAGTCCTGATTGATGTCGCTGCCTAACTCTTCCAGACGGAACGGGTAGTCGACGTTATAAAAATTTGGATCATCGAAGGGATGCTGAGATGTGATCGGTTTTGCCGCATCTAAAACCAGGAAGACTTTATCGTCATCATCACGAACATACCGCTCAACACTCTGTCCAAGGTCGTACTGGATGTCAAACAATCCATCGGTGCTTTCTTGATCAATTTTAAAGTCTGGATATGTCTGTGTACCGCTGAAGTCGTTTACAAAGCTGGATCTACTGTTACTGTCACTCTCCTCTCCGCTGTCACAAACAGATTTTGAGTCATAGTCAACACTTTCCTCAAAGGTGCCGTTCAGCGACTGGGGAAGCAACAGCTTGGTGACCTTGAGTATCTGAGCCTCTTCGAGGCTTTTAGCTGACTTTCTGCAATTCTCGTTCTTGCAATGCTGCATATGCTTCTCAAGCCTTCCTTTGCGAGCATATTCTTTCTGGCAGTGTGGGCAGACTTTGACATCTTCTTTCTGACAAGCCCGTTTAACATGAGAGAGGAAGTTATGCTTGTTCGTGAAGGACATTGAGCAGCGGTCGCAGAAGTAGTTGAGGCCGGGCTTCCTCCCATTGACATGGTAACTGTTCCTGTGATCCATCAACTCATCCTTCACTTCGAAATGGGTGGAACAGTCATGGCATTTATAAAGTCCAGTCTCGGTAGTCTCTGCGGGTGTAATGCCGCAGTTTGCCAAGTCTCTTTCATTGATGTAGATGACGTTGATGTGGAAGCGCAAGTAGTGGCGCTTGAGACTGAAGCCACGTTTGAATATTGCACTACAAATATCACAGCGGAATCGTTGATTTTTCTTCGCTCCATTTTCAGCAGGGATAATGCTGTCCTTCTCGAGTTTGAATATGTAGTATTCAAACGGCTTCTTTCCAATCATTTTCAGACGATTATCCATGCAAATGTGGAAGAAACGTCAAACCTGAGAGAAAGAAAAACATATTAGTTCCATCAATTTTGAAGAGCAAGTGACACGAATCTGAAGGGAGTAACTGGCGAAACAGCAGGCGGATGCCAAGGCTGGGTCTAGGTTCTGCAAACTCTTTATATAGGCTTACACCACGATACAGGATCAGACGAAACGGAGCAGTTAGGGAAGCGAGAGATGCGGCAAGTGCACCCAATGAAAAATGCCCATAAATTTCCTGTAATGACTCGCCATTCAGAGGGCTTGTCAATAAGAGATTTCTGATGCACTCTTGACCGAGCGTCAGATAGTTCGAGAAATACCCACGGGGATAAAATACCCGACTATCCAGATAGACAAAATTTTTCGCAGCTATTGTGCTGAACTAGGAATATTTATCTGTAATGGAAGAGTATCCTAGATCTTTTGTCCTAGCTTAGGTACCTGGTGGCATGCTGAATAGTCCCAGCAAATTTTGTCTATCTGAGCAAGAACGCCGATTCGACCCAATCGGAATTTTTGGAAACTAGATGAGGCTCGGGCAAAATAGCAACATAGAAGCATAGGAAATGACAAGCCCCCTGAATGGCGAGTCATTACAGGAAATTTATGGGTCCCTGGTTGTACGAAAAAGTTACATGTCTTGATCTGTGATGGTACAGAATACTATCATTTAATGTGCCTCCAACTGGGCCAAGGTTAAGCAGTAGTATCCAGTAGCATCCTATCTTGCAATAGTTTCCAGTTTTACTAATAGTAGCATGTAGTAGTAGCAGTTACTACTGAATGTTATTAAAGCTTACAAGTCCATATAATTAATTCTTGAAAATTTTTCATCGGGAAGTAGGCCGCAGCGAGGCTCGACTGGTGTACAACGTGACTTCTAGAGTTGGCAACAAATTAACTAGAAAGAAGTAGAACGCGCTGAGATTTCTGAACTGAAGCTAAGAAATCCTGGTCTTCCCTGCAAGCAAAAGTTGGGCCAGGACTTCAGAAACGAAAATTGTTCAGCTCGAGCTTGGAAAGGGCTAGTCAGCTGAGCTACAGAATTTAGACAAAGCGCTACCACGAACTTTCTATACCAATCTCTGACTCCAAATTACCTTAGCATACACACGAAATCAAGCGAAAAAGTTGCATAACAACTATTTGTCAGATTTTTTGTGTTACCTGCTGCAAAGCGACCCAGCACACGCTCAAACACACTCGACCCAACTCACACAAGCTAGAGTGTCATACAACCAATGCTTGACTATAAAACGGTCTTGAGACATTGACTGTCTAACAACCGACCTCGGAAAGTGGGTAAAACGCTTCGGACCAACCCTTGAGACCCTTCCCAAAATTGTCTCAGCACAGGTAATTTAAGCTCGAGTGCTATTACTCTAGAACTCAAGCCAAAAGTTGCACCTACATGTTCAGATTTTCTTTTTTTTTAAGCTGGTGCAAAACGCTGAAGTGCTTCTAACCCCACATCCGGTACAGTCGCGTATCGATTACGAGATGTTCATACGGAATAACACAGATCGGGACGCTAACGGAAGAGCCACAATGCTTTCATTTGGACTATCGATTAACGAAAATCGCACTGAATCGCGCCTGTACACCGTTGCTAGCTGGTATTGATTTTCCAGGCGAGGTTGTCTAGTTCGGATAAGGCCTAATGAGAGTAACAAGACCGAAGGTTTCGACGGGATCCAAAAATTTAATGTTTGATCCAGACAATTTGGTATTCTAGACATCCGGTCTTCGCCAGAATCCTTGAACATTTTTACTATTAAGATTTAGAAACGGAAGAAGTTCAATGGCTAATCATCTGTGAAGACCAAGTTCAGATATGGATTCAGCATGTGTGTATTTACCCCTAGGCTATCCGTCATATCTACTTTGACGAATTTGATCAGATCTTCCTGCCTTATCTCTGCCAAATCTCCGGTTTTGACCGGACTCAGGGCGAACTACTTGTCCGGCAAAAACTAAAGCTCAGAAACGGATTCAGCGTATCACCTTACCCCTATATCTAACATCTAATCAACTTCAGATAAAACTTTAACTCTTAACATATTTTCTGGTTAAGCTGGATTTCCGGCGAACTATATGTCCGGGTAAAAAGTGATTGTCAAAAGCGGATTCCGCATGTCTTCTTACCCCTAAATCGAACCCCCTCCTCTGCCTCTAAATACAGAGCTAAAGGACCCATCTACGGACTTGGCCTATATTTTGCCAGTGAATCCTTATACGAAGTCTGAAGAACATCCACTGTAAAAAGTTTCTCCGGACAAGGATGCAGTATTAAGGGTAATCTTATCTCAATAAAGATAAGATTAATCCCAGTAGCAAATACTGCAAGATTTTTTTTTCAGTGTACATCAACCCCTTCGACCCCCCCCCCCCCCCACAATCCAAAACCAAAAGAATACGTACGCTATGTTTAAACCGTCTTCTATTAAACCCAGTTAACTTTCTGCGTATACACGCGACCGAAGTCACCATAGATTAAACAAAGTGACGTCACCCACGCGCAGAGCTTTCGCCTCTGTTAATAAAGGGGTAGCATAGGGACTCGAGAATTGGTCAACAAATTTTATTAAATTGTTCCCAGATACTTGTAGGATGCATTCTGACTTTTCGACCCAGCAAATGCCGGTTGGGACTTTGGAGATAACTAAACTGATGGCATACACTTTTTGTTTATCATTAGTATGTTCGAGAGTTGCAGCAGCATGTCTCCTCACTCTATATCGACTATGTTAAAACTCCATGCAAAATTTCCGGATTCAGCGCGAGCTACTTATCCGGCGTGAAAATAATTTCCATATTTGGATTCAGCATGTGTTCCTACCCCTGAATCGAACATCTAATCAACTTCACATAAAACTTCTACTTTTTCCAAAATAGCCGGTTTTTGCCGGATTCCGAGTGAACTACTTGTAAGGCGGAACAATAATTTTCATACCGGATTCAGCATGTCTCCTTACCTCTTAATAGACTATCTCATTAGATTTAAAAAATATTTTTTTGTCGTCCCTTAATTTGAAACCACTCCCCCCATCCCTAAATATAGGACTACAGCGCCCATCTTCGAACTTGACCTGTACTTTGACCCACAGAGTCATCGTGCCAAATTTGAACAGAATATCTGAACCCCTTCGAGAGTTATCGTGCTAACAGACGGACGGACTGACAACTTTAGCGATGTCATAGGTATCCCTCCACTTACGTTTTGGGATCCCAAAAAGTCATCTTCAGGGAATGAATTAGGAGACTTTAACGTTTCCTCATATCTGTGGAGCGTATGCTCATTACACCCCAGGCTGTCGACGATTAATGTCCGATCAGTTTGTCTGATTAACATTTTCATGCAGAAAATTAGTAGATAATTAGCGTCAATTTATTTTCGTGCCTTCAGATACTTTGAATCGTTGAATTGCAACTCGGATTTTTTTTTTTTCATTTTTAATCTTAACTACTGTATACAGAAGTTTTGATGTGCAAGTTTTGATGTAGTAAATTGAACTAGCTCATGAAACTCGACTACTGAATGTTAGTCTGTGCTCCCAGTGAGTTAATTAACCTAATCTTGTATAAAGGAGTTATATCATAATGATTCTAGCACTTGCAACGTCTAAACCCCCCCCCCCCCCACACACACCCAAGACGAAGCTACGACTCGATCCGACCGCTGGGTCATCTAGCGGGGCGGGTCGGAAGCGCCCGACATGGGGAGGATGGAATCATAGTTTGAATATGGATCTAACAAAATGTTTCTATTGTAGCAGGCGTATGGATAATTTGTAGAAAAATCAAACTAATTATTTGCATTATCGATCGATTAAGTATTTTGTTTTATATTTTTCTTGTTGATTCCCGTAAGTCCAATGAATTAAGGGTATAAACTAGATCACAATAAACAAACGCCGTAAATTATACTAAATTTGTCATAGTGCTTTCTTGAAGATTCTGAAGTTCAGCTAAATAATATTCAGCTTCCGAAACAAAAAATGTCAAACTGGCCGATGATTTCTTCTTCCAACGTCCACATGGTGATATACTTAGTTGTTTTAATCCTCTTACACGCCACTCGGTCTTCTCGAAGGTTTTAGTAATCTTTTGACCAGCCAGGAGATCAATGAATAGTTAATTAGCAATGGCGGATTGGCGTTTAGGAGTGAACTGTGTTCAATTAATTTGTGGATAACGTTGCCTACCGTGAGGATTTGGGGGAAAACACAGGTAACAGTGTGTTCGTAAAAATCCGACCCATCGAAAACCGATGGTGCCTCCCACCTTCTCGGCCCACATGAATCAAAGACTTTAACCTCTTTTATACCAGGTAAAATCCAGACAGACAAGCTCTGGCGACTGAAAATAACTTAGTCTCGGTCACTGACCCTACAACGTGTTCATACCACCCCAACGTGAAGGCACACAGCTTGACCGTTATTTTGTAAATCCACCACAGCAGTACAAGATGTGAATGTCATACCCGTCTTGCTACTATTAATACTATTATCCCAATGTTTTTCCTCTCCCAAATGCACTACAAGGAACAGGCTACAAAAAAAAACAAATAAAAGGTATCATCAAAAATACATAGCAACATAACGATCTGAAAGTGGTAACCAAACAATTAAAAAAGATTTCTTTTTCTTCTGTAGAGGCTCACTCACTGCTTTATCCCAAAACGGGATACTTCGACTCCTGCGACAAATGTAGTCATGGTCATTCGCATTGAAGTGAAATAATTTAAGTGGAAATATTAAATTAAATTAAAAACTGGAAAGGCGGAATTAAAAAGTAGATTCGATGGAATTAGCACAGAGGTCGTGTTTTATTACTCGAAGCTAGACAATGATTAGAAAGGAGTAAATGTTTTAGAATAACGTTACGTAAATATAGAATGTTCTACAAGTCAACGTTCTAGAAGTGAAAATAAACCAGTAGGCAAATTCGGATTAACGTTAGAAGGACAAGACGTCTTTCTGTCTTTCAGCTCAGTACTTAACACTTTGAATATTGGGAGCGAAACAGTAGATAATACCGCGTATCTTTCAACCATAGATGCAACGAGGGCATTCGTCCCTTTTACCGTCAGGAGCATATTCTTAAATCTAAATTCGTAAAAGGACATTCGAGTCCGATCTAGGTCGCGGGCGTAAAACAGATTATTAACTTTGTTCAAATTGGTGTAATAAGCTGCATAAGATCTACTACACGTCTTCGAGCAGGACCTGATGGTCGTGATTAAGAAAAATAGAAATTGATTTATTTTCCGTTATGCAGCTCTAATCAAATCGCCGCCTGCTTAGGGTTACTCTGTCTAGTCAAGAGCGGAGAATCCTTATGCAGCTTATTACACCAGTTTGAGCAACACACAAGTAAACTGAAATAAAGCTAATCACTTTCCACTCCACCCTCACAGAGGTTTCCACAGACAACTGAACTGGTTAGGGGCGCGAGCCTGACAGCCTAGGTTTCTACCAACTAGTCCTTCCGAAAGGAACCAAGCCCATATCCAATCGATCTGTTTCCGCAGGAAAGGTCAGAAAAAGCACAGGATTACACGAAACTTACCACGAAATCAAAGCTCCTAACGGATCTCACAGAACATAAAATTTGACTAGAAATGCCGTTGTTCCAGCGAAGCAGCGAGAGCTAGAGGCGCTGGCAAAGACCCATGACACAAAAATAAACCAGCGCGTCAACGAAGCCAGCCTTAGCGACACAACCTCCCGAAATCGATAAAAATAAAATCGATAACCCCACAAGGGTGCAATGAACAAAGGAGGAAGCCTAAACTCATCTGGAACATGTTCTACGGAAGGTGACTTTTAAAAACAAATAATGGCAAGAGACAACGCACAATCAGGAAATACAAACAAATACTAGCCCTACTAAGGATGAGGTTTGGAAACAGGCTAAAACAAGTATTCACTTCATGGAACAAAAAGGGTTTCGTACTTACCACACGGCAATCTTCCTCTCTACTCTTTCATTCTACCAGGGCTAAAGAAATCCTTAGAACACAAGAAAATTTAGAGTTTATTCCGACTCGGTCTTTCTCTTCAGCTCGTTACGTGTACAGTTCTCCGGAGACGCGAACACGCCTGGATCACGCTAACCGAAGCGACTCCCACCCGACGCCCACCGGTATCTTCGCCCGCCGCAGCGGTGGTCACCCGAGGGGAGGGACAAACTTATCAATATTTCGCTGAGCCTCATGTGATAATTGAGATAATTAGTGGATGCTGTGTTGCGAAATTTGACCGTAAATTATATGAGGCTGAGGAATAGAAGAAATGTTCCAGCCGACCCTGGCATTTTCGGATTGGGAGAGACGATATTTGGAATTGGGCCTATTGTAACGGGGAAAATTAGGTTGCGTCCACGGAGTTTGGATAAGTTACGATCCCAATTCTGTTATTATTAGTTGCGTTTTTGCAGATACCATGGTATCTAATACCACGGTCTAAAGTCGTTTTTTGCAGTTATCGTGGTATCTGGCCAGCTATCTGATATTCAGATACCACGATCCGACCGTGGTACCACGGTATCTGGTATCTGAAAAAGCCGTTTCACCACGGTATCTGGTATCTGAAAAGTCATTTCACTTTAATTAATTTTTGTCAAATTAGTGGGAAAGAAGTTTGGCACTTAGTGATGTGACTGAATATCAGTTTTCTTTTGGGATGACTTCGAAAAGCGCAATTTCGGCAATTGTCGTTTTTGCAGAGCAACCGTATATACCACGGTAACTGCAACAACGACTAATTGCAGATCCAGTTACCGTGGTAACAGGTACCATGGTATCTGTAAAAACGCAACTATTGCCGTTCCACCATCCAGCGCAATAAGAAAATTAATTCTTAATAATAAGAAAATCAAATCTTATCAATCAATTAATTTATTGATCTCGAGATCTTAAACATCGCATATTTAAAAGTAAGCCTGATGTTCCACGACTGTTACAATTTACTTACGATGGTGGGGAGCATCATAATTGATAACACTTCATCAGGAATTTCCGCCCAAATGTGACGTGTGTCACCGCTGTTACTATTTTCATACCAGAGACGGCAGTAAGTCCCACAATTAAGTCCTGGCTCCTCTGATTGTTGGAACTTGCAGTAACTTCTTTGAACGCAACCTTAATAATATAATTCGGTTTGATTTTCGGTCCATCGATGGAATAACCTGATAGTGGGGAGAGGCTATTAGCAGTCTTTTTTCAGCAAAATCCCAACACAAGTCAACATTATTCAACACAAAAGTGAATCAACGATATTGACAACGAGTCCGTCTATTCTGTCAGCTTCATTCATGGATTATTCAGTGGAGTTGTCCTCGAAATGTCCACATGGCGAAAGGCACCCATAGAAAAAACACATTTTATTTTTGTCTATTTTTGGGGGGGAACACATTTTTTTTTGGGGGGGGAGGGTGATATTTCTAACTGAATATGAAAGAACCGGCATTGCCTATCGATTGTCAGCTCAAACTAATTATGTCATTTTTATTCATCCAACGACACTGCGCTGATGTCCGCAATTCCCAGAGCCCTAAGAGCTTATGCGTCGGCTTATTTATTTTCATTTTTTTTTTTGTATCTATGAGAGACATCAGTTATGCAAGTTTGCAGTGTTTCTCGTCAATACCAAGGGGTCCCGGCGATTCGAGAAATGCTGAAAAGGTGAAGCAGGATTTCAATAGAAACCGTATCTGCTGCGACTTCTGCTTTCTGAGACCTAGGATTGTCAGTGATAACGCAGGACCAGACATATGGCACTGTATATTTTCGGGGAAACGGTACATGTTTTGAGCAACTGGTCCCATATCTGCTTTTCTGCCAAGACTGTTCCTAAACCTGCGCACTGAAATATTTCGAAGTTTTTGCACTTCGGATCATGCGCCTGAAGGCCGAGGCGAACTACTAGTACTCGATCTATAGTTGCGTTTTTTTTTTATGTAGTTTCGGCGTAGTTTCGCTTAAAAGCCGTTTTATTTGTCCATTCCACTTGCTCTAGTTTCAAACCTGAAACTATGGAGCTCAAACTACAAACTACCTCGCAGACGTAGTTTGGTGTAGTTTGACTTTTCGGAAACAAGAACTCAATAAAACGCAAGTAAGACAAAACAAGAGCCAAACTACAAACTTTGACGAAACAGAAGTGAGTGCAAAAAAACGCAACTTATGTTTGGGGACGTTTTGCCATGGGGAGTTTCAAAAGGGTCACGTGGCATAGTATAGCTAATTGGATGTACCTTTTCTTCTTTAGATACTCAATATGACTAAGTCCAAAACACGCCGGTGATCCTTAGGAAGAAGGAATAAACGTCTCCATAACGACTCAAACTCAGCAACTCAAACCCTGTGTCAACTAATCACGGCGCTTTTGGTATTTTCGATTTCGGACAGTTAAAAGGCATTTTCGCGGTCTGAGAGCATCTTATCTCCCCCTATCAGAGGTGTCATTTAGGAGGGGCAGCTGGAAGGCCAGCCCCCCCCCCCCCCTGCCTTCCAAGGGGGCCCAGAGCTACCCAGGAAAAATAGCCAGAAAGAATCAGTTACTCATCAGAATTGTGACATCTAGTTGCACCATACAGTTGACCAAGGTGACTCATGAAAATTGAACCCTTTTTAATCTGAAATAGTGACCCGTTATTCGAGGATCGAATGTCAAGGCGCGTTTGAGCCTGGGAGAGCTGTGAGTCTGAACATGAAGAGATAGTTCACGGAAGTCTCGGACTATCTTTGTAACATGGATCGAGCGTCACTTCATGATTTTTTCCTGGATCTTGAAAATTCAAGTGGTGGCACCACCCCGAAGGAACACACAAGTTGTAAATATACCTGGGTTGCAGCAAAAGCTATTCTGTTTCAGTTTTGTTTCGGATGGTAGTTTTATTAAGAAAGGGTCGAGTTGAAGAACCGTCATGTGGCCTTTACTTTCATTTGTGGTCCAAAACGGCATAAAGAATTCCGATATTTTCGCCTGCGGCACCTATTGTGTTGGTTCAGTCGTTTTTTTCGAAAATGAAGAGAGACATTATCTTTGACACAAATACATTCTGTTCTTTTTCTATCTGGTGTCTATCCTGTTTTAAAGAAAAAGGATATTAAAGCTATGCGATCCTCTTATTTTCGTTTTTGTAAATTTCTTCTTTTTCTCCCTCCTTGGCAAAGAAATTATAAAATTATGTCCTGTCCTCCACAGAAAACTGTCCGACACGGCGTACGCGCGTCTGTCGCCCTCCCATGGGCTTATTCGTCTGTTTGACTTTTAAGTAGATTTTGTTTGTATGTGTTATGTTTTGCCTAATTATGTCTTCATATATTCTTTTGTACTCCACTGTTTTCGTCTTGTACGATTTGTGGGTTAAAAATAAATTATTATTTATTATTATTATTATTTGTAAGATGGCGGAAAGTATCACTTTTGATTTTTTCCTGGATAGCTGAGGGCCCCCTTGGAAACTCATGTGGAGGCAGCACCCCGAAGCGCAGCAAAGGCTACTCTGTTCTCGTTTTGTTTCGGATGGTCATTTCATTTTGTTCGGAAAGGGTCTAGTTGAGACACAGCCATGTCCCAGTTTTGAATGTCGGGCACTGTCTGAAATGTATCGTGACCAGGGGGGGCGGAAGCCCCTCCCTCCAAATGTTGTCGGCCAGTCCGAAAAAATAGCCAAGTCGGCGCGAAGCGCCACAATTTTTCGTAAAAACAGTCGATTTTTTTCTTGGAAACAGTCGATTTTTTTTAAAACAGTCGGTTTCTCGTAAAAATAGTAAATTTTTCTTAAAAATAATATTTTTTCTTAAAATCGGCCGATTTTTCGTCAACACAGTCGTTTTTCTCAATAACAGTCGTTTTTATCTGCAAAAACAGTCGGTAAAAACGACCAGCCAGTCGGTAAATACCTTGCCCCCCCCCCCCCCCCCCCCCATACCTTTGGGTAGTAACGCCTCTGATCGTGACCAAACACTGAGCTGATCTACGATAGGTGGCCATTACTTTCATTTGTGATCGAAAAAAGCACTCTGATCATAAAGAATTCCAATATTTTCGCCTGCAGCGCCTTTTGTAGTACGGTGTTTCCTGGAAGAGTGCGTAAGCGTTATTTGTTGGGAGGTTTGGGCTCACAATTTTGGGAATGAGCTGTTTAAAGTTTGTTCGGGAAGTAGTTAGTTTTGTTGCAAAACAGGTGGATTAAAAAAAAAATCGCCTGCGGCGCTGATTGGCATTTTGTTGCTACACAGTCGTTAGAAGCTGCTGCGGTGGCTTCGCTCTCTCCAGCGAGTTCCTGTCAGTTGGCACGACCCTTACCTTTCATAAACTGGTTTCTTGAAATTCGTTTAGTTTTCCGTATGTGGCACAGTATTACGTTTCTTGTCGATGGTTTCTAAACCGTTAAACTCTTCAGCCGTGCTCGATTTCCGACAAGTATATTTTCGATATTCACCCCCCCCCCCTCGCCCAAGCACTTCAAACCCCTTTCGGCATTACGGGGCCCCGAAGAGGGGCAGGGACGACGCCTGTGCCCCCCCCTTAGGTTTCAGCGAAATGACTCCTCTGTCCCCTACCCTAGAAATTCTAGCTTGTGGTAGTGTTGGTGGATTTTCGATATGTCGATATTTTCACTTTCGACAATCGATATTTCTGAACCATTTTTCGCTCTTATGGACGTCTCTTTTCGCTAAAACGGAAGAGCGAAAATTGTAGTCAATTAAAATGTTACATCACCTTTTGTCAGAAACGTTGATCAACATAAAACGTATTATTATTGACAGGAAAATAAAGGCGCAAGCCTCTAAAAAAGGCTCTTGCTCTAGCTCAGGATCTATAAGAGTTATTTATAGATATTCCTTCAGCCCAAGCTGACTGAGAATCATATTTGACATAATTCTATCACCACAGTACGGAACTTCAAATCGCCCATACATGCCGCAGACAAGTATCCATCTTAGCTGGAAAGAAGAAGAAGAGAAGGGTGACTCCTAAACCAAAATGCAGAAGAATCTCTACCGTTTCGACGACCCAATCGAACAGCAAAAACAGCAGCCGTGTCCAGGATGAAATCACACCAGCTTTAACTCCAATCAATTTTCAGAGAAGAAGTTCACAAAGTCAGATATTTAAGGAAGAATCTTTAGTTGTTTTCCCACAAGTTCATTTGGGGTCCCTGATATGCATGCCAAGTTTCATCGTCCTAGCTTATGTGGAAGTGCCCGAACTAGCAAAACCTGGACAGACCGACCGACCGACCGACGGACGGGCAGAAATTCCGATCGCTATATGGCACTTGGCCGAAGGGCAAGTGCCATAAAAATAGGAGAAAATGTACACATATCGTTTTCCATCTCTATTTTTACGTTCAATACGATATTTTATTTGATATACTTAAATTCATATCGAATACAGTCCAGAACTAGCTTCTGCAGGGAATGACCATGGCGATTATGTTCAGAGTTCTCAACAATTACAGTTTGAGATTTTTCGTTTTCTCTTATAAACAAAAAAGGAGTTAAATCGAAAGCATTCCAGCATTTGCAATGGCTAGGTCACCCCCACCCAAGTCGCCAGTTACAACCAGGTAAGACTGTGGATCATCCAATGGCGCGATCTAACAGCAAGATGGCCAAATAGACAAGAGACGATATAACATATTTGCTACTGGGATTAATCTTGTCTCTAAAAAGATAATCTTATCTCTAATTCGAATCTTATCTCAGTAGAGATAAGATTATTACAGTAGGAAATACTGCAGTTAACTTTAGTCCTTACTCGGAGAAACTTTTTACAGTTTAGCTGTTTTGGCGACAGAGCAATGTACTGACAAATAACAAAAAAGGACAGTTTAGTCCTTCACATCCCAAGCTTATGAGCGTGTTCCACCCTACTTACCGTAGTTGCTACGCCCGACGTCACGAACTGTGGCTTTTTGCCGTCAAGGCTGGAACGATTTTTCTATTTTCCAGCAGAATATCATGCCACGGGGGAATCTGATCAATCACGTTACAGAGATGCGTAGCTACCACGCTTACTACGCTCCCGAGCATGGTAAGTAAATAGTTACTGTTTCGAGAAGGTTGGAACGGTCAGAGTAGTAACTTTATACGAGGTTGGGACGAAAATAAACTAATACTCACTATTGTTAGAAGGGTGTCAGAAGAAATGTCAAGGGAACAGCAAAGATAGCAAGAACAAATAAGCAGTAGAACCTCCGTAAAACCGATCTCTGTAATACGAGCATACGCAGTCAAATAGATTCCGGATACCCTGCCCGATGCAAACGACGGGAGGATAAGAGCTACGAGGAACATCACAATTCGTTACTCTACAATCAGCTCATCGCAGTAGAGCCCAAGAGAAGAAAAGTTAAGAGTCAACAGACTATTGGTTATTTAACATCGTGACGTCATTTGCGGCGCTGTGCAGAGGCGGGTCATAAACGCCTGCTACGGTCTTCTCCTCTCAATGCGCATCGGCTAATTGTTGATATTATCTAGTTTTTAGTTTGGTGTGAATTTGACGTTTACTTATAGATGTTTTGATTAGTTGACGTGTTACGTATGATTAAAGGTTTTACTTATTGTGAGATACATGTTAAAATGACCAAATGAATAACATTAGTTATAGTTGTTTTTAATTGCTAAGTTATACATGACAGAATAAATTCAATGTTCGGCTTCGCCGTGAGCGAATTTTTGAAAATGAACTGAATTGAACTGAATTGAAGAGGGAAGCAGACGTGCGTCAACTTAAAGTAAAGCAATTAGCTCTAGCTCTGCTCAGTTTTGTCGGGGTATCCTGAGTCGGTGCATGGAGCCAAAAACGGAGGTCCTGTTGGCTTATTTGTTCTTGAAGATAGTAAGCGGTAAAAATCGCTGACACATCCAGTATGCAGCCTACCTTAAGCGAACGGCTCTTTTCCTTCTCTACCTGGAAGTTATGGTAACCTCCGTGACACAACGCGGAAACTAAATGTCTTTTAGGCTCTAAGGTATGGCTAGAACTTAAATTTTCGACGTGGAAGTAATAGGCTTTGACATTTTCTTGCAAGCATACTTACAATCCAAGACAACTCGAGATACCCAAGACTATATAGAAAAGAACGAGAAATTTCTTGTTAGCTCCTCCAACATATAAAAATGGAAATAAAAAAAAACACGACCCTACCGCAGGCTGTCAATCCTTTCTTCATTTTCTGAACACGCCGAAATCTAGAAAATATTACCTCAATAAACCGCGGAATTGACTGGCATGGCCTTCCCAATGTCGAGACTAAAGAAAAAGTGTGCCTAAAAGTAGACAAACTTTATTGTTTGGAGAAAAGTCAAGTATTTCCATAGCGGTTACTTAGAAAGAGTAAAAACAGTGCAAACGGTTTTTGGTACAAACACTAGGTTCCTAACCACCAAAGGTGCCATTTACGGGGGAGAGGGGGGGGGGCATGGTCTCCCCTATATTTCGAAGGAATTTTTTTTTATCTTGGTACAACCTTTTGGCCCAGAATAAGTTTCAAAGGGCAACTTTTAAACTTGTTGGTTTCCAAGACTAAAAGTTGCTAAAGAATTAAACCACCGAAGGGAGCCTTACAAAGTTTTTTTTTTTTATATCTTTTTATGAAAGAAAACACTGTCATCCTTGAATGTCGAACATAAAAATCCTTTGAGTAAACCTCCTTCAACCCCATTTGAACTACATGAAATCTGAATAAAATGAAGAGTCTTCGGGTCTGGATTGTCACCAGGGTTATCTCCCGTGGGTTTCTTTGTCGCTGGTTTCCCGTTGCCAAAGGCGTTACTAGCCAAAAGGTTGGGGGGGGGGGGGGGGGCGGGGCAAGTCATTTACCGACTGGCTGGTAATTTTTACCGACTGTTTTCAAAAAAAAAATACTATTTTCAAGAAAAAACGACAGTTTCAAATCCCCGTACCCCCTCCCCTCCCCAGTCGTGACGCCCCTGCCTATTGCATCAGCATTGCTGTGTGAACATTTATGTTATTCTGTCGTCCTTGCTCCCTGAGATCCGTTCGGCCCTCGCACGCCATCTAACATCGTAACAAACGGCTTGATCACTAGATGGCAGCCTCCCACCCCTGCGTAATCAAAACAGACTTACCCCAAGTAGCGTTGAGGTCGACGGGCTTTCTAGCCGGAGGTGCAGGTCTCTGCTGCATTCGGCTGTTCATCTGCTGCACAGACGGTCTAGGGACACCTCCCTGGGTTCCCTCTGGCTGTCTTACCGGGGCATTGGCGGGCCGTTGCGGGGGTCTCATGACCATCGGCGTCGCGCGTTCCATCTCGCCGAGACGACGGTGGTCCTGTAGAGGCGTCGCAGTCGGATTCCTGTTCATGTCATTGATGCGGGTCGTCATGTTGGCTAGCTCGAACTTCCGACGGAATCCCTCATTGGCAACCTTGAAGACCTCGAGTTTCATACGGGAAATGATCTTCAGTTCAGTTCAATTTGATTAAATTCAAAATAAATGAACAAAATAAGTTTTCACCCTTAAAAAGCTCCATGGCCCTCCAAGCTCCATGACATGGGGAGAAGAATTATATTTTAAGTTGGGATTCGGGGGGGGGGGGGGGCAGAATTGAGGTGGATGGTGAGTCTTAGGGCGGACGCTCTTCCGGTGGGGATGCGGAGAAAATATATTGGTAGAGATAGGAAAGGTACTGGTCCTTATTTTTGTCCAATGTGTGGTATTGATGGAGAGTACATTTGATATGTTATTGTGAGGAGTTGAAAGAATTAAGAAGGAAGTGTTTGGTCGGGAGGCTTGGGAGGAAAGGGATTTGGTTTCAAGTATGGGAAGTAAGTGTTTTGGTGAGCCCCGAAGGCTGGGTAGATTCCTGAAGCTAGCTATGACCCACCGTGAACTATTTTTTATAGAAGTTGATTTTTGGTTTGTTTTCGGAGTGTATGATATTTTGTTTTTTGTTATTGTGTTATGTTTCCCGCCATGGCCCTTGGGCTTTATTGGGAATAAGTTCATTCATTCATTCATTCATAGGATTTATTACCAAAATCATCAACAAATAAACGAGTCTCTTCATTATTACAATAAAATAAACTTTACATTACCGGATCCTGTCCAATAAAACAGAAAATGGTTGAGTGTTCGTATTTTGCGGTTGAGAGTTTGTTTCGTGGTTGTCTATTTACACGCAGATAGTTCAATTCAATTCAATTCAATTCACTTTATTCGAAAAACATGCGACGGGCAGAGCCGATTATTAGTTTTTGTTGTCATAAAATAAACATGTATGTTAATCGACGAGCCAAAATTAACATATACAAAAGTACAATATATACAATTAATAACTATTTTGTAGACTAAAAAATCAACCCGGCATTAAACATCTTAACAAACGAGGGCACAAAAGATAAGAAGACCGACCACACTATTGATTTTCGACTAACTAAACTTCATTACCAGTAAAAGTGGATACACAAGTACGGAGTTAAGGTAGTTTCACAGTGCATACACAGTCTTATATCCGCAGTCGGATGCGAATTTCCTCCTTCGCTCTGAATTGTTAAAGAATCGCATGCAGGTTTCCCCACAGTGTCGGGAATTCGCAAGCGTATTTTCGGATGCGAAATTTTTTCGAACTGTGAGCGTGTTCCACCCTTCTAACAGTAGTAACTATTAGTTACTATTTCCGTTCCAACCACACGAATGAAACAAGAGCTGCGAACTCATATGGCACTTGTTACGAGTAGGCGGTACAAGAAAGTAGAGGAGAACGTCACAAAATACACCCGCCATCAAAAAATGCGATTCGGAAACACAAATAGGATATCACCCAATTCTGAGCATCGTCTCGGATTATCTGTAGCAAATACGCATGACTGTTCAAACTTCCAAGTTTCAGCCCAATAAATCCACTCGTTTTATCCCTAGACGTGCTACACGATTTCCGGTACTCCCTCCATCTCCCCCTACCGTGGCCGAATCTGGTTCGGACTCAAAAATTGATCACTAAAGCATCTTCTTTTATACTATCTATCAAGTTTCACTCGAATCTCAGCATTTTTGGAAAATTCCGGTACCCCCCCCCCCCCCCCACCACCACCGTTGTCGGATCCGGTTCGGACCCAAAAAATATGTCATCTAGGGTATATGCTCTCTCTACATTTCAAGTTTCATTTAAATTAATGCACTCGTTTGACCTCTATGCGAGCCTCAAAGTTTCCTCAAGACTTGGAAACATAAACGTCGTATCTCTTAATCCCCTCTTCCCGTCCATCAAGTTTTACTGAAATCGGAGCATAGGCTATCTGCAAATTTTAGGTATCCCCCGCCCCCTACCTTGGCCGAATCCGGCCCGGACGCCAAATAACAAATCTAGGCCGTATAAACTCGGCGCTGTCGAAGTTGCATCTCATTCGGTCCATCCGTTTGTTTTTTGTACAGGTCAAAGTTTCCGCCCTCCCCCCCATTCCCCCAACCGTTGTTGCATATAGCGCGAACGCATGTTTGACATGTCTAGGTCATTGATTCTTATCACCCATTAAGTTTCGCTCGAATCAGACCACTCGTTCGCAATTTGCAGAAGTCAATTTCCATATTTCCCTTCTCTCGCTCCCCCAAAAATGCTCGGATCTAGGAACGGAAGTTTCCGGGGGTAGGTTGTTTCAGGTTCTTAAGTCAATTAAGTCGGGTCATTAATATGCCTGTAAAGTTACGTTGTCTTAGTGACTCGCGACTACCAGAATTCCAGGAAAACCCTCCAACTCCCCCCACAGATCCCCGAAACCATCTGGCTCCGTCAGTTTCGCATCTAGGCCTAATGCTTGTTCGACTCCCCATTAAGTTCCGTCCCAATCCCTCTGCTTTAAGCGTTCCTTGAGTTTTCCGCCCCCCCCCACTCCCCACAGGTATCGGACCCGACCCGGACTTGACACTGAACATCTGAGGCGATAACTCTTTCCACCTGACAAGTTTCATTCAAATCCGATCACCTGTTCAAAAGTTATGCATGCCACTAGATTCCGGACTCCCCATCCATCCACTCCCCCCACGATTGTCGGATCGGGGAAACGACTATTCTCAAGTCAATCTGTTCGGATCCCTGACATACCTGCCAATTTTCATCGTTCTAGCACATCAGGAAGTATGCCGAACTCGCGGGATCGCTTGAAATTCGGAGCCCCCCCCCCCCGACTCCCCCAAAGTGAGCGGATCCGTTCCGGTTATGTCAATGACGTATCTAGGACTTGTGCTTGTTCTTCCAACCAAGTTTCATCCCAATTCCTTCACTCTAAGCGTTTCTCAAGATTTTCGGTTCCCTAACCCAACTCCCCCCAGTGTCATCGGGTACGGTCCGGATTTAAATTGGGACGTCTGAGACACGAGGTCATCCTAAATATCAACTTTCATCAAGATCCGATCACCCGTTCGCAAGTTAAAAATACCTCAATTTTTGGCTTCCCCCTCCCTCCACTCCCCCCCAGATGTTCGGATCGGGGAAGTGACTATTTCCTATTTAATCTGGTCGGGTCCCTGATGTGCCTGCCAATATTCATCGTCATCGTCAATTTTCATCGTCATCGTCAATTTTCATCGTCATCGTCAATTTTCATCAATGAGGAAGCACCGAACTTGCGGGATCACTAGAATTTTGGATCCCCCCCCGGATTCCCCCTCCCTCCACTCCCCTCCAGATGGTCGGATCGGGGAATCGACTATTTCTAATTAATCTGTTCCGGTCCCTGATATGCCTGCCAAGTTTCATCGTCCTGGCTTATCTGGAAGTGCCCGAACTAGCAAAACCGGGACCGACTGACGGACAGAAATTACAATCGCTATATGGCACTTGGCCGAAGGCAAGTGCCATAAAAACAAAAAAAAAAAAATTATACGAACTCCCTCTGATTTTCTACCCTCCTGAATTCGTCCTCCTCGTCAAGCTGCCGAGCCTGTGCCTCGGTTAGAGCCGGTGGTAGCTTTGCGAACAAGGTATGCTCGGAGTTTCTTCCCCTCGTTTGTTCGTTTATGTAGCTGAGAGCGCTTTTGAACGTTAATTTTTATGTTATTTTTATTTTATTAATTGTAGTCTATTATTTTTTTGACCATATTTATGACAAGACGTCGGTATAAATGTTGCAAAATTGTATATAGCCTACTTGTAGATTGTTATGTTATGACGTTATGTTTTGACGCAAAAACAACCCGTCGACTTATCCGTTCTCTGTTTTTTAGATTATACTGAATTGGATTGAAAAGTTACTACGCTAACCGTTCTAACCTTCTCGAAATAGTAACTAACAGCAACTATTTGCTTACCATGCTCGGGAGCGTAGTAAGCGTGGTAACTACGGATATCTGTAACATGATGCAGCAGAGGTTCGTAAACGCAAATCATCACAGCTGGATTTTTCAATAAGCGTTCACGAGACCAAACGAGCAATGACTCGTCTGTTCCAGTGCCATCTAGGGAGCCGGGAGGAAAAACTGAAAGTCAGCTACAATGTTTGACAGCGAAGTTTCGGCCCTTCTTGGCAAAGGTCAGGCTGTTGCTGGACCAGAAGAAACGAGCGTGCAATCCTACATGAAGGGCCAAAAGATCGCTGTAAAACATCATAGCTGACTTTCCGTTTTTAGCCATTGTTTTGTCAACACCACAAGCTGCGGCTCGAAACGAGGGTTTCCGCGATGATTTATGTAGCCCACAAGTCTGCTTCCGATACCAACAAGGTATTTCTGTCTCGAACTTTTGCTCGAATTCGACAAACAACTCCCGAGGAGATTTTCGATTTTATAACTTGAAAGCTGGCGAGAAATCCAAATTTAGCGACAAGTTTTAAGTTTTAACTCAAAATAATAAAAATAAGTCGAAATAATGAAATGAACTACTTTGTTAATCAGACAGACATATATAAGGTTTGAAGCCAAGCTGACCATTCATTTCAATTACAATAGAAAAAACGAGATTTTCGGGGTTTTTTCTTGATCAGCCAGTTACCCCTCCAAGATGATGTGCGAGGGATAGATAAATTTCGGATATTTCGGTTGCACTTCCGGCAAACCGTCCTCAGCGAAAAAAACAAAACTAAATCATAGAATCCACAACAATCACAACAGGAAAACGATGCGGAACTAACAGACAATAAGACGACATGTAACTAAAAACCAGAAGAACGGTGCGGACTGAACGACATGCAGATAAAAATAAATAACGAAAGATAAAATGTGCGTGTTAAAAGTGTAGGCTATATGTGCAAATCTGTGATTATTTACAATTGGACAGACAAACCAATAAGGATCCTCCTATGAACGCTAAGGGAGTAAGCCTGATGTTCTATTTCTTGTGATTTTATCTGGATTTTATTTTTAGGTATTTAAATTATAAAAAAAAAAAACGGAAAAAACGGCGTTCCGCGAATTCCAACCTGTGGGTTGAGTGTATGACACACACTTTCGTTTTCATGACAGAAATTTATAAATATTCAGGAAACAAAATATGCCGCGGGAAAACGCTTTTAGTTGACCTATGACAAACCTGCAGTTTCTGACACTGTCGTGTCTTTTCCGATACGATCTCTGTGAGCTCATTCACCCGTTTTTGAAGTCTATCCACATCCTGAACACGATCTAGAAGAAAATGTGTCCGATGTGAAACTGGCAAATGGCGTAATATAGAGAGATTGCACCATACCCGACGAAAACGGACGGGATCGTAACTAATTTAACATTAGGAAGTATAGGACTTTCAACTTGAGACTAAATTACCGGCCGTTGATAGCCACTTTGATAGCCGCGTCATCGCCGACCAATAGGACGAGAAACTCCGGCTTTGTTTACAAACTTTGAAGCCTTCAAACTCTTACTTCCTTGGAAACTCTTTTGCAAAAATAGAATTATTCGATTAAGGAATGGTCTAATTAACATTCCTGCAAGTCTCTGGCTCAGAATGATGGTCAAACGCCGATAATTTAATTTTAAGTTGAAAGTCCTATACCTCCCAATGTTAAATTTTGTTAAATGCAAATTGCAGGATCGTTAATCTGGCTCCTTCTTGTTGGAATAATATAACTTTTGTACATGAGTGTTTTTTGTTATCAGAGCTTGACGGCGTCAAAGTTTGTAAACAAAGACGAAGTCTCTTCCTATTGGTCAATCATGACCCATTTTTTCAAATCCGCGTCATCGCCGACCAATAGGACGAGAGACTCCGGCTTTGTTTACAAACTTTGAAGCCTTCAAACTCTTACTTCCTTGGAAACTCTTTTGCAAAAATAGAATTATTCGATTAAGGAATAGTCCGATTAACCTTCCTGCAAGTCCCTGGCTCAGAATGATGGTCAAACGCCGATAATTTAATTTTAAAGTTGAAAGTCCTATACCTCCCAATGTTAAATTTTGTTAAATGCAAATTGCAGGATCGTTAATCTGGCTCCTTCTTGTTGGAATAATATAACTTTTGTACATGAGTGTTCTTTGTTATCAGAGCTTGAAGGCGTCAAAGTTTGTAAACAAAGACGAAGTCTCTTCCTATTGGTCAATCATGACCCATTTTTTCAAATCCGCGTCATAGCCGACCAATAGGACGAGAGGCTCCGGCTTTGTTTACAAACTTTGAAGCCTTCAAACTCTTACTTCCTTGGAAACTCTTTTGCAAAAATAGAATTAATCGATTAACGAATAGTCCAATTAACATTCCTGCAAGTCCCTGGCTCAGAATGACGGTCAAACGCCGATAATTTAATTTCAAAGTTGAAAGTCCCATACCTCCCAATGTTAAATTTTTGTGTTAGGTTCCCGTGATGATGGCGTAGCAATATCCGTTTTCATCGGGTAGGATGCAATCTCTCTATCACTGAACAGACGCCTAAAGATCGGTGCCCACAGGACGCGAATTTTCCCGCCAACGAATTTTGTTCTTTCGCGCCGCCCAGGGAATTCGTTTCGTAGACCCCACTGGCAGCGAATACGTTAACGAATTCGTCAGGACTAGATATGTATACGTGGATACGATACGTAGGACTAGAACGACAATAGGGTAAAAAATCAACTTTATGGTTACATACTATAGATCTGGTTATGTACTCTACTTTGGCCAGGTTGATTGTTGATTTCGTGAATTTCCTCAGCGCAAACTGAGGCGACGCGAAAATAATTCGACTTGGAGTTGAAACGGCGCGGCGCGAAATTTTTGCCTAGCGAAGCCAATTTTTTCGGCTAGCAACGTCAAATTCGCCTAGGCGAACGCTAATTCGCGTTCTATGGGCACCTATCTTAAAACTGCATCGTTATTTGACGGGGTGGTAAACAACCTGTCGTACACACAACTACTATCGGTGTGTGGCCAATCTGACCCATCAGTCCTGTAGTATGGAACAAAAAGGTACAATATCATTAATAACACAAATGGATCGTACGGTGGTGAGGCGACAAACGCCGCAATGCCGTTTCTGACAGCTTTTCGTGCAGATCAGTCAGCTTCTTAGTAATATTCGACAGACGAAACTTTCTTACTATCTTTCGATTCCTATCCCAAAGGGGAGATAAAGAAGAAATTTACAGAAGAGGAAATAAGAAGATCAAAAATCGCTATTATCTTTTTTCTTAAATATAGAGTAAAGCCCGGAAAGGTAAAGAACAGAATGGGCGGAAAAAGTAGAATAAAGCTTACCAAGGGCAATACGGTTGTATTTCCCTCGAATGGTTACAATTTTACAGTAACCAATCTGGATTTTAACACTAGCATTCCAACCACCGGATCGAATCTACATGAGGGATAGAAAAGTTTCGAGAACTTAGAGGTCTAGTAGAGGCGGGGACATTAAACAAAGATACTCACATTTATCAACATTAACTGAAAGACCTATGAATCAATCAACCTTGTAATCTCTACTTACCAACTCATTCCACCCATTAATTTTCCCCCAAACTTGGAATTTTGTATGGTATTTTATCTACCATAACGACAATGCAATTAAATCTACGTTTCCTGTCTTCTGCTGTTTTGACACACATCTGACCCGCGAAGACTTTTTGGGCAAGCAAGTCGAAATCTCTCTCTAACCCTCTCCCATGGTCGGATGCGGTTTGGACATAGACACGGAATATCTCTTTGCTACCACAAAACAGCAAATTTAATTCGAGTTGGGTCACGCGAGTCATAAGTTTTTGGATTCCCCCTCCCTCTTCCCTCGCATGAATGATAGGATTAATCCGGAAAAACGTTGTTGGCTGAGCACTCGATCGGGTACCTATAAGCCTGTTAAGTTTCATCGTCCCAGCTTCCGTGCATGTGATCAAACTAGGAAAAGTTAGACTGAACCGCCATTACGATCGCTTGAGCTAAATACTGCAAGTTGACGACCTAAATGGAGGGCTTATATTTAAAGGGCCATGCTGGTGAATAAATGAACCGATTTTTATTGCTATTTTCTAACTCATCGTTCTAGCTTCAGCGGTGACTGATAAGTCACCGCTTATCGGTGAGGTGGCGTTGAACCAAATAAACGTTGGTGTTTTGGATGGGACCAGCAAGACAAATAAAGCCGCTTTCACACTGACGCGTTGAAGCTTTCCTCTGCGTCGTGCTTGCGGTGGCGCAATGCAGAGCTTGAATTAATTTATTAAGTGATTTAGCCTTACGGCATTTCACAGCTAGTTCTGCAGACAAATAAAACGCAACGCATACGCATCAGATTTTTCAGTGAAAAATGGAGGTAAGACTAACAGGAGAAAACCTACTAACGATGAAGAAAACTTAGTTATATTCAATTCAGTTTTAATTTATTTTCAAAATTCCTTCACGGGCAAGCCGAACATTGGATTTTTCGTCATAAATATAGTAACATTAAATCTTTGTCATAATTTTTATTGTGACAAAAGGAAAGAAACGAGAAATCAGCATAAAAATCGCAAAAGAAAACGTAAATACACATCCAGCGTGAAAGCTTGTCGCGCAGGTGTGAAAGATACGCTACGCAACCTTTCAGCTGCTTTCACATTGACGCGTCGTTGCGCGAGAACATGTCAGGCTGAATGCGTATTCATGTTTTCCTTTTTCTATTTCTTTTGCCAAATTTTCAATTCTTTCATCAATTAGTAAGTTTTTAATCATCATTAGTAGGTTTTTCTTCAACATTAGTAGGTTATTCTGAAGTTTCTCTACAAAACTTCCATTTTTCACTGAAAAATCTGATGCGTAACGCGTTGACGCAACGCAAGAATAGGACTTGGTTATATTCTTGCGTTGCGTCGACGCGTACACATCCAATTTTTCAGTGATAAAAGCTTTGAAGAAAAACTGGAGAAAACCTGCTAATGATGAAGAAAAACTTACTAATGATAAAAGAAACGAAAATTCAGCAGAAGAAACCGAGGAAGGAAAACGTAAATACCCTTCCAGCGTGAAATCTTCTAGCATAAGCATTGTCCAAATAAGTGTGTTAATGTAAATAAGGTGTATTACGGCGTATAAGGCTTATTACGGATTCCTCTTTTCCTCGGAGCGCGCTGTAATAAGGCGAATAAGGAGACCAGAACCAGATTCTATTTTCCCCTATGCAGAGCCAACCAGATCGCTTGGTTTGTTCCGCTAGCAGGCCGAGGAGAGGAGCGGCATCGTCAGGGTTGCCACCGGAAGCACGAAAGTTCTACTTTGTTGGAAGCTCAAGAAGCAACTTTTCTTCAAAAGAACACGTTTTGTTCTGTTACGACTGTTTATTGTTAGTTCGAGGACCAATGCCTGTCCATCAGTTAATTTAGTAGCTTTTTACAATATAAAGGGCGTCAAATTGTACTCGTGTACGTAAGAACACTTTTTCTGATCTTTAGAAGGTCAAAAATTGTTTCAGCGTGGCAACACCGAACGCTGCATCGATAAGAACCTATTGAGTTCCTATTTGAACAGGCACGTGTATTAAGACGTTAACATCGCGTATAGCGCTATACACCTATTTGAACAGTGCTATAGGTGTGAAAAACACGCTACGCAACCTGTGCGCTGCGTATGCGTTAAATAGAACCAAGTTCTATTCTTGCGTTGCGTCGACGCATACGTATCAGATTTTTCACTGAAAAATTTAAGTTAGTGAAGACAAACTGGAGAAAACATACTAACGATGGAAGAAAAACTTAGTAATGATGAAAGAAACGAGAATTCAGCATAGGAAACCGAGAAAGGAAAACGTAAATAAACATCCAGTGCGAAAGCTTATCGCGCAGGTGTGAAAGATACGCTACGCAACCTGGACGCAGCGCTGGATAAAATGGAATAGAACTTGGTTCTATTTTTGCGTTGCGTTTTATTTGTCTGCGTAAGCTCTGCGTTACGTCACCGCGAAAGCCTCAGTGTGAAAGCCTCAACGCGTCAGTGTGAAAGCGGCTTAAGTCTTCTCATTTGATAATATTCTGAATGAAGATAGGAACGTTGCCTACTCACTCTCAAGCTGTGTTTTCAGACCACCGGATTCTGCTTTCCGCTTTTCAATTTCTTCTTGGTAATATTTGTTCATCAAAGAAATGTTTTCCTCCTGAGACTTGATCGTGGCCTCCTGGTACAGACGTTCTTGGAGAACCTACAAATAAGAGCCAGAATTTAAATAACTCATAACAAAAATAATAATATAATAATAATACAAAGCAACAATAACTCTAATAATATTATAATAATTTATTTATGACCCAGTATAAATACAAAAAAAGGAGAAAGTAATATACGTAAAGACATAACATCATACAAAAACAAAACGAAACTAACTTCTAACAAATTAACCTAATAATGAATCCAAAAACAAAAATAAAGAACAACAACAACAAAAACAACAGCAAAACCAGAACTAGAAGAACTGACATCTAAAAAACTTTGAGTAATCAAACTGATCAGAGTTAAATTCCATCAATAATACACAGATAAAGGGCTTCTTGAATTTGGTGGTTGGATCACAGCTGAGCTTTCAATTAGTTTCAATGGAATCAGTATCATCTTTTGCCAGAGCATAATGCCAAACAGGACACGCGTATTCAAGGAGACCTCGGACAAACAGACAAAATAATTGAATATACCTTTTCTGGAACCCCGAACTTTGTCCGGGTTTTAACCATTGATATAGACGAATTTGCTTTTTTTATCAGGTATTTTGTATTATTCTTCCAAGTTAAATCAGAAGAAAGCGTAACTCCAAGAAGGGTGATTTGTCCGTCAATTAAAGCATTTTGAGGGAAAGGGAAAAATTCAGGGCTATTTAAAAAAAAACAAAAAACTTAGGCCTTGGGAAACATCCCAAAATATAGCACTAGGCTGAGAATAAACCCCTTTATATTTAACGACTTGTTCCCTATCCGTTAGAAAACCAACGAGAATATCTATAACGAAATGCGGTGTATTTTTTTCATCAATTTGCGAATTAAGATATTATGTTCAACAAGGTCAAAAACTAAATAAAATCTATCAGGCTTACTAGGTAATTTACAGTTGATGTTCCTTGGGAGATTACAAACTGGTTATGGTAAAGTTGGTGTAGCAAATGAAGTTTCAGCCACTCAGCAACAATTGACTCTTACATTTTGCTGAAAACAGACGTCAAAGTGATAGGCCTGACAACGGAAAAATCTTTGTTTCCGCCTTTTTGGGGGATAGGGGTTACAAAGCCAAATTTCCAGATCTTGGGATATTGCCCCGTCGCAGTATCGCGTTAAAACTATTGTGCAGACGCGCCGAAAGTTCACTTGGAAAAGCTTTAATTAAACCAACTGGAATATCATGTAGTGGAACCGAAGACCTTTTTAACCGTCGAATAAGTTCGATTTGATTTTTTGTAATCTCAGCAAGTCCTGAGCAGGGCTGGGAGAACAACAAGAAACATTGGGGTCAAGGGGCGGGTATGCCTGTGCAATTTTTTTTTTAAATGTGAATTTAGTGCATTAGCTGTTACCTCAGGTGATTCACTCAGTCGAAAATCCACACAATTGCTCGCCTTACCCGTCATTTCTTTAAAGTTCAACCGAAAAGGGCTGGGATAGGACAATCTAGTTACCCATCATTTATTCACTTAAATTGGCTTGACGACCCGCTGAAAATGCGTTACTTCGTTGTTCCACTATTCACGAATAATTTGATTTCCAAATAGTGGAAGTTCCGTGTGATTTGTGGTACCTCTATGCGCTTGTATTTTTGTTGTAAGCCTCACAAGAAGATTTAAGATTTTTTTTTGTGTTCAGGAACTGAGCGATCTTCACCAATCTCACCAATGTCCACTGAAAAGCCGCGTTTGTGTTGAGATTAAAATTTCCCGTGTCATAGTAGAATTTACACTGTGTAGACGGCCGCAGATATTCAGAACGTCACAACTAGAGCAGATAGTGAAAAAAAAAATTCCTTTGCATAATCCAAACAATTCAGTGTATTCAATTAAACGACACAAAAATAAGTTGGGTTTTCAGTTAAACTTTAACTGTACGAAAGAACTTCGAAGGCTTAGAATCAAGTAGGTTTGCTACTTCGGTTCCATAATATTTCACTTGTGCGGCTTTAATTTTCTTTTTGATTTTATTGTTCAGCTTCTTTGCCAGATACCGTTTTCCAGTGTTGGGCAGGTGCATTTTACTCTTAATAAGGTTTTTAATCTACCTAGTGATGTAAGGTTTGTCCGCCGTCGAAAAACACGTCTTCTTTTCAGGAAAACATTCCTCATATTTTTTTCTTAGTTTAGATGAATGCCAGAGTCGATGTACTGCCTCCACTGTTCGGTTGTCAGTAATAACTGCTTCTTTGTTATAAGCTTCCTATGTAGTAGACGAAAGAGGAGCTGACCAGATTCGAGTCTTTCAAAAATGCTGGATGTTACGCAAGTAAGGCTAATCGGCTGATAGTCGTTCGGATCTTCTTTCGAAGCACCACATATAAACAGTGGGGTAACGAGAGATTGCTTCCAAAATTTTGGCAGTTGGCAAGATGACAAGATTTTCCTAACAAGAGCTGTAAGCTCATATGGCACTTGGATGGGTTAAGATGATTTGATTGATCAAAAGTAAGTTTCGACTTTGCGGTTGAGATGCACACTCTAAGGGAGCTGGAACTTCATTTGTAAGCAAAACCCTTGAGGCAAAAATGATAATGGGCTGATGGGCATATTGCTTAAAAGTATTTTTTTACTTTGCGGTCAAGATTGGTACTTTAAGGAATAATCGGATTTGGGAAGTAGCAATTTCTAAGCAAATGTTGTTGAGTCTCCAATATTCCAGCGAAGTTTCATCGTCCTAGCACATCTGGAAGTACCTTAACGCGTGATCACCGGAATCCCAGACCCCCCCCCCCCCACCTCCAACTCCACCTACAATAACCGGAGCCAATCCGGTTCTGTAAATGATTAATCCAGAGCATCTGTTTGTCATTCCCACGAAGTTCGATCCAGATCACACCAGTCTAAGCGGGTCAAGTATTTTCCGCCCTCCCCCCAATAATTGCCGGATTCGGTCCGGAAATGAAAAAGATCACCAGAGAAAAATGTCCTCTGTTTAATTATTAAATTTCACTCGAATCCGATCACCCGTTCCAAAGTTACGCATGGCTCAATATTCCGGATTCCCCTCCCTCAACTCCCCCCCCCCAAGATTATCATATCGAGGATTTTTTTTACTCCAAGTCAGTTTGACCGGGTCCCTGATTTGCCTTCCAAGTTTCGTCGTGAAAATCCCCCAAAAAACAGAATTCCGGGAAACCCCCTCCTCCCCCCCCCCCCTCAAGTGTCCGGATCCAGTCAAATTATGTAAAAGATTTGCATGGATCAGATGTTTGTTCTTCCCAGCAAGTTTCACTCCGATACCATCATTCTAACCGTTTCTCGAGATTTCCGGTCCACCCCCCCCCTCCCCCCCAGCTCCCCCACGGTGCCCGTAGCCAATCCGATTCAGTAAATGACTTACCTAGAGCATCTGTTTGTTCTTCCCACAAAGTTCCATCACGATCCCTCCATTCTAAACGGGTCACGTATTTTCCGCCCCCCCCCAATGGTTGCCGGATCCGGTCCGGATATGAAAAAGATCATCGGAGAAATGTCCTCTGTTCAATTCTTAAATTTCACTCGAATCCGATCACCCATTCCAAAATTACGCATGACTGAAAATTTAGGATTCCCCTCCCTCCACTCCCCCCACCACTATCAGATCGACAAAATTTTTATTTTGAAGTCAGTTTGATCTGGTCCCTGATATGCCTGCCAAGTTTCATCGTGAAAATCCCCAAAACCACCATCACCGGAATTCCGGGAAACCCCCTTCCCCCCCCCCCATAAGTGTCCGGATCCAGCACAATCGTCTAAAGGACTTATCTAGAGCAGATGCTTGTTCTTTCCAGCAAGTTTCACTCCGATCCCTCCATTCTAACCGTTTCTTGAAATTTCCGGTCTCCCCCCCCCCAACTCCCCCCTGGCTACCGAATCCGGTCAAGACTTCAAACGGGACATTACAGATATAGATTCTATTCAGTTATGAAGTTTCATTACAATCCGATCACCCGTTCGAAAGTTACACACTTCTCAATTTCCCGGATTCCCCTGCCCTCCACCCCCCCCCCCCCCCCCAAAATGGTCGGATCAGAAAACTGATTATTTCTAAGTTTGTTTGGTCGGGTCTCTGATATGCCTGCCAAGTTTCATGGTCCTAGCACAACTGGAAGTACCCTAACTCGAAAAACTGTGACAAAATGCCCTAAATTTTCAAGTTTCCAGCGCCCCCACTCCCCCGCATATGGTCGGATCGGGAAACTGATAATTTCCAGGTTAGTTTGGTCGGGTCCCCGATATTCCTGCCAAGTTTCATTGTCCTAGCTCATCTGGAAGTACCCTAACTCGAAAAAGTGTGAGAAAATGCCCTAAATTTTCAAGTTTCCAGCGCCCCTACTCCCCCGCATATGGTAAGATCGGGAAACTTATTATTTCCAGGTTACTTTGGTCAGGTCCCTGATATTCCTGCCAAGTTTCATTGTCTTAGCTCATCTGAAAGTACCCTAACTCGAAAAAGTGTGACAAAATGCCCTAAATTTTCAAGTTTCCAGCGCCCCCACTCCCCCGCATAATGTCGGATCGGGAAACTGATTATTTCCAGGTTCGTTTGGTCGGGTCCCTGATATTCCTGCCAAGTTTCATTGTCCTAGCTCATCTAGAAGTACCCTAACTCGGAAAAGTGTGACAAAATGCCCTAAATTTTCAAGTTTCCAGCGCCCCGCACTCCCCCGCATATGGTCGGATCGGGAAACTGATTATTTCCAGGTTAGTTTGGTCGGGATATGCCTGCCAAGCTCCATTGTCCTAGCACATCTGGAAGTACCCTAACTCGAAAAAGTGTGACAAAAAACTCGGACCGACCGACAGACCGACAGACGGAATTGTGATCGGTATATGGCACTTGAGCCAGAGGCTGCAAGTGCCATAAAAACACAGTCAAAGGTTCAGCGATAAGCCCAGCAGTCTCTTTCAAGATTCGTGGCAAACTAGTGCAGGGTCAACTATGAGGTCTGGAAAGTCTTGCTGAGAGGCATCAGCATCACTGTCAGGTACAGTAGATGGGTCTTCGTCAGTAGCCGAAACACAGTAGAACAATGGTGGTTCAAAATGTCCGCAACAGCAACTGGATCGTGGACAGTCTTTCCGGTTGCAGGGTCCTTCATCTTGCTTGCGTTGGCTATTACCTTTCTCTTGAAGTTCCCATATTTCCAAAAAGCTTTTGGATCAGATTCTGAAGACAGTACTACCTTCTTTTCTCTTTCTTTGGCATGTAGACGAACTTTACGAACTTTATTTGACATTCGTCTTTAAGTCATCTGCGTCTGGGTTTGCTTGTAATTGCCTCCAAGCTTGCTGCTAATAAGAAGCAGAGTTGGGCGGCTAACACGAGGTCGGTTTTTGGGATCCCAAAAAGTAAGTGGAGGGATACCTATGATATCGCAAAAGTTGTCCATCTGCCCGTCCGTCCGTCTGTCCGTCTGTGCGCACTATAACTCTCGAAGGGAATGAGATATTTTGATGAAACTTGGTGTGAGGATTCTTTGGGTCAAGAGTAAGGTCGAATTCGTAGATGGGCTCTGTAGCCCTACATTTAGGGGTGGGGGAGGGGGTTTAAATTAAGGGGCAAATGAAATATTTTAAAACAGATAATGTGATAGTCGATTATGGGGTAAGAAGACATGCTGACCACGATGGTGAAAACCATTTTGTCATCGGACAAGTAGTTCGCCCGGTATCCGGCCAAAACCTGGAGAGTTTGTAAGAAGTAAAAGTTTTATCTGAAGTTAATTAGATGTTCGATTTAGAGGTAAGAAGACATGCTGAACACGAAGGTGGAAACCATTTTTTCGCCGGACAATTAGTTAGCCCGGAATCCGGCCAAAACCGGAAAGTTTGTTAAAAGTAAACGTTTTATCTGAAGTTGATTAGACGTTCGATTTACGGGTACGAAGACACGCTGAATCTGTATCTGACAATCTTTTTTTTACCGGCACATATAGTTCGTTCGGAAGCCGGTTGAAACGGGATTTTTTTTTATAAGATAAAGTTTTACTTGAAGTTGATTAGAAGTTCTTTATACGGATAATGAGATACGCTGAATTCGTTTCTGAACTTTTTTTTTTGACAAGTATGGCAGTTCGTTCGCAATTGTCTGGATCAAATATTAGATTTTTGGGATCCCATCGAAACCTTTGGTCTTGTTATGCTGGGCATCTGGAACAAAAGTGTGCACAAGAGTGACAAGTCTAGAGACAAATGCTGTGTACAATCCACTAACAGTCGAAGAATCATGAAACTCAACATCCCAACCAATATCTATCAACAGCGCGTCCCGCAAACCAACATACTTTCCTCTGTGGTGATCTAACCTTGGTTTCTCCGAATTCTACTTTCTGGAAAATGCAAGGCTAAACTGAAGATGATGCACGAATGGTCAAACTTCCCTACCGGTGCTAATACGCAAAGATTATCAGTTATGTCAGGGTCATCCGTCACTACTAGGTCTAAGAAGCCTGGTCGGTCTTGGTCTTGAAGACGATGCACGAATGGTCAGACTTCCGTACAGGAGCTCATACGCAAAGATTATCAGTTATGTCAGGGTCATCCGTCACTACTAGGTCTAAGAAGCTTAGTCGGTCTTGGCCTCTCTGTCTAGTCGGCACGGTTACTAACTGCTCAAGAAAGTTTTCGTTAACAATTGACTGGAATTCTTTAACTGAGCCGCTTGTTAGCGAGCACTCTTGTGTGTGAGTAACATTCCAGTCTCCCACAACAGTTGATCCTTTTCTTCCTTCAATGTAACTTCGAAAGTCATTCAAAATTTTCGAATTATTCTCAGGCGAACTATCTGGACTACGATAATTGACCATGTTGTCTCCAGATTCACGGATTCGAAGCCAAATACTATCGTTCCTTTGTCCCCGCTGGTATGAAGCTCTTCGAATGTAAGATCACTTTTGACATAGCATAATATTCCTCTACCGTCAGGAGATTCAATGTTCTTCAAGTATGTTGAATAACCTTTCATGGTGAACTCTGATATAAGCATGTTCTACTCGCTGATTTTCTTCCTTTCGAAGCTTTCTTTCGAAGTCTAATCTCCATCAGAAATTATCAGACTATGCTCAAAGCTAGGGTAGCGCTGACGTAAATGCTGGGAGACCCTCAGGGGTTCCCTTGGCTTCCCCAATCTACATGTCAGCCCACACTTCTCTGAGAGCAGGTTTCGATTTTAGGAAAGGGATAGTTAAGACAGCTGTTTTCGTGAAGTTAACTTTCTTGTCGCTATTCTGTTCCTCATCCGCCACCTCCTGGATGATTAGCTTGGAGCCCCAAAAGAGTCTCCTGTGGGCCCTGTGGCTCTCCCCCTTTTTCCTTCGAAAAAGTATTTTTTGTTTTCATTTTCGATTTTTTTTTTTTTAATCAAGTACGGTAGTGGCATAAATTTGGCGACTTGGCGGTTAATTAACTCAAACCACTT
This sequence comes from Branchinecta sandiegonensis, assembly GCA_030848855.1. Taxonomy (NCBI): domain Eukaryota; kingdom Metazoa; phylum Arthropoda; class Branchiopoda; order Anostraca; family Branchinectidae; genus Branchinecta; species Branchinecta sandiegonensis. The sequence goes on along the minus strand of JAUPMV010000003.1, from coordinate 1,353,996 downwards.
AGTAAAGTTAATTGCGACTAGATGGCCTTCGCTCTTTTGAGTTTCTTCAGAGATACATACCTGATAGACCCAGAATGAGACTCCTCGCTGAGCGATCTCTAGTATGGTTTCAGGTCGGAGACCAGAAAGCACCATCTAAAAAAAATAAGCTAGAATGATTTAGCTGTCAGGATTGCATTTTGTTTACTTGTGCTAGTCCTTATAAAGCCACCATTGAATACTATTGGGTTAAAGTTATAAATTCATTATCTAAAACAAAACGAAACCTAACTGCGATCAAGCTTTGGCCTATTACGAGAAGCAAAGTTTGAAACCTAGCTTTTCCCTCGAAAAACTTGCTGGAAACTAAATTAGAAACCTAGGTCAGGTATCAGCTTGCCAGGATTCTTGCCAAGCTTGTTGAAATCAAGTCAAGCCACAGAAGGTATAGATATTGCCAATAGGCTACCAATAACTACCATTTGCTGGGCCCCCTAATGCCTGGGTCACATTCATTTGTATGTAATTTGGTTCATTAATTCGGGTATTACCCACTCTTTACGTTTCATCCTGGCCAACAGAAATTCAAGAAATATCATCACCCATCATCACTCATGGGAAAACAAAACTAACAAAAGTCAGCAATTGTTGTATTTAACTGGTCCAAAGATCTGTTTCAATATGGCGGAAATGGATTTTTCAATTTCGGCTATTTAACGTTTTCAGCATTTATCCTTTGATTTTCAACCGTAAAAGGTATTATTACCAGCGTTATTGAGCATGTTCAACACTACTAACCATAGTTAGTAGAACGGTGTCACAGATCCTGGCTTTTTTGCATCAAGACTGGAAAGCATTTATCTATTTTTGGGAAAATACTGTGCATGGGCTAACTTGTCCAATCATGTCACAGATATTGTAATTACCACTTACTACACTCCAGAGTGTGGTAAGCAAATAGTTACTACTAGTTAGGATACCAATAGTAACCTAACTAATAGCAGTACTATTTAGAGAAGGTTGGAACAGTCAGCATACTAATTTTTAATGAGGCTGGAACGACAATAGTAACTAATAGTTACAACTATTGGGAGGGTGGAACACGCTCATTACCAGATGTGACTAAAGTAGGGACCAGGCATAAGCCACTCAAAATAATTTCAAACAGTTGTTTTCTGAATTTCACCAAAATCGAATTTTTATTCGGCTAGGGTGCCCTGCATCTAGCACAAGCTAGCCCTAGCGCAGCCCATGTATGGCACAGGTTTGGCATAGGCAACTTCTGACTAGGCCTATGTCTATCTGTGCATGGGGCTCCTCAGTATTTGGCATACAGTAGAGGTATGCTGAGGTATGCTTATGTGAACAGTTACTTTAATGTGAACAGTGCCGTTTTGGGCTAAATGGTAAAATGAAGATCGAAAATACCTATACAGGTGTTTTCAGATGCCCCTAATTACTACTTTGACTAACCGGTAGTTAGCTTTAGACACAGCAAGTGCACAAAAATAGTTAAGTCCACTGTCAACAAATTCCCATAAGCATACCTCTACATACCTGTACTGTACCAGACTTTGCCCAGACTGTACCTGACTATACCTCAATACCTCTACTGTGCAATTGGGATAGCCCAGGTATCTTGCAGCTATGAGGACGTTTGTAGACTGTATGGAACTGATACTGATGGTACAGTACTTGATACTATTGGTGTTTTTAATTTGATGGTACTTACGGACTTGAACTGATCTGAAGGGTCAATCTCAAACTTGACTGTGTCAAATGGATTGGCCAAAACAGCTTCACAAGCCAAACAGGTTGCAGGAACTTTTGATAAGTTTTCGTTACCACATTGTTCACAGAAAGCGTGGCTGCAAGCAGTAGTCCATCCGTAAATAACAAGCGGTTTCCTACATGAACGATTGTTACACAAAATTTCTGTCGACTCCATCTCGAACGAATTTAAATTTCCCGCGTCGTTTGTGATGGCTTCAAGCGTCGCTTTCATTTGATGAAGAATGTATACTAAAGGCATAATTTGGAAAGGCCGAAAGGCAGAAGGCGATTCTCGCCCAGTTCTCGGCGTTTCCCGGAGACTCCTCCGAGGACTCCACTTGAGGAGTCCCCGCGTTTTTGTTTGTCCCGGCGACTAACTCCCCGTATTCTCGCAAGTCCCCACGGTGGGAAATGCCCGGTTATCATCACCATCATCAAAAAGGACTCCCTTTTTAGATTTGGAGGGGAATCAATTTTTGCTGGTGTTAGTGCAATGTAAAATAAAATAAAAACAATCAAAATTATCAAAACCAAAAGCAGAGTGGAACCAGACTAATTTCATCAGCTGTTGTCTTTGTTTTCCATACTCGGAGTCCGCGTGGAGTGACTCCCTCTATTCTCGCTGCTTCTCGAGGACTCCTTCTAACGGAGTCTCCGTATTTTCTTTGCCTTATTACTACTGCCAAGTGCCATCTTAGCCATATTAGGGACCCGACCAAACTTAACTTGAAAATAGTCACTGCCACGATCCGACCATCCTGCAGGAGCCTCCGACACTGGAGTTTAGATTCAATTCAAAAGTTTGTTTCTGGTTTATTTGTCGTGCTACAAGTCCTTTGTAGAGACCGCCTTCTTATTACAAGTATTTGTAACAGGTGGGATCACTGTTCCTGTTCCTGAAACGTCTTTGGCACTTGCTTTTTGGCCAAGTGCTATGTAGTGATCATAATTTCTGTCCGTCTGTCGGCCTGTCTGTCCCGGTTTTGCCAGTTCGGGCACTTCCAGATAAGCTAGGACGATAAAACTTGGCAGGCATATCAGGGACCGTACCAAATTAAATTAGAAACAGTCGATTCCCCGATCCGACCATCGGGGGGGGGGTGAAGGGAGGGGGAATCCGGAAAAATTAGGTAAAATGAGGTATTTATAACTGACGAACGGGTGATCGGATCTTAATGAAACTTGATATATGGAAGGACCTCGTGTCTCAGGCGTCACAATTTAAATCCAGACCGGGCCCGATGATGTTGGGGGAGTTGGAGGGGGAAACCGAAAATCTTGGGAAACGCTTAGAGTGGAGAGATCGAGGTGAAACTTGGTGGAAAGAACAAGCACAAGCTCTAGATACGCGATTGACATAACCGGACCGGATCCGTTCACTGTGGGGAGTTGGTGGAGGGGGTATCCAAATTTCTAGTGATCCCGCGAGTTCGGTACTTCCTGATGTGCTAGGACGATCAAACTTGGCAGGTTTGTCAGGTACCCGAACAGACTGACATGAGAATGTCGTTTCCCGATCCGACCATCGTGGGGCAGTGTAGGGATGGGGAATCTCGAATCTAGTGACAAGCTCAGCTACTGAACGGGTTTTCGGATCGGATTGAAATTAAACTTGATATTTAGAAAGACCTCGTGCCTCAGATGTTCCATTTTAAATCCGGACCAGATCCGGTGATATTGGGAGGAGTTAGAGGGGGGAACCGGACGCTTAGAGAAAAGGGATCGGGATGAAACTTGGTTTCACACGGGTTGGGCACAAGTTCTGGATACGTCATTGACATAAAAGTACGAAATTCGGGCACTATGGGGGAGTTGGGGGGTGGTCCAGATTTCCAGTGATCGCGCGAATTCGGTACTGCTTGATGTGCTAGGACGACGAAACTTGGTAGGAGTATCAGGGACCCGACAGATTGACTTCAGAATAGTCGATTCCTCGATCCGACCATAGTGGGAGGAGTGGAGGGATGGGGAATCCAGAATCTAGTGGCATGGGCAGCTATTGTACGGGTGATCGGATTTAAGAAACTTGATATTTAGAAAGACCTCGTGCCTAGGGCGTCCCATTTTAAATTCGGACCGAATCCAATGACGTTGGGAAGAGTTGGAGGGGGAACCGGAACCGGAAACGCTTAAAGTCGAGAGATCGGGATGAAACTTGGTGGGAAGAATAAGCACAAGTTCTAGAAACGTCATTAACATAAGTTGGAGTTGGGGGGTGATCCGAATTTCTAGTAAGCGCGCGAGCTCGGTACTTCCTGATGTGCTAGGACGATGAAACGTGTCAGAGACCCGAATAGATTGAATTGAGAATAGTCGTTTCCTCGATCCGACTATCGTGGAAGGAGTGGAGGGATTGGGAATCCGCAATCTAGTGGCACGGGCAGTTTTTGAACGGGAGATTGGATTTGAATGAAACTCCGGTCCGAGGGTCCGAGGCGGAGTGGAGGAAGGGGGAATCCGGAATCTTTAGGTATTTATACCTTTCCAACGGGTGATCGGATCTTAATGAACTTGATATTTGGAAAGACGCTGAGTCTAAGACGACACAGTCGGATCGGATCCGGTGACTTTGGCGGGAGCCGGTGAGGGAACCGGAAAGCTTGGGAAACGCTTAGAGTGGAGGGATCGGGATGAAACTTGGTGGCAAGACCAAGCGCAAGTCCTAGACACATTGTTGACATAACCGGACCAGATTTGGACACTGTGGGGGAGCTGGGGGGGGGGGGCTTAATTCTGGCAATCCCGCAAGTTCGGAACTTCCTGCTGTTCTAGGACGATAAAACTTGGAAGACGTATCAGGGACCCGAACAGACTAAATTGAGAAAAGCCGTTTCCCCGATCCAACCGTCATGGGGGTTGGTACATAGGAAGGTACAGAGATCATATTATTATCCCCTAGAGGTGTATTCTCGCCGGTCCCCGAGGACTCCACTTGAGGAGTCCCCGCGTTTTGTTGGTCCCGGGGACTCACTCCCCGTATTCTCGCGAGTCCCCACGGACTGGAAATGCTCTGAAAAGGACTCCCTTTCAGATCCGGAGGTAAATCAATTTTTGCTGGTGTTGGTGCATTGTAAAACTAATTAAAAAGAATCTGAATAATCAAAACCAAAATAAAGTGGATCCAGACTAATTTTGTCAACTGCATATTTTTGTTCGAACAAAATCTGTTCTACTAGCATTCCCCGTGTTCTCGTTGTTTTCCTAGGCGGAGTCAGCGTGAAGTGACTCCCTCTATTCTCGTTGTCCGCTCTGATTCCCCGACGAGTCCTCGGGGAACGGCAAGAATACGCCTTAGATGACTTGTTTGCATACTTCAAATTTTTACTGGATATCCCAAGCCTGCTGACCCAATTAATAATATTTTTAGTGTCAAGATGTATGATGTAGTTAAGCCACTTGAATCTTTTCTTTATTTGGGAATTCCGTATGGGCCATCAGTTTTCCTTTGCCGAGCTCATATGATGAAATTTGTTCGGTAGAGAGTTTCGGCGAGCTTCGGTAGTGTTATTTCTGTTTGAGATTATATAACTATGAGATCGTCTGCGCGCGTCTTCAATACGGTTGCTCTACCTCAAGTCCTTTTATTTTCTAGTTGGCTTCCTTATTTTTCTAATTCTAATATTTCGCATATTAAAACTACTTTTTTTAATTTTAGTAAATTTCTGTGTCGACTTTTAAAATTTCATTCTACTTCATCGGCTATAAATTTGCACCGTTTGAAAGACCCACTTCAAATTATCCGAAAAAAGCAGCCAAAATTTATGTCGAAAATGTCTTCTCTTACCAGGAGCGTCGCAAGGGGGGGGGGTGCAGTACCCCCCCCCCCACCTTTTTGAGATTCGGTAAAATTTTGGGACGGAGGTGGCCCTAAATTTTACTAAAATTGTTCGGTATTTTTTCGGCAGCAGAACTGTTCGATATATTTACGGGGATTCGGTAGTTAGACAGAATCCTAAATAGGCTATCTATACAAATCTTTTCGGTAAGATGATCAGGATTCGGTATAATAGCCAATATTCGGTAGTTATAACGAATTTTGTGAGAGAATTTACTGAAATCATTTTGTAATTTTTCGATGCCGGAACTATTCGGTATATTTATGAAGATTCCGTAGTTACACAGAATCCCGAATAAGCTATTGGTTCAAAATTATTCGGTATCATGATTGGGATTCGGTACTCTATTCAGTATCATTTCCAGGATTAGGAAGTTAATCACGAATTCTGACTTTGTTCCAGTTTCGACGAAAGTATACCAAATATGAATATTGTTCGGTAGTCTTTCGATACCAAAACAGTTCGGAATAATAACCGGGATACGGTAGTTACACAGAATCCCGAACATGCTATCGGTCTAAACTTATTCGGTATAATAACTGGGATTCGGTAATTTATTCGTTATAATTGTTATAATTACCACGGACCTCGAAACTCAGAGGAGGTCGAGTGAAGCACTGGCCGCAGACAAAAGGGACGATCTATGATATCATCGATAGTACTTACTTTTATTTTGGATCCCAAAAATATAAAAAATCATAAATTTTTCGAAAATTCCGCCTGCAGCACTTTTCGTAATATTCTCCGTTTTGTGGAAGGGCGCGTCATTTGACGGGGGCTTTAAGCCAGTTTTAGGATTGAGATTTTGAAACATTAAAAGCTAGACTTTGGATGGAAATTAAATTTGGTAGGAAAAAGCAAAAAAAAATGGCCCCTGCGGCGCTCACTTTATGTGATTATGGGTAGTATATTGAATAGACTACTGCTGCTGCTGCTGCCGGAACGTCGCTCCATCCGGTTCTTGGAACTTCTTAGAGTCTCGGTATTTAATCAACGGTAAATGGTAGAATTTGTAAGAGAAGCAGTTAAATTTTAGCCTAAAGAAAAAAAAAATAATTTCGAAATTTTTTGCCTGCGGCGCTCGATTTAATTTTCTATTGGCTATAATAGATAGAAGCTGTTACTGCAATCATGCCCCGCAATATATTCTCCATGTGGGCTTCCCAAAACGCCGCCTAATAGTTGGCTTATCGTGTTTCGTGCTGCACTTTATTGTTACTCTTCCTACGTAATAGTTTCTGTTCCATCATTTAAAGCTCGAATTCTTAGTTCTAGGATTCGGTAAAATTAGTTAAAGATTCGGTAAAATTTTGGCTCTGCACCCCCCCCCCCCACCGAAAATGCACTTGCGACGCCCCTGTCTCTTACTCATAAACAATATTTATCGGTTAAAAATTTTAACAGTTAAAACGCAAATTTTTAGCATTTAAAACGCGAAAATTTTAACATTTAAATTGGCTATGCCAAAATTTGGTTATGTCAAAATTTTTGTCCCCTTAATGCAAAGACTTGGCATTTTAAATGCTAAGATTTCAGAGATCACTGACAAGTTTTGCTCCTTCATCCATGCTGGGCAAATTTGTTTGTATGTACTTCATTTTATACTGTCCGATCTTGGAAGTCAATAAAATATTTGAATTGAATTTGAATTTTGATTTATGAAATGGTTTAGTATCTTTTCGCAGGCAGAATCTTAAGTTTGCACCTATTTGATAGTTGAGTTGAAGCCGTAAACTCCTAGAAAACTTGTGAAGTTTGAACCATAAAAATTCTAAAATGATATTGTGATGTCAGTTTAAAGACAAAAATGTCAGATTAAACCTGTTCAGTCATATTTTTGTGTGCCATTTAACAGTTAAGGTGATGTATTCTTGTTTTAAAATGTGTACAGGATACCTTGCTACAGTACTGGAGCCTATACTATTTCCGATGGAATTAGTTTTCTAGCTTAGACGTGCCTTAGATGCACCACAACCTGTCTAAACTAGTTGAACCTGTTGAAAGATGTGTGTTTAAAATCATATCCACTGATAAAGCTTTCTTAATTCAGATATTTAGGCACTATTGTGACGGAAATGAAAGCACAGCATCACGCGTTGTTACAGTACAAGAGAGTCAACGTCAATGTCTGGAAGCTAAAAAGACAAAGATCTTCTCTGTTTAAAACTCTAAATGATTTTCTTATATTGAATTCATTTTTGTTTCTAACAATTATGCAGTTTACTTTCACATTTTTCCAAGTGTCTATGGTCAAACAATGATTTCCTGACGGAAACAAAATTCGGGTAACCAGCCGTAACGGTAACAAAGTTCCCGAAAATGTTTGGGTCATCGCTGAAATTCATGTACTGGCAATGCAGCTTGCATGCTGCTTGCACGCTATTAGTATCTTGGAACAAAATCTAAAATGAAGAAGAAGAAGGCATTCTTTTGAGAAATTGTTTACCTTTCTGGGAAATTTCTGTGATGTGATAAAAGACAACCAAAGCTGGGCAATGGGATATGCAGGTTAAATTCTGACGGAAATAGTATAGGCTCCAGTAGAGGTATGATGATGTTAATGTTTGCTGACAATGGACTTAGCAATCTTCATGCACTTTGTGTCTAAAGTTAACTACAAGTTAGCCAAAGTAGGTAATTAGGGGCATCTGAAAACACCGGTATAGGTATTTTGGATCGTCATTTGTGTCGTCATGTAGGATCCTGGTAGGATCGTTGGATCGTCATGTAGGATGGAGATCCACAATACCTATACAGGTGTTTTCAGATGCCCTTAATTACCTACTTTGGCTAATTGGTAGTTAGCTTTAGACACAGCAAGTGCCTAAAATGGCAAAGTCCGATGTCAACAAACGTTCACATAACACGTAAGCATACCTCTACTGTACAGGCACTATACAGGAGGGGCATCCAACCTCATAAAAGATTTCAAATTTCCAGAGGAGTCTTTCCTTCAGAATATTCTATGTGGCTTAAAAATGAACCAACAACTATGAAAACATACTAGATTGAAGCTAATTGAATGGTTTACATATTGGATAAATACATATTAATATTTTCTTCCAGTGATGCTGGCTTTCTGTCATCCTTCCCACCTTTTTTGGGTTTGTGTTTGGATTGATTTCACTTCATATTGTGGTTTTACACGGTGATCGTTCTGCTCATCGTTGAGTTGTTTTTTTTGTTGTTGTTTTTTTTACGGACAGGTCTGAACCATTCAATGTACTTTTTCTCTGGTTCAAACACTGAAATATTTTTTTGTAAATAAATTATTGTGTGCCATTTTAATGTTAAGAATAAAGAACCTTGGACCTTAAACCTTGAGCAGTTTTATAAAAAAAATGGCTTAGTAGACTAGGTAAAAGGCAGATATTTGAAAACCTGTAGGATAAGCAGGGCTAAGTAGACCAGTGAATTCTTTGGCTAATTAATTGACAAAAATTAAAACCCAAATTTCAACTTTTTGGTAGCTAGACCTAACAAAACTACTAAAAAGTAAGATGTTTCTACTTTACACAAACTACTTTACAGCACTTTGTCTTACCAGAAGTTGACTTCTTGTCAATTTTCTACCATAAGCTTCTTTGCACATTCCTTTAACTTCAGACTCTGCTTGTGGATCTGGCTACCATGGTAAAGTCAACCACTAATAAGTTGAAGTAGATCCAAAAGGTACCCCAAGAACATCTGAAAGGTTGTTTTAGGTTTAGCCTACCTTCGCAGATAAATATTCTTTGAGCCCAAGCTGACTTTGAAACATTTATTCAAACAATGTTTACAACGGGTACGTCAGCTACGATTCTTCATCAGCGATATTTCGGCCCTTTTTGGCAAGGGTCCTCGTCCGGCTGTCAATCCTCTGGTTCAACTTCGGGGAACCAGTTGAAGTTGAACCAGAGGATTGACAGCCTGACGAGGACCCTTGCCAAAAAGGGCCGAAATATGGCTGATGAAGAATCGTAGCTGACGTACCCGTTGTAAACATTGTTTGAATAAATTAGCCTACCTTCACTACTTTGTCAGAAGTTGAACCATCAAAAGTTAAATACCCTTTGAAGGACCTATATTCTGCCTGTACTTTACAAGTGAAATAAAGCTAGGCCTCCCCAACAGCAGATCAAGTCTCAAATTTTCGGATATATCTTTTCTTCAGAAAGGTTTGCCTGTTTGACAGGGAAGAGAAAAGCTCGGGCAGAAATGCCAGATTGAAGCCGAAACAACAGTTGAAAACAGACTAAGAACAAATCACATGACAAGCATTAAAAGTGACTCAAAGCAATTAATACATGTTTTGTGTTTTTAAAGCAATTTTTATTCTTCTAGGCGGAGTGTTTAGCTCTGTAAATACATACTACTCTCATTACTATCTTCAGAGATGTCAAGTGTCAGGTTTGATCGGCAGCGGATGGTGCTTCTAGGGTTCTTGTGTGTTATGGTCATATACGAGCTGACCTATAGACTGGGGAAGTCAAGAGAAATTTTAGAGTTAGACACAGCAAGATTACTTTGTGTGTCCCAGTTGAAAGGTGAGTCATATCTAATAATGTTTAGTTAAACCTGTGATTGAGTACTCCTGTGCCATGTGGCATGCTGGACTCACAGTTCAGCAAATTGAGAAATTGGAAGGGATTCAGAAGAGAGCTTGCTGTATCATTCTTGGACAGAAATACGAGTCCTGTGAAGACAGCCTAAAGACATTACGTCTGCAAACTGTCTCTGATAGGAGACACAAGCTCCTATTGAAATTTGGCAAAAAATCTCTGTCCTTGGATGTGCACCGGTCCATTTTACCCCTGTGACTACAAATCGGCCAGTTAAGGCAACCCGTAGCACAGACTTACCAAAGAAGCAACTGATGAAACCGCATGTATAATCTACGGAGCGGTATCTCAAGTTCTTTGTTCCCTATTTTGAAAAGTATTTTAATGTTTCGAAATTCCGAATTTAAACTGGTATGCTTTGTAGTTATGTTTGTTATCGTATTATATTTTAAAAATTGTAAAAAATGTGTGATTATTTATGACTGTGTTGACCATGTATGACAATCCACTACTATTTTTGTAAAAAGATAACATAGAATCAAACAAATTAATTAATAATAAAAGTCTATCTGAAGGGCTTGTCAACTTGTTTCCAAACGACATTTCTTCATGCTGGTGAAGGTCACTTCCAAACAGACTTCGTGTGAGAAATCGCCAGTTCAAAAGTTTGCTGCTATAAACATATTGCTAAGGCATCTTTTTCTCTGGCCTTGAAGTTGTCATCAGTCCTACCATTCGAAAGGTGTATCTGGATTTCACCCCCTTTATACATCTATGTCATGGTCATTAAGGCACCTCAGCTTTAAAGTCTTCTAAACAGTAGTATAATATTGTATGTTATAATATATTGATGATAATTCCTAAGCCTAATATACTGTGGGAGTATGGTTAAGCTTTCAAGGTGATACTGGGTGGCAGAGGCGTTAATAGCCAAATGTTTGGGGGGGGGGGGGGAGGAATTTACCGACTTGCTGGTAAATTTCACCGACTGTTTTTGCAGAAAAAACGACTGTTTTTAAGACAAAAACGACAGTTTCAAAATAATCGACTGATTTTCAGAAAAAAGGACTGTTTTGACGAAAAATCGCGGCGCTTCGCGCCGACTCGGTTATTTTTTACCGACTAGCCGACAACATTAGGGGGGGGGGGGCGTCCCCCCTCCCCCCCATAAGTGACGCCCCTGCTTAAAGGACCCTCTCCAGCGGACTTTGTAGTAGTAGTAGTAGTTTATTACGCTAAAGCCTTGCGGCCATGGTAAATCACTAAACATCAGAACAAAATTTATGTATGTTACAATGACACAATTCAAACCTTAAACCGTTCTAAACGACAGAAAGTGCTCCCTGTGCGACATTCCCATACAGACGAACCTTCTAAGATTTTAATTCCAAGAAAAGATTTTTTCTCCCTACCTCTGTACGGTGCCAACCATTCTTTCCCCCCGTACTCCACCCCCGAAAACCTCCATCCTTAAATCTTTTGTTCTTCGCAATCATTCATAATATGTTCAGTATTTTCTAGTGCCTGCCAACACCATCGGGCAAGAGAAAAGACCATCCGTTACCGTTGCTTTTTCCTAGGTATTTTCTTGTTTCTCTGAGTGGCATGAAATTCGACCGGACCCATTTAACCTCCTCCCTTTTTAGACCTGCCTTAAAGTATGTCTCCTCCCCCCAAGCATCTTTGGCCTTTGTGAAGAGCTCCAGGAACGGTGCAGACGTCATATTAGCATGCTAAACTTGCCTTTCTTGTTCCTCCAGTCGCTCTCTTACCATTTGTGCTATAACGCCTATTTGGTCACCATTAGCCTTCCCTTCATTCCATAGCGACGAGAGTCCACGACTGTCTAGAATTGACTTTACCTCCACAGGCCATGCCCCTTTCCTCTTATCGTCAAATCCAGCTCAAACGCTTTCCTAACCAGTGGCATAGAAGCTAGCCTTTCCCAATATTTTACCATGCTCACCAGTCTTCTACTTCTCAGTGCTACATCCTACTATCCTACATCCCTCTTAGCGCTATCCCGTTGAATTTCTCGCTCAGCTCTAGCATACGTTTAAAATAACTTAGCTGAATTCTTTCCATGTTCTTTGCTTTATCCCATCCCCAGAGTTCCGCTTATAATGCATAACCGGTACCAGCTTCGTATAAAAACACTTTTCTGCAGTCGTATATCCGTGGCCCCTACCTCCTTAACTCTACTTCTAACCAACGTTCACAACACACTTTTACAGATTCCATATGTCTTTTCCATCCCCATCCCATGTTATCCGGCAACCTAAATAACCGAATTCATCTACACTCTGCAGATGTTTCCCTCCGTATCTTATTTTCTGATTCATCTGCACGCTTTTTTTCTGGAAATACCATTGAACACGATTTTTCCACATTCAGAATTAGTTTATTTTCTCTCAGGTAATTTTCCGTCACGTCTAGCAGTTGCCCTTGATTCCGCTAATAGTACTATGTCATCAGTAAAAAGTAGGGTGAACAGCTTATGGCCTCTAAGACTTACAGTCGATGGCCCTTTCTGGAAGAAGTAATAAACAGTGCAAAAAGCCAAAAAGCTGCAAAACATCCCTATTTCACCCCTAATTTACTAGTTACTAGCCTTGAAAATTGCTTTCCTACTTTTACCACCATCCAGGGGCGTCACGACTAGGGGGGGGGGGGGACGTCCCCCCCCCCGAATGTTTTCGGCCAGTCGGTAAAAAATAGCCGAGTCGGTTTCTCGTAAAAATAGCCGATTTTTCTTTAAAATAGTAGTTAAAAAAGTCGTTTTTTCTCATTAACATTCCTTTTTATCTGCAAAAAGAGTCGGTAAAAATGACCAGCCAGTCGATAAATACCTTTCCCCCCTCCAAACATTTTGGCTAGGAACGCCTCTGCCACCATCCTCACTACTTCATACATCCTAGCCACCATAACCACAAACCATAGTCCTAAGTTAACTAAAGCCTGTCTTAAAGTTTAACTGAAAAGCCAACTTATTTTTGTGTCATTTAATTGAATACACTGAATTATTTCGATTCTGCTAAGGATTTTTTTTTTATTTTCCACTATTAGCTCTAGTTCTGACGTTCAGAATATCTGCGGCCGTCCTCATAACGTAAATTCTACTATGACGCGAGAGATTTTAATCTCAACACGAACGCGGCTTTTCAGTGGGCAGTGGTGAATTTGGTGAAGACTGCTTAGTGCCTGAACAAAAAACAATTCATATATATTTCTCGTAAGGCATACAACACAAATACAAGCGCATAGAGGTACCACAAATCACACGGAAATTCCGCTATTTGAAAATCGATTATTTGTAAATAGCGGAACAACGAAGTAACGCATTTTCAGCGGGTCTTCAAGCAAATTTAAGCGAATAAGTGATGGGGAAATAGATTGTCCTATCCCAGCCCTTTTCGGTTAAACTTTAAGGGAACTCTGTCAACTCCGTCGGAAGTGCGTTTTCTTCTAGTATGTGATATTTTTTGTGATTTTTTGTTGCCACGGCCCTCGGGCTGCTTAGCAATTAATAAATCTATCTATCTATCTATCTATTCCCTTTAACATTGTGTCAGTTTAGCTGTTGCTTGACTGCCAAAACTTATTTTATTTTACAAACTTATTTTTTTTCAGTTGCTGAAGAACACAACCATAGATTAAATGACAAGTATAAGACACTGGAGAAGCAGAGCAAAGAAGAAAATGAAAAACAAACTTCTGAGATGAGTAAAATAAAGGCAGAGTTAGAGGCACAAAAGGCTAGTCACGCAAGGGAAGTTAATAGCCTTCAGGAAGAAATAGCTAATATGAAGGTGAGGTTTCCAGCTTTTTTGGAGCACCGAGGTAATAGACAATGCCACGGGGCATTTACATCTTCTTCTTCTAGAAAACAGTCATTGGGATCCACTGAGCCTCTTAGACTTTTCTTGCTGAGGTCGGTTGATAAGGACTAATTGAGAACCTATAGTCCAAAAGCCCGTGATTTCAGGCAACAAGTGCAACAACCTCTGTGGGAAACTCTTAGGCGTCTTCTTCGTCCATCCTCTGGGGTCAGTGTGTGTGTGTGTGTCTGTGTTGGGAGGGGGGGGGGGAGGAGGGGGTATGTAGCCCTACCCCTGCTATTCACGGGAACCTGATTTTTCTCCAAGGATTTTGAAAGGGCCCAGGAAGGGACCTTGCCCATGAATCAAGTCCTATAAGTCACAGGATTGTTAGTGATTAAAAAAAAATCCTGGGCAGCGAGGGCCCTTAGAAGACCGCTCGTTCTAGTTTTTTTTTTTTTTTTTTACCGAAATGACGTCTCTGCGTTGCCCAATTGTCTTATCTAAGTTCATTGTTTTGTAGAAAGTGCAAGAAAAATCCGTGGAAACTTTGGTTCAGGTGAAACGAGACTGCGAAGATGAAACTATAATACTTCAAGAGAAGAATAATAAGCTTACGGAATCTGAGCTTGAATTGAAGGTAAAATATACATTTTTCAAAACTCCGAAGAAAGTAGAAGAGTTACGGAATAGGCGCGGAAGTTAGAGCGTGTTCCACCCTCGTACCAATAGTAACTATTAGTTACTAAATCCGTTCCAACCTCACGAAAAGTTACTACGCTGACCGTTCCAGCCTTCTCGAAATAGTAACTAATAGTAACTATTCGCTTATCACGCTAGGGAGCGTGGTAAGCGTAGTAACCACGAATCTCTGTCACGTGATTGGTTGGATTCACCCGTGGCATGATGTTCCGCTGGAAAATAGAAAAATCGTTCCAGCCTTGACGACAAAAAGGCAGAATTTGTGACGTCATGCGTGGTAACTACGGTAAGTAGGATGGAACACGCTCTTAGTGAGGTAGTGAAGACGATTTGCAATCAGCTTTGGCTGGAGGAATACTTGAATATACTGAAACATGAGTGATCAGCACCATATTTAGCAAGCTCTATTTCATAACACCAATTTTTGTTTTATTTGAAAGCAAGGCGGGATAGGTACCTTACGCGTGTATACCAGTCATAGAGGCCATAGAGAACTTGAACTTGTCAGAGAAGATTATCATATCTTTGTATGTGAAAGAGTTGTCAGCGGGACATTGAAGATCCCGGCAAACTTTGCGTTGTGTGACGGGCAAAACTCGGCACAGCCGAAAAGCGCTAAAAATTCGTAGGCACAAAACGAAACAATGGAAAAAGGTGGGGAGCTAGGTATATTATAAAAAGACAGAATAATCAAGAGGGGTCCTTTAATGTTTTTGACTAGTGAAGCTGGTTGAAAAACGTAAAAAATTGACTTAGAATTTAGTAAACCAAGAAACACCCGATGTCTCCATTATTTGCGACTGTTGGTAAGAGAAAATACTGACAAATGAGCTGACATTTCGTAAGTTAGAAAGTTTCTCTATACATGCTTTTTGGTGAAAATTCAATCATTCAATCAATCAGCTTCATTCAGCAAATAGCTGAAAGCTAGAATAGAAGAGGTCGTCGAAGACAGTTAGGAAGCAGTCAGAGATGTGCGAAACGTTTGCTAAAAACATCAATAATAGGCTACTCTTTACGAGAAACCATCTGAAACAAATGCTGGGATAGCACTGTCTAACAAGACCAGAGGTTTCGATGCGATCCCTGAAATTTAATATTTGATACAATCATTAGGGGCTTGTCGTCGTCAGATCCAGCCTTCGCCAGACTTAATTGACTATCCGAAGCTAGCGTGTTTCTTATGCTATTATGGAGAATAAAGGAATTATTATTATTGAACATTTTTACTATTCAAATTTAGAAACATATTAAGGCCAAATTGCTAATCATCTGAGAAAACCAAGTTCATATGTGGATTCAGCATGTGTGTTTACCCCAATAAGTCATTTGAACAGAGGCGTTACTAGCCAAAATGTTTGGGGGGGGGGGGGGCAAGGAATTTACCGACTGGCTGGTAATTTTTACCGAAAAAACGACTGTTTTGACGAAAAATCGACTGATTTTCAGAAAAATCGACTGTTTTAATGAAAAAAATCAACAGTTTTGGCGAAAAATCGTGGCGCTTCGCGCCGACTCGGTTATTTTTTACCGACTGGCCGACAACACTGGGGGGGGGGCGTCCCCCCTCCCCGTTCGTGACGCCCCTGGTTTTGAAGAATCTGATCGAAACTTCCTGCCTTTCTTCTGCCAATTTTCCGGTTTCGGCCGAATTCCTGGTGAACTTCTTGTCGGGCAAAAAAAATTAAGCTCAAAAATTGAATTCAGCATATCTCCTTAACCCCATATCGAACGTCTAATCAACTTCAAATAAAACTTTAACTTATATAAACAAAATTCCGGGCGAACTATATGTCCGGGTAAAGAATGATACGCATTCAGCATCTCTTCTTATCCCTAAATCGGACATCGAATCACCTTCCAGTAAAAGTTTTACTTTTTACAAATTTTCTAGTTTGGGCCGGAGTCCGGGCGAACAACTTGTCCGGGTAAAAAACGATTGTCACTAAGTTTTCGGCATGTCTTCTTACTCCCAAATAGAACATCTAATCAACTTCAAATAAAGCTCTTACTTTTAACAAACTTTTCGGTTTTGGCCAGATTCCGGGCGAACTACTTGTCCGGCGAGAAAATGGTATTTCGTAATCATGTTCAGCATGTCTCCTTACCCCTTGATCGACTATCTCATTAAATATTCTTTGAGCCCAAGCTGACTTTGAAACATTTATTCAAACAATGTTTACAACGGATACGTCAGCTACGATTCTTCATCAGCGATATTTCGGCCCTTTTGGCAAGGGTCCTCGTCAGGCTGTCAATCCTCTGATTCAACTTCGGGGAAGGAAACAAACCTGTAATCCTAAAACTAACCAATGAATACAGGTTTGTTTCCTTCCCCGAAGTTGAAATCTCATTAGCTGTTTAAAAATATTTTGTTTGCCCCTTAATTGAACCCCCGCCGCTGAATGTAGAGCTGCAGAGCCCATCCACGAACTCGACCTTTCCCTTCACCCAAAGAATCCTCACACCAAGTTTCATCAAAACATCTTTTTCCCTTCGAGAGTTATCGTGCTGACAGGCGGACGGACAGACGGAAAACTTTTACTAAGTCATAGGTATCCCTCCACTTACGTTTTGGGATCCCAAAAACTGAGTTGACAAATGAGCAGGATACGGCAAAACCGATTGCCACTGTTTCTCTGTTCCATTCCAGTTATATTCCAAAAGTCCTGCCTTACAGTACAGCTCTAGCTTGTATGTGCTGGGATGGGAGAAGCTTACTTTTTTTTCTTTCTAGGATGAATTGGAAACTTTGAAATTTCAGCTTGCAGGAGCTCATCAGAAAATCGGAATGCTTGAAAAAGAATCTGCAGCCCTGCAGGTTGGTGTTTTCGCTTGTTTCTTTGTCTTACAGTCGGCGTTGCAGTAAAAACCCTAGTTGCGTTTTTGCAGATGCCATGGTAGCTGTTACCACCGTAACTGGATCTGCAATTAGTCGTTTTTGCAGTAACCGTGGTATCTGATATACGGTTGCTCTGCAAAAATGGCAATTGCCGACATTGCGCTTTTTGAAGTCATCCCAAAAGAAAAACTGATATTCAGTCACATAGCTAAGTGCCAAAATTCTTTCCCCTCAATTTAAAAAAAAATGATGGAAGTGAGATGACTTTTTCAGGTACCAAGATCAGTTACCACGGTGGGACTGTGGTATCTGAATATCAGATACCACGATAACTGGCCAGATACCACGATAACTGCAAAAACACCTTTTGACCGTGGGATCAGATACCACGATAACTGCAAAAACGACTTTAGACCGTGGTATCAGATACCATGGTATGTGCAAGAACGCAACTACTGTATATTCCAATGTTGTAACATACATGACTAATTTGAAACCCTGCTGGGGCTCTCAAAAATTACAAAACCATTCCGGCTGTTTTCAGCGTCCCTTGTCTCTTCTAACATGGACAGACTTGCATGACTAGTATTTCTGACCAATCACTTTCTCGGAAGCAAATGAGTGGGGGCTGATCTGCGTGCACGGAGCCAACGCGGAGAAGACAAACAAGAGCGTACAGTTGAGGTGAATAAGTATTACATAGAAAGTTGGAGATCTCGGAAATGAGAACGGATGAAGCGACTAGGGACGTAGCTTTACGTAGCTACAGAATGGAAAGACAGAATGATACTTAATAATTTATTCTCACCTCTTCTGTCGTGGGTCAGCAGAGAAGATTGGGGCAACTCTGAAGCGGGTATTTAGGACTGCCGTCCCTCACAGGAGATATGAACAGGATGTGAATATGTTGATTACGAAACAAGCCGAGAACAACTCAGATTACAACTCCTATCAAAACGGCGCCATGACTTAGTCATGAAATTCGGAAGGAAGTGCATGTCAACAGAAGAGCACAGGGGTATTCTGCCTGACTACGCAGTAAAAAATGGTGAACAAGCATGCACCAGAACTGTAAATAAATTAACGCTACAAAATCCACCTAGTCGCTCTTCTGATAGATTCCTCAAGACATTTGTGCCATATTTTGTGAAGTTTTTTAACAATTCAAGACACGTATAATGTTTTGACAATTGATCTAGTATTACATTTCGCCATCGAGGTTGTCATTCAGATATCAACCGAGATGGAGGTGTGTTAACTGTTATAACTTTTTCGAACAGAAATCATCTCTGGAGGCTGATATGACTTATATCATCTTCTCCGGCGGCTGATATGACTTATAACATCCTCTCTGGAGGCTGATATGACTTAAATCATCCTCTCATATCTACCGCTAACTTTCTGTGTGAAGATTATCGTAAAATAACTGACCGTGGGTCATAGGAGGATATGCATTACATACCTGTTACGTTATAAAAAAAAGTTATCAACATTTAACTTTTGCGAAAGATCCAGTTTGACACGCACTTTAAGTTGGCGATACATATCGTACAATGGGGCTACCACATACAGAATGGACAGACATGATGGTACTTAATCTATTTATCTCTATAATAAAACTTAATAAAATTAAAAAAAACAATCTTTCGCTGTAATGAAATTCTAATAAAACACCAACAAAATTTGAATGCAGATAAATTCTTTAGCTCTGATAAAATTAGCTTACATATCCGTTTTGAACTGTCAATATGATTCTATCAGCTTGGTCTGAACTACTTACTCATTCAAACTTTCGTGGCAACAAAAACCAAATCGGTGAATATTGCCGTTGTCAATAATAATATTAACAACAATAATTTGTTTATAATCCATGGCACTAGAACAATGTGAAGATAGTGGAGTAAAAAAGAGAAAGGAACAAAATAAACAACCGAAAAAAACAACACCAGTACAACAAAATAGACAACAGAACAAACGGATGAGCCCGTGATATAGAGTAATGTTACAGCTACATTTAAAGGCACATACGAATGGTTAAAGGTTTCTAAAACTTCGACAGTCTTTGGTATAAAACTGTTCTGTTTCTGGCTGGCACTGGGCGGAACTGGACACCTTCGTAGAGACTGCTCATACCTGCTTTTGCCTTACATTGTCTTATGTGGGTGCAGTTTACTGATCGATTGATTACTGATACATCGCTAGTTTGATGTATACCGTCGAACTTGTCGGCCGAAGGTCAGCCTATCACAGGCTCCTTTTAAGCCTCAGCAACTATGACGTCGTTTTTTGCCAGTTAGTTCGACCTTGGCATTCTAACTCGTGCCCAGGAATCGCTTTTCTTAGGTAGCGTTCCAGTGAAGTTATTACAAGTTACGATGATAAAAGGAGGGCCGAGCGCCGTATTGTGGTGGCTATCATGCTCGCTGGAACGATAATAATAACAATGCGAACATACGTCACCACTCTTACGGGAGTTCCTGCAGAACCGATAGTTATCATGACTCATGATGCTCACGACCATAATAAGTAAATTGTAACCATCGCAACAGTCGTGGAACGAAAATAATAAGTGGGAGGAGCCAATTTACTTATTACGGTGGGCTCTGGAACGGTAATAATAACAACAATACTAACGATTGTAACTAATAATAAGTCGCTGGAACGCTACCTTAGAGTTCGGTGTTTGCGCATTCACGTCGAAAGGTGTTCCGAATCAATTACCATTTTTTGGGACGGATTCGTGTTGGCATCACGGCATCTGTTTGTCGCGCCGAGCGTAGTGTTGGTGATATCGATACCGACAAAGACAAATCGGAAAAAATATCGATATCGAATATCGAAACGTACATCGATATCAAAACGCTATTTGGTCATTCATAATTGTTGTTATTTTTGTTGTTTATTATTGGGAGGTGAGGTTTTGTTACTTCCTGACATCTTAAAGAGCACGACGCCAAGCATTATATGTAAAATTTGCAGATTTGTTGATGACGTGTGGAAATTTTGAGAGAGGGATGGTGAAGTTTAGTTCATGTAAAGTTATTTTGTTTTATTGTTTCTATATGTATTTTCTTGTATATGGCCTTTGGCTTTGAATACAATTATCATTATTATTATTATATCCGAAATTGGAGCAATCTGTTTACCATAATCCAGTTCTTATTTATT
This sequence comes from Branchinecta sandiegonensis, assembly GCA_030848855.1. Classification (NCBI taxonomy): domain Eukaryota; kingdom Metazoa; phylum Arthropoda; class Branchiopoda; order Anostraca; family Branchinectidae; genus Branchinecta; species Branchinecta sandiegonensis. Next base: position 1,333,337 of record JAUPMV010000003.1, on the reverse strand, counting down.
CGGAGTTTGAGGTGATGCAAGATGCTATTTAACGACAATTTGTTCTTGAATTTTGGTAAAACGAGACGTATCCTATAGTGAAACACGGTAAAGAAATGTCTGTGTATCGATTATCGAATATCGAAAGTGAAAATATCGATAAACCGAAAAATCCAAATATCGCCCAATACTAAGTAGCCGATCGTGATCGGACCCCATAAAGACTTGCCGAAATTCTTTGAAATGTGTGTTTATGCGAAAGAGACATATCAGAATCAGAATCATTTTTATTTGCCCAATATCTTTACACATGGGAAAAAAATAACTTGAATGAATGAATGAATGCTTTATTTTACCAAAATAGCGTTAGCTAGCGCAGGTACGTCAAACACACGAGTCAATACATAAATCATGCCACACTAAATATTTCAACGCAAATGTGTGTAACTACGAAAATACATAGAGATTAAAATAAAATATATCAGAATTCTTCATTTAGCGTTGCTTGGTTAAAATAAACAGTAAAGTACGGAACGAATGACTTGATGTAACGTTGAGTACTAGTCGCCGGGTAAGACGATATCAGTTGACAACTCTTTGTCTTTTCTCGACGCCTTGTCCTCGGTCCGTCAACAATAGGGTTTTCGAAGTCTGGCAGTAGTCGACGGTGGAAGGGTGAGTCAAGACATTTCAGTCCAAATCTGACAGTTAGTTCATGTCTGCGTTTTTCCAATGACAGTAAGTCAAGTTCTGTTAGTGAGCTGTCATAGTTCGTGTAGTTGGGGCCCAATATTATTTTCAGAACCCTTTTTTGAACCGACTCAATTTGGGCAGATTGGGGGTCTTGGTCCCGGTCTTGGTCAGACCGGGGTGCCAAGCGGGACAAGCGTATTCTAGGCAAGGTCTAACATAGCTACAGTATACAACTTTAAGAATTTCTTTTGGTATTCCAAACCTTTTCAGCTGTGAAAACGAACGAAGCAGAGATCCACCTTTTTTCGTCAAATTTTCCACATGTGTATTCCATTTGAGGTCATCGTCCAAGTAAATACCAAGTATAAAGGGGGGAGGTCAACAATTTAAACGCGTCATGACATACATAAAATAACACTTAATGTATACAATTAATTCATATCGTGTCAAAATGCTTCATTGTCTTCTTTTCCTTCTATTTTCAAGTTGTGATGACGGATGAAATATGGCACGAACGACTTTTGACTTGATTTTGTCGGTGGTGGTTGAAGGGGTGGATCGAGTCCCTTAAGTTTTTGGGTTAGAAGATGAATTATATTGGGAGATTACGGGTCTTCACGGTTGAAGAGCGGCTGTTATTGTATTGGAGGCTATGGGCAGTGGCGCCATTTCAGTAAACCTCGGGGGGGGGGGGGGGGGCATCCTAGATTTTTTTTTGCTCAAACGCAAAACTTAATTGCTGTTTTAGGCTAAAATTAAAGCAGTTTTAAAATATACCATAATGAGCATATGCAAGAACCACGCATTGTTCAAAGACCCTTCACAAATAAAAACAATGTGTCCTGGAGTTTGAAGCCTATCCATATGACAGAATAAGCGACTTTCGACCCTCTTCTAGGCTTTCGATCGAAACCCTATCGAGATTTGTCGCGATCTCGAGAAGTAGGTCTGGATTCATGAAATCTTTTGAGTTTGGATATGGGATTAACATTATAAAACATCTAACAAACACCAAATTACATTGAAACTGAGCGCCGTAGGCAAACAAAATTTAAAACATCAGCCTTTTTTCTGCTAAAATACAAAGATTTTGGTTCAAAATCAGATTACTAACAGTGCGGTGCAGTGTGAAATTCACCGTTTGGTAAATGCCTTTACTTCAGTATGTCAAACAACAAGGAATATAGACAAAAAACTCAGATTTTGGGCCCCTTTAAAATTTCTTTCTAATTGGGCTTCTCCTTTTTTAGGCAAAAAGCAAAGTCGTTCATGTTGTGACCCCGAAGCACAGCAACAACGTACTTCTCCAACCTCAAGTTGAAAACAAGCCTTTATTGCTCCCATTAATTAATAAGCCAATACTGCCAAAGCCAATTGGGAAGATTCTGCCTCCAATTGCTAATCACGATGATGATACTATGCCTAAACCGCAATTAAGCCCAGATTTGCAAAACAAAGCACAAAAGCCAGACCTCGAAGCGCCGATTAAAGCGCCATCTCTGAATGACAAAGCAGAAAGTTATAACCAGATGGCATTCAAGCTTTCAAATAAGGCAGATGAAGAACATGCCGAGGTAGCAAAAAAGCACAAAGTCGAACCTGAATTTGACAATGGTGAGCAGCTGAAAAAGATGAATCCAAACCTAGCGGATGAAAAAATGAATCTCCAGGTTAGTCCGTTTTATTTGTTTATGGCACAGGTGGGATTATATTTATTTGTTTATGGCACAGGTGACAAGCTGTAGCAGCTGTTCTACATAGACGTCCCTTCAGCCAATGCTGACTGCTAATTATATTTGACGGTGCAAAACGGATAAGTCAGCTACATTTTGTTAGAGCTATATTTCGGCCCTTCTTGGGTTCTCTTCAGGCTCAAGCCGCTCAAGCTGGTAAACAGTTTTCAATGAAGAAATTCACAAAATCGGATATTTAAGGAAGAATCTTGAATTGTTTTTCACAAGTTCATTTACCAGTTTGAGCCTGAAGAGGACACTTGCCAAGAAGGGCCGAAATATAGCTCTAATAAAATGTAGCTGACTATTCCACAACTGTCCAACGGGTAATGCATTCGATCCTGTGCATTTTTTTTACGTTCAGAAATTCTGAAGAATATGGTGTGGAACTGCATGTGCGGTGCGTCTTATCCGTATGGGCTTCCTGGAAATACTGATTGACTCTTCCTTAACTGTCCAACGGGTAATGCATTCGATCCTGTACATTTTTTTTTACGTTCAGAAGTTCTGAGGAATATGGTGCGGAACTGGGTGCGGTGCGTCTAATCCGTGTGGGCTTCCTCGAAATACTGACTGACTCATCCTTTGTTTGCCTTAGAAACCTGGAGATGTTAAAGATGAGAACGACGAGGTAAAAAGGAAGAAACTGAGCAATAAATTGGATGAGGACTTTGTCAACGACGATGACAACCCTGAGCAGTATGACGATGCAGGAGGAGAAAATCGTCCGGATGAAGATAAGGGATTTGACCGTAAGTTTTGAGCTGAGAACTGAGTTGCGTTTTATTTGAAGTTCATAGCACAGCGGACTGTTCGTTGTCGTTTTATTCGCCAGCTTGCCCCTGCGCTGGTAAGGGACAGGGAAGTCGTTCTATTTGCCAGCGGACCCGCTAGTGTGTACGCTGGGTGAGGCAGGGAACGTTCAGCGTCAGTGTTGCCACATGTTTCACGATAGTGGGAATTGTCGCTCTATTTCGTTTTTGTCACTCTTGTCCTACGTAGGACATAAAAATCACTCTATTTCAGAAAATGACCAAATGTGCCTATTTCGCAGCAGGGATTCCGACCAGAAGTAACTATCTAAGTTTTTTTTATGAAATTAAAATTAAGAGCTGTCTTTTTTATAGAGGCGATTCCGACCAAAAGTGAACATTTCTTAAAAATAGATTTCACTCCCAGTTCACTCTCTGTTTTGGGCCAAAAGTCACTCTCTAAATATTTTTGATGTGGCAACTCTGTTCAGCGTACCTTTTGACGTTGTCCGCCAGGAATAAAACGTCTATTTATAGTTCGCCATCCGCTCCCGCTGGACTGTGAACTTCAAATAAAGAACTCTGGTGAAGTTCGTCCAACCTACGCTGTAAAAAAAAAGTCTTGAAGTATTTGCCACTGTGATTAATATTGTCTTTACTGAGATAAGATTATTTGTAATTCGGATTAATCTTATCCCAGTAGAGATAAGATTAATCCCAATAGCAAATACTGCAGTTAACTTTAATCCTTTATCGGAGAAAGTTTTTACAGTGTAGTACTACATCTGCTGTTGTGAAGCCTTCTCCCTCGGTGAATAGTATATAGTAATTCAACCCGTCAGTTAAAAGCAGATTCAGTGCAGAGCGACTGTGCTGGTTCTGGAATGATCGGAGTATCATGTCGTCCGTGGCTTATGTTTCAGTTAATTCATCACTATCGTCAAGTGAGGTCGTACTTTCATTAAAAAGCTGTAATTCGAATAATTCATGACTGGAACAAGGCGCTCTGCCGATGTCCTAGCGCCAGCAGTTTACCCAAATAGATACTTTTTCTTTTCCAGTATTTTTACATGTTTTCCTCTTCTGTTGTCTTACTTTAAAGGACCTGTCGTACGTATACTGCCAATCCAACCTATTTCCGCATTCATTAGTTCTTGAACCCGGAGATCTAAATTTCCTATGTTAGATTCTGAGCCTGCTAACAACACCTCACCCTCTTTGAACTTGCCGCGATCCACTAGGTTCCATGCGCACTAGAGGCGTATTCTTGCCGTTCCCCGAGGACTCCACTTGAGAAGTCCCCGCGTTTTTGTTTGTCCCGGGGACTTACTTCCCGTATTCTCGCGAGTCACCGCGGACGGGGAATGCTGCAATTATCATAACCATTCGGTGGGGAACTAATTTTTGCTGGTGTTGGTGAAATGTAAAATTAATTAAAAAAATCAGAATAAACAAAACCAAAAATAAAGTGGATCCAGATTAGTTTCGTCAACTGCATATTTTTTTTTTTTGAACAAAATCCATTTTGGAAGCATTCCCCGTGTTCTCACTGTTTCTGTACGCCGAGTCCGCGTGGAGTGACTCCCTCTATTCTCGCCGTTTCCTTTGATTCCCCGAGGAATCCTCGGGGAACGGCGAGAATACGCCTTAGGCTCCGGACGAGTGTTCGCATATCATGGTACCGATGCATAAAACCGGTTTTCTGAATTTTGCGGAGATCTTGCTAGAAGCCGGTGGGCCTGGGGAAAGGGTTAAAACAGACAAGGCCTTGAATGTTTTTTTTAAAAGCAGAGCCTAGTTTTACAGTATTCAGAAAACCTTGAATATTGGAACATAAACAGTAATAGTGCGAGGTGTGCTTTAAAACAGTAACAGCCTTTTTTCCGTGTTTCTAAATTCCTTCGGAAATCAAGGCAAACAAGTTTTTCCAAGCCGAGGACTCAAAATACTCATGCCGCAGCAGACAAAATTGTCTCCCAAGAGATTCAATAGTTAACTGTCAGAAGTTTCATTACATTCACACCAGGATGCGCCATTTCAGCCGTTAAAATTAGCCGAAAAGCGATGTAATAGGATAGTCTAGTTTCTCATGACTAGTTCACTTAAAGAGGCGGGAAGACCCGGTGAAAATCCGTTACTTCGTATCTCCGCTATCCACAAATAATCGATTTGCATCTAGTGGACTTTTCCTGACGGATTCGTGGTACCTAAATGCCCCTTGAGTCTAAGCCGACTGCGGGAAACATATTTTCAAGTAATGCATAAAACGGATACGTCAGCTACGACGCTTGGGTATCTTTATGCGCTTGTACCTGTGTTGTATGCTTGACGAAAAAATATAAGGTCTGAAGCCAAGCTGACCAGTCATTGCAAACAAAAATAGAAAAAAGGGATTTTCGGGTTTTTTCTTTATCAGCTAGTTATCCCTCTAAGATGATGTGCGAGGGACAAATAAAATTTCGAATATTTCGGTTGCACTTGCGGCAAACCGTCCTCAAACTGTACAACCGAAATATCCGACATTTTATTTATCCCTCGCACATCATCTTAGAGGGATAACTAGCTGATCAAGAAAAAAACTAAAATCTCGTTTTCCTATTTTTGACGAAAAGATCTACGAAAAATAAGTGTCCACGCATTGAGCCACCTTCCTCGAGCTGATCACTGACCACTGAAAAGCCGCGGTGTATTTACATTCAAGTTTTCGCGTAGTAGTAGAATATACGGCGTAGACATTCTGAACGTCAAACTAGGGCAAAAAGTGAAAAAAAAAGAATCCCTAACACAATCAAAATAGTGGATTTTAGCCAGTTAAATGGCACAAAAATAAGTTAGATTTCAGTTAAACTTTAAGAGAAAACACACTCTGTTGATTTTACAGTATGAGCCTGCTAGTGTAAACATATCACTGAAGATGGTTTGCAACATAAAACATAATAATAACAGAAGATCATAACAAATCCCATGACGTCAATAGATTATATTATGAAACTTCTTACAGTGCGGTACCAGCCGTCAAATTCCGCTGGAGGCATCGTCTACATCATTCAAACTCAAAACTTTGGAAAGGAACTGGTCGACCAGTCATGGGATGAAAAGCAGATCAATACAAAAACTCAGCAAAACCTTTGAGAAATGGTCCTCAAAAGCGTGAGCCAGACCCAGGGGATCATTGATACTACACCCCTCCTTACTGCTATGCTGTATTCAAATATTTATTTATGTACGAAAATGAAACAACACTGGACAACTTGGTATATTGGCCTAGAAGGAAAAGAATCTTGTGTGGGCCTACCTAAACTACAACTTAAGGACCTGTCTTACCTATAATACTAACGCAACCTACTTCCATAATCACTCCATGTATTTGTAAACCCGGAGACCCCAATTTCGTACGGTACATTCTAACCCTCGAACAAAACCACGCCGATTTTCCCACTTGCCGTGTTTTGCTATCTTCGATGTGTATCACGCTGTCAACGGTTGTCTGCGAGACGTTTTTCCATCAGAAAAACCGGTTATGTAAATTGTTTCCCTGTTTTCGCTACTAGTCAACAGGTCTCGGAAAAGGCTTAAAACAACCAAAACCGTGGGTTATTTGTTGAAAGCACAGCATAGTCCTAAAGTATTCAAATATATTAAAATACTGTAAGTTGAAGAGTAAATAGTTCGAGGGTCCTTTAAAAATTAAAGGAAATGAAACACATCCGAAAAAGACACAAGAAAGAGGAAAACAGAACAAAAGAAAAAGCTGTCCGACCATCGTTTTAAAAATGGTGAAATTCCGGTTACATCTTATGTGTCATTGCTCACTTAAATTGGCCTTGAAGTTAACCTGTCAAAATGTGAGTACCTGCATTTCAACCCTTCTTCAAATGGTTCGAATGCATCTAAAGCTTCTATATCTCTTGGATCCTTCATCGTCAAATCAACAGACTCTCTACGGTGGCTCGGCATAACATTCAAATCTTCATTGTCAAAATTTTGCTCTTCGGTTGTTCAAGAAGTTTATAAATCAATCCGTAGCGCCTATGGGCGCATCGTCCCCAACCGGGGGCGCTATAATAGTAAAGCTTTGGGAAATTTGTACAGCACCTTCTGCGCTCCTTCTATACTCTTTCGTTCTGGTGTCACTCATGTTCTGCGAAAGAAGGAGATTAAAAAGATGAGATCATGTTATTTTAAATATGCAAAGCACCTGCTCCACTTGTCGAAATTATGTCATAACCGTACATTGACGGAGAAATACAAAATTCAAGATGCAAGTGTTACCCTTTTGGATGTTTCCTCATCGCTTTCAAAAATCATGGAGAACAGGGCCCAACCAGCGCACGACGTCGTCCACTGCTTCGTGCTCTGTCAGTAGTTTCATAACAGATTGCGCATAACACTTTCAAGAATAACACCTTTTCACTTAGAAAAAAAGTTTTATGACCAATTAAATTTATACTATTTCGTGCCCAGATCTCCAACAACACCTTCAATAGGTAAAAATACTATACTGTCAGAAGTTACATAACGACAACAGCAGGATGCGCGGTTTCAACAGATAACACTTTGGGATGTTATATGCTATGTTTCTTTCATTCCCGTTAGTATTTTTACCAATTGAAGGTGTTGTTGGAGATCTAGGCACGAAATAGTGTAAACTTAATTGGTCATAACACTTTATTTCTAAGTGAAAAGGTGTTATTCTGAAAGTGTTATGCGCAATCTGTTATGAAACTTCTGACAGTGTGACCGAAGACTGAAAATTAAGTGTCTTTTTCTGTGTGTTTATGTGTTTTGTTTATTTTCTTTATTTTCTTCATTTACTCCGCCTTTTCAAAATGGCGGGTCATAAATAAATTACTTACTTACTTACTTACTCGCCATTTCTTTTTTTTAGGAGAGGGACACATAGAAGAGCCAGTAAATGATTTAGGTATTAACAACGAAGTTAATGAGGTAAGTCCCGTTTATCTAGATTATTTGCTAATTCCCCATTATTTCTCGTCCTACTTATCAGAGTTTTGAGATTGTTCAAGTTAGCATTGAAGAATTTCTCTAGAATTTGCTTTAGCGTAACTGGCGGGATTTTCTGCACTTCATCAGTTTCGGCCGGTAAGGTTGAATTGTGTTAACTATTCTGTACAGAATGATGATAATGCAGAAGGTCCTGGCAAGAATACCTGGCGGCCGCAAGACTAATCGCTTCTGTTCATGTTATACTCTATATAGAAGTCCAAAACATACCAGTGATCCTCAGGAAGAACGAGAAAACGTCGGCCTAACGACTCAACTCAACAACTCAAATCCGGTGTCAACCAATCACGGCGATCGTTGGGGACAGCTGTGGTGACGTTTCCGGCTCTTCCGCTAGGTATAGGGCGATTTTGCATCAGCAAGGAGAGTTAGTCATCACGAGTAGAACTAATAGCTGAGAGATATAACTGGATGGTAATGTGGTTTTGTAGCCCCGACTAATTTCTCTCGCTTTCAAAGAGTGAAGCAGCTGTGCGTAGGTTAGTTATATCCGAGACAGTAGCGTTGTGGGAAAATGATACCATAACCAGTTCGGTAGCAGTTCGTAACGGTCACTCGTTCTTTTGCGGGGGAAATATAGCATAGCGAATGGGAATGTAGGCGACTTGTTAATTCTAGTTCAGTCTCGGAAGTTCTCGCTCTGAGAGTTTCTACCGGTACGTTTTCGTGCTATCGCTTTTAATGGTCGGATCTACAGTACATCAGCGCGGCCATCCAACTTGATGGTGGGTTTACCCACTGCGTAAAAACCGAGCGTGTTACTTGGGCTTGAAAAGATCTCTAGCAATACGGACGTAATATATATAATATTTATTTTTGCCCGCTTAAAAGGGACCAAGACCAAAGGTTTCGATGGGATCCCAAAAATTTAATATCTCATCCAGACGATTTGGTCCTGTCTTCTCCAGACTCCTTAAAGTTTAACCGAAAAGGGCTGGGATAGGAAAATCTAGTTACCCATCACTTATTCATCTAAATTGGCCCGCTGAAAATGCGTTACTTCGTTGTTCGGCTATTCACGAATAATCGGTTTTCAAATAGTGGAATTTCCGTGTGATTTGTCGTACCTCTATGCGCTTGTACTTTTGTTGTATGCCTTACGAGAAAGATTTATGATTTTTTGTTAGTTCAGGCACTAAGCAATCTTCACCAATCTCACCATTGCTCACTGAAAAGCCGTATTTGTGTTGAGATAAAAATTTCCCGGGCCATAGTAGAATTTATGTTGTGGGGACGGCCGCAGATATTCTGAACGTCATAACTAAAGCAGATAGTGGAAAATAAAAAAATCCATTTGTAGAATGAAAATAATTCAGTGTATTCAAAAATGACGCAAAAATAAGTTGGCTTTTCAGTTAAACTTTAAGCATTTTTCTACAAACATTCAGAAACAGATTAATGCCAAATAGCTAATCATCTGAGAAAACCAAGTTCAGATATGGATTCAGCATGCGTGTTTACCCATAAAAGTCATATGATATGATATGATATGATATTTATTGCAAAAAGCCAACTGGCCATAGCAACTATCACAATAAATCACATACAATAAAAACAAGACAACAAGAACAAAAAAATAAAATAGATATAGCTTGATAACACTTACATTAGATCCTCCCGATGCTTCGCTGCCAACCGGACGAACATTGCCAAATTTCTCATTACTGCGAAACACTTATCTCCAATCAAATCTACTAACCCTTCCTCCCCTAAAGCACTCCTCCCAAACATTCCCTCCCTTAATCCCCCCAACTCACCACATTCACACATAAAATGGAACAGACTCTCATCAATTTCACCACACATAGGGCAAAAGTATGGGCCATCACGCACCCTATTTTTCCCCAGGTATTTCCTTTTTTCCCCAAGTGGCAGTGCGTTCCCCCGTAAACAAACTAGTGCCTCTAAAATTTTCGAATCCAAACCCGCTCTAAAATATATTTCCTCCCCCCACCCCTCTTTGGCTTTTGCGTAAACTTTCAATGAATCAGACTGGTCCTTCATACATTGCCACGTTTGCACTTCTTGTTCACGCAGTACTCTTTCTACCTCTTTTGACACTGACCCTAAACCTGCTGACAAACCTTTTCCTCCATTCCAAAACACAGACATTCCACATTCATCCAATATCGTCTTAACTTGCTGTGGCAAAGATTCTCTTGATACGTCCTGGAGGGCCTCCATATAAGCTCCCTTCAAAGGGCGTACTCTTGGTAGTGTTAATATATTCTCCCAAAATCGGACCATTCTAATTAACCGTCTATTTCTTAATGAATACAGACCAAGATCTCCCTTCACAACAGTATTACTAAACGACTCTTTAACTCCCAACCAACGCTTAAAATATTTATTTTGGATTACTTCCATTTTTGGTGCTTTTACATAGCCTACCCCCAAACTTCTGAAGCATAATGCATCGTAGGCACAATTTTTGTTTGAAATACCTTTGTTTTGACGAAACTGATCGAAACTTTCGCGAACTACTTATCCGACAAATAACAAAGCTCAAAAACGAATTCAGCGTATATCCTTACCCCTATATCGACATCTAATCAACTTCAAATAAAGCTTTAACTCATGACAAATTTTCCGGTTTCAGCCGGATTCCGGGCGAACTATGCGTCCGGGTACAAAAACGATTGTCATATACGGATTCAGCATCTATTCTTACCCCTGAATCGGAATCTAATCAACTACAAAGAAGACTTCTGCTTTTAACAAATTTTCCGGATTTGGCCGGATTCCGGGCGAACTACTTGTCCGGCGAGAAAAGGGTTTTCACCATCGTATTCAGCATGTCTTCGACTATCACATTAGCTGTTTAAAAATATTTTGCTTGCCCCTTACTTTAAACCCCCTCCTCCACCCCTAACTTTAGGGCTACAAAGCCCATCTACGAACTTGACCTTACTCTTGACCCAAAGAATCCTCACACCAAGTTTCATCAAAATATCTCATTCCCTTCGAGAATTATCGTGCTTACAGACGGACGGACGGACAACTTTTGCGATGTCATAGGTATCCCACCACTTACGTTTTGGGATCTCAAAAAGCGGAGTACATATAGAAAAAGAAAAGAAGAAAGTAAAGAAAACATTATACACGAACTAAACTTAATACTAAAATCTGTACCACGAATCGAGTTAGTATATGGTTTGCGCAAGCATTTAAAGAACACCTGAACAATGAAACCATACTTAAACACACCATGGAGAACGCATTTACAGACATGGCCACGGAGAGCATTCTTCTCCTGGCCGTGACGTTTTCAAAACAGGGATGTTCGTTTCTAGAGGTTTGCACATGCAGACTCCAAGACAAAAAGCGCAATTCATTCAAATCTTGTACAGCGCTGGCCGGATCGTATTGGAATTCCTTCTAGATATACGTTTGGGCTTAACTGGTTAAAAATATTCCAGAAGAAGGGTTGATTGGAGACATTTGTTAATTTCTAAAATTGTTAGGTACTGAAATAAGGACAGATGAAAAATGGAGCAAAAATCATAGCTTGGAAACACTATTTCGTATTTGGATTGGGTTTTCTGCAGGCAATGTTAACGGAAGTCATACAGATAGGGATGATACTTGGTACTCTTCATTCAGGTGTCCTTTAAAGCTCTTGCTCGAGCACTTGTTTCAGTTTTATGTATTTTTTTCGGTGGGTTTTATTATTTTGTATTTTGCTGATAACTCCGTGTTTGAACTTCGGAGAGGGACACGAAGCAAGAATTTTGCGTACTTGTAATACGTGGTGTGAGGATTCATTGGGTCAAGGGTAAGGTCAAGTTCGTAGATGGGCTATGTAGCTCTACATTTAGGGGTGGGGGAGGGGGTTCAAATTAAGGGACAAACAACACAGTTTTAAACAGCTAATGTGATAGTCGATTGTGGGGTAACAAGGCATGCTGAGCACGGTAGTGAAAACCAGTTTCTCGCCGGACAACTAGTTCTCCCGGAATCCGGCCAAAACCGGAAAACTTTTTAAAGCAAAAGTTCGATTAGATGACAGATTAAGGGGTAAGAAGAGAGGCTGAGTCTGTATATGACAATCATTTTTAACTCGGACATATAATTAGTCCGGAATCCGGTTTTAACTGGAATTTTTTTTAAGTCAAACTTTTATTCAAAGTTGATTAGATGCTCTTTACAGGGATAAGGAGATACGCTGGATTTGTTTCTGATTTTTTTTTTTGCTGGACTAGTAGTTCGCTAGGAATTCGGGTGAAACCGGGAACAGAAGTAAAGAAGGAAGTCTCGGTCAGTATCGTCAAAATAGATATGGCTTATAGAGGTATATCTGAACTTGGTTTTCTCTAATGATTAGCCTGGCGAAGACTGGATCTCGCGAAGACAAGACCCGATTGTCTGAATCAAATATTAGATTTTTGGGATCCCATCGACACCTTTGGTCTTGTTCTATTTCGCCAATATATCACTCCACGGGGTAATCCAGCCAGTCACGTTACAGAGATCCGTAGTTACCACGCTCCCGAGCTGGGTAAGCAAATAGTTACTATTAGTCACTATTTCGAGAAGGTTAGAACGGTCAGCGTAGTAACTTTTCGTGAGGTTGGAACGATATAGTAATTAATAGTTACTACGGTTAGAACTAGAAGGGTGGAACACGCTCTGTGTATCCTGATACTAACAACTTTTTCTTCAACTACTAGTATGGATAGGTTAATTTTTGGGATCCCGAAACGTAAGTGGAGGGATACCTATGACTTCGTTGTCCGTCAGTTAGCACGATAAGTCTCAAAGGGGTTGGTATTGGTATAGGGATTCTTTGGACCAAAGTACGCGTCAAAGTTCGTAGATGGCTTTTTAGCCCTATATTTGAGGTGTGGAGAGGGGTTCACATCAAGGGGCAATACCAGTTACCACGCTCCCGAGCTGGGTAAGCAAATAGTTACTATTAGTCACTATTTCGAGAAGGTTAGAACGGTCAGCGTAGTAACTTTTCGTGAGGTTGGAACGATATAGTAATTAATAGTTACTACGGTTAGAACTAGAAGGGTGGAACACGCTCTGTGTATCCTGATACTAACAACTTTTTCTTCAACTACTAGTATGGATAGGTTAATTTTTGGGATCCCGAAACGTAAGTGGAGGGATACCTATGACTTCGTTGTCCGTCAGTTAGCACGATAAGTCTCAAAGGGGTTGGTATTGGTATAGGGATTCTTTGGACCAAAGTACGCGTCAAAGTTCGTAGATGGCTTTTTAGCCCTATATTTGAGGTGTGGAGAGGGGTTCAAATCAAGGGGCAAGACAAAATGTTTCTAAAAGCTATATAAATGGTGGAGTTGTGGGTAAGGGCACCCGCTAAATTTATTTTCTTGCCAGATAAATAGTTCGCCCGGAGTCCAGCCCAAAATTGCTACAAGTCCAATTTATATCTGAAGTTGATTAGAGGTTCGATATTGGGGTAAAGACGGTACATGCCGAATCCACATCTGTACATCATTTTCACGTCCGACAAATAGTTCCCCCGGAATCCGGTGGAAACCGGAAAAGTAGTAAAAGTGAAAGTGTTATCTGAAGTTGATTAGAGGATAGATGTAGGGGTTAGAAGACATACTGAGCCCGTTTCTTAAGTTATTTTTTTCGCCGGGCATGCAGTTCACTTGGAACCCGCCGAAACCGGAAATTCGGTAAACAATAATTCCGAGGTCGATTAAAGATTCGATGTCGGAATAAAAATACGTGCTGAGGTCATATCCGAAATTTATTTTCTCGCTGCGCCCGGAATCCGGCAAAAATGTTGTTGAATTGGAATTCTCATGTTTGTTAGTCTTGGTTCGGGGTAAGAACGGATGCTGAATCCATACCTGTTTATATTTGTCTCAACGGCCCACTCTTTTCGCCACAAGGAGAGCTTAAAAATGCAGGGACATAAAAGTCATCAGTTAAACTTGGGGGAAGACTGTTGAACGGGAAATAGATACGATGAATCGGAAAACGTTTTATTCATAGTGTTTGGCTGAAGGATCGGGTTTAGTAACATTATACGTATACGGGGCACGGCTAAAAGAATATTTACAGGAGATGATGTATGGTCTTTTTGCAGGTGAGGGACCGAGTTATGCTGAACCCTAAGTAAACTCTGTTAGCGTCCGAACCTTTTTTATCGAGGTAAGTGTCGGATTTGTTTTCGGTTTTTACTGTTTTATTGGAGTGGTATTTGGATCTGTTGTTAAAGATATTGTTTTTTTTTTACGCCTAAATCTTTTTATTATACTGGCTTTTGATACCCGAAACGAGAATAGAATTCGTACCTACTGGTAAGTCCAACCGAGATACCTCCACTCCCGTAACTACCCAGTAGCATACTAGACGGGTAGATATTCCGTCAGGCCAAGCTGACTGCGAATCATGTTTGACAATGCAAAACGGATACGTCAGCTATATTTTATTAGAGTTAGAAATGAAGTTCATTTTCCAGTTTGAGCGGCTTTGAGCCAACAAATGGCTTTAAGCAATGTTGCCAGCGCTTCGAAAGAATAGGTACCAAAAAACGCTCGAAAATTGCACCACTGACCAAGATATTGTACCATGTCCCAAATTTTTACGCGAAGCGCAACACGCGGATCGTTTTCGATGGACAATACAATGTAAGCACATACCAAGCATAGCCTATAAGACATTTTTCACCTATATCGTTGCCGAAAATACTAATCAGACCCCTCTCTATCCAGCCGAGGTCGGGATGACTCAGTTATTTCGTTCACCTGAAAAATTGACTTAACAGAATCTTTTATTTTTAAAACTGGGGTTGGGTTCAGCCCCACAATTAGCACAATATGGGCCATGACTCAGTTATTTCGTTCACACGAAAAATCGACTTAACAGAATCTTTTATTTTTAAAACGGGGGTTGGGTTCAGCCCCACAGTTAGCACATGACTCAGTTATTTCGTTCACCTGAAAAATTGACTTAACAGATCTTTTATTTTTAAAACTGGGGTTGGGTTCAGCCCCACAATTAGCACAATATGGGCCATGACTCAGTTATTTCGTTCACACGAAAAATCGACTTAACAGAATCTTTTATTTTTAAAACGGGGGTTGGGTTCAGCCCCATAGCACATGACTCAGTTATTTCGTTCACATGAAAAATTGACTTAACAGAATTTATGATTTTTAAAACTGAAACAGGCATTTAAAATCCATGGTTTTGACAACCACTACGTTTCAGAGCGAGAAAATTTCAATTATCGGTTCACTTATGAGTAAAACAACCAATTAGGATCATTTGAAAACCTCGAAGTATTTTAAGTAGTCAAACTACACAACGAAAACGAAAACAGTAGTGCACAGAAGTTTATCATCCGAGTTACAAACAAGGAGGGCACTCGCAGTTGCCCCCCCTTCAAACCGCCCCTGCATGGGGAGCTTCCAGTCACTGATAGCAACTATCTTAGCACCCAGAAAAGAAACAAGGGTAGTTAAGCCGAGTTTATTACATGTATAATCTGACCTTCCGCAAATAGTAAAACTCTTCAGCGCATCTAACGGGGTTGGAATTTTAAATGCACCCCAAAAATGACTTGATCGCGACATGTAAGTATCTACATAATCTAAAAACAAAAATCAAATCTCTATCTGCTTGCTCAGCCAGTCAGTTTTCATTGATATATATGTACAACAAACATACCATTGTACCAACTAAAGTGTGAGTGTGCCATATTGTACCAGCAGAGATGAAATGTAGCCTACCAAAACGGTACAATTGTACCGCTGTTGGCAGTACTGGCTTTGAGCCAACATACTCATCCCTGTTTATGCACAAAATCCCATACAACAGTATAATACCTTTTTCTTTATTATTACAAGCTGTAGTTGGAAACAACCGGGTCTCGATTTGCGTATGTGTTCAAGTTGGAGCTGCGTCGTACTTTGTGAGAAAATTCAATAAAGGTTACTTGAAATAATACCTACACCAGCAACTACGAATCGCGGAAAACGTCGGCTGCATTTTCTGATTCAACTTTTCCGTACGTAATTGATGATGGTGCCACAAACGTTCCAGTTCACAAGCACCCGACCCTGTACGAAGTGGCGAATAGATATTTGATCAAGTCAATTTATTAATTTTAATTAAACTAAGTAAATCTACTTAACCAAATATATTAACTTATTTCAAATAAAATTGGATTTTACGTAAACAAATCGATGTTGTCCACTTTCGCCTCTTCGTAATCGTAACCCTGCTGTTCAAGGCTGAAGTCTAAAGCATTGTTCAGTTATTCGTAATAATGTGTAATACGGCGTAGACAGATTCGTCTTTCCTCGGGGCGCGCTTTAATAAGGAGAGCTGCGTTCTTTGTCTCGGGAGTTCTCACCGGTAGTCTCAGGTTATTCTTATAAGATGTTTTTGCATCCACCGGTGACTACTCACCAGTCTTATAACCCGTTTTTGAACTAACCGATGCCCGGTTTTATCTCAGTAGTGCGGACTAACCAGAACCTCCTTGGGAGCCAGGCTTTACCGAGAAGTTAGCAGCTTTTCGTCGAAATTTGACAGGGTTTCGCGCAAAACCCAGTGACTACCCACCGGTGAACCAAAATACGCTTTACAAGAGAAGAACCGGACACCGGTGCAGAGGCATTACTAGCCAAAATGTTTGGGGGGGAGGCATTTACCGACTTGCTGGTAATTTTTACCGACTGTTTTTGCAGAAAAGACGACTGTTTTCAAGAAAAAATGAAAGTTTTGAAAAAAAGTCGACTGATTTTCATAAAAATCGACCGTTTTCATAAAAAACATCAACTGTTTTGACGAAAAATCGTCGGTTATTTTCTGCCGACCGCCCGTGAAGATCCCCCCCCCCCCCCAGTCGCGACGCCCCTGCACCGTTGACAAAACACCAGAGAAAGCCCGGAGTGCAACGAACGCAGCTGAGACAGACCCGGGTTCTATTTTCCTTATGCATAGCCAATCAGATCGCTTGGTTGGTCTCCCGTCAGCGGGCCGAGGAGAGAGCAGCGTCGCCCGGGCAGGGTCGCCACGAGAAGCACTAAAGTTCTACTTTGTTGGAAGTTGAAGCAACATTTCTTCAGAAGAACACGTTTCGTTCTGTTACGACTGCTTATTCTTCATTAGAGGACCACTAGCTGTCCATCCGTTAATTTAGAGCGTGTTCCATCCTACTTACCGTAGTTACTACGCATGACGTCACGAATTTCGGCTTCGTGGCGGCTCGAACAGAAATAGTAACTAATAGTTACTTTTGTTAGAAAGGTGCAACACGCTTCTAGTATTTTCGTTTCCAACACAACGGGCGTCAAACTGTACTTGTGTACTTCAAGTAGTACAAAGAAGTAAGAACACTTTTCTGATCTTTAGAAGCTCGAAAATTGTATCAGTGCGGCAACACCGAAGGTTGCATTGATAAGAACCTTTTACTTTCAGTTTTAACAAGGGTGCGTTTTAAGGCGTATACATCACGTATAGCGCTTTCTACGCCTGTTTGATCAATCCTTTAACTCCCAGAAAGCACAAGACCAGATGTAAGCTCTACAGGCTTCGATTCTCCCTTCTCAGTAGCGAGTGATCTGTTTCCTGATCTAAACGTCACGTCATTGAGCGCTGAGTTTTCGCAATGGAATGCTTTTTGCACATCTGTGTACGTGAACAGTTAAACAAAAGTAGCCGAGCGGACCGAGGCCTCGTCACGGTACGTATAATGATTGAGGTGAGCATCACCTTGACAAGATCCATGGCGCAATATCAATTTTCGTCCCCTGAAATCCACCACTGTCCTGTCACCGGGTGGTATGAATTCCGTTTTATTCTGCCAAACGTTTCCTGAGGAACGATTCACCAAATGAGCGGACGTAAGAACTGTGCTTGGACTTCTGTTTTCGGGATCCCGCCTTGTTACAGATCAGCGCTCCAATCGGACTAGTTTAAAGCCCTCCTTTGTCTCAGTGTCAACACTGGTGACAAAGAGAAAGCAAAATGGATCCATAACGTAGAACATAATATGTAGAACTTTGGCTTTCTACTCCGAAGACGGCATCCATGCTCTATCCGCTGATGCAGAATTTAACCACAGGGACCTGTCAACGGCATAAACAACAAGATTATTTTGTACCATTTTTATTGCAAGTGCACATGTTTTTCACAAAATTACTGCCAGAAACCCTGGCAAAATCATCAACAAAAAAGTCGAAGCACTGGCAAAAATCACCAAAGCTCCGATCTTATCAGCAACGTAAAAAAGTTAGAAAACTTTTGCTTTGAACTTGTAAAAGATGCAGTTACAGACTGTTCACCGGAGCGACCTGACATCATTTAGGGAAACTCATAGCTGTCATCCTGAATCTTCTAAATGCGAGCCACTTGGACTGCAAGTCAGACAACACTTTGGACTCAAACATGTGCAATTACTTCAATGGGACGCTTAAGGTTTCGATGTTTTTTGTTGTGTAGTTGACGAGCGCATTCAGCGGATGTTTAAAACCCTGGATCGTACCAGTCAGAACAGTTTTCCGTGGACTGAAAGCACGCTGAATGCACCGTTTCACAAGCAAGATAATTCTTAGCTCGCATTTTGAGACCCGCAGACTCGATCTAATGAAAGAATAGCGGTAGCTTCGCCTTCGTTGATTTAAGGGAAGCCGAACCCGCGGGTCCCAAACGGAGGACCCTGTTTAAAAGAAAGGATGTTTGAAATGACCCTGGAAACCACCCTGGATAAACACACTCCTAGGGACGCCCGGTCCTCAAGGGCTCCCTTGCACTCACACAAATGGAACACTGGATGCATTGAAACTTCTACGGTTGAGATGACACGGGTCATTTGCAATATCGCACTAAGAGATATTACTACAATCTTCTGCGACGCAGAGGGAGTACCATGACTTAAACACCTAAATTTCACAAAAAAGCACGGTGGTTAGTTAACTACAGCAGCGGATGTTGGACCAATCAAGCGATTAGGGCGGAGCGGGCGGGAGGGAGCTCTGCAAACACTTCAAGATGTATCCCGCCCGTGTATCGTCCGCTTCTCTAGGCTGCGCTGTCGGCGACGGTTGCGTTCTCAACCGGGTGCGATTCGCCTTCCGCCTGGAAAGAACAACTTTTGAGTTCAATCGAAAAGGGCCGAGTTACCCACGACCAAGAATAAAAGCCAATAGAACCTCCGTCTTTGGTCCTATGCAACGACTATGGATACCCTGACAAAACTGAGCTGAGCTAGAGGTATTTGCTGAGCTTTCAGTTGATGGCCGTCTACTTTCCTCTTCGCCGCTGCGCATATGGGAGGACAAAGTGCAGGAGTCGTGCCGACCCGCTCTGCAGAGCGTCCAGACAACCAATCGACTATAACTTAGGAAATTTCTTCTCCGAGGCTTTACTGCTGTTTAGCTGTGTAGAGAGGTAACAAATGCGATGTTCCGCGTAGCTCCCCCTGCATCGGGCAAGGTATAGGAATCTATTCCGACTCCGCGTGGTCGTATTACAGAGGTAAGGAGATGGAGATTCTGGTGCTTATCTATTCTTGCGAACACTCAATCACTTACCATGCAACCTACTTCCGTAACCGTAACTTCTTAAACCCGGAGACCCACAAATTATGTATTACATTCTGAACCCACTAGCGACACCTCACAAATCTTCGCACTTGCCACGAATCACTAGTTGCGTTTTTGCAGATACCATGGTATCTGTAACCACGGTAACTGGATCTGGAATTGGTCGTTTTTGCAGTTACCGTGGTATCTGATATACGGTGGCTCTGCAAAAATGACAATTGCCGAAATTGCGCTTTTCGAAGTAATCCCACAAGAAAAACACATATTCACATCACTCAGTGGTAAACTTCTTTCTCATCAATCTGACAAAATTTGATGAAAGTCAGATTACTTTTCAGATACCACGACCAGTTACCACGGTTGGATATCTGGATAGCAGATACCACGCTAACTGGCCAGATACCACGATAACTGCAAAAACGCCTTTTGACCGTGGTATCAGATACCATGGTATCTGCAAAAACTCAACTACCATTTTCCATGAGCATTATGCTCCCGATCAGTAATCGCGTATCGTGCTAAGTAAAACCGGCTATCTGAATTTTGCCAAGTTTCTGCTAGAAGTCAACGGGTTTGGGAAAAGGCTAGAAACAGCCAAAGCCGTGGATAATTTGTTAAAAGCAGAGCTTAGTCTTACAGTATTCAGATATTTGTGAGTACTGGAACATGAACAGTGAATAGAGCGAGGTGTAAATGTTCCTTCAGCTCAAGCTGACTGCGAAACATATTTGATAATGCAAAACAGTATATCAGCTGGGAAAAGGTGAAACGCGCATTCGTCATTTCACTGGTCGACAGAGCCATCAAAATTACCGACAAAACCCTCTTAGACACTGAACTGAAGCCACATTCTGATTGAATACTCACTACCAGAAAAATGGGACTGCATCATCAGCGAAAGAAAATTCAGACCCCAAGCTCTCTCTACAATAAAACCAAAGTCAACCCATATGCAGAAAAATCTCTACCCGATCAACGACCAAATCGAGCAGCAACAAGACAAAAGGTTTTGATGGGATCCCAAAAATTCAACATTTGATCCATACGGGTCTTGTCTTCGTCAGATCCAGTCTGCACAAGACTCCTTGAACACGAGCAGCAACAAGACAAAAGGTTTTGATGGGATCCCAAAAATTCAACTTTTGATCCAAATGGGTCTTGTCTTCGTCAGATCCAGTCTGCACAAGACTCCTTGAACATTTTACGATTAAAATTTAGATACAGATTAAAGCCAAATAGCTAATTATCAGTTCAGATATGGATTCAGCTTGTGTGTTTACCCCTAACAGTCATACATATTTTGACGAAACCGATCGAAACTTCCTGCCTTCCTTCTTCCAATTTTTCGGTCCGGTGGAATTCCGGAACTACTTGTCCGCCGAAAAAATAAAGCTCAAAAATGAATTCAGCGTATCTCCTTGCCCCTATATCCAACATCTAATCAGCTTCCAATAAAAATTCAACTTATAACAAATTTTCCGGGTTCAGCCGGATTCCGGCGAACTATATGTCCGGGTAAAAAATGATTGTCATATATGGATTCAGCATCTCTTCTTACCGCTAAATCGAACATCTAATCAACTACAATTAACGCGTTTGTTTTTAACAAATTTTCCGGTTTTGGCCGGATTGCGGGCGAACTACCTGTCTGGGTAGAAAATGATTTTCACAAAAGTGATCAGCGTCGCTTCTTACCCCTGAATCGAACATCTAATCAACTTAAAATAAAACTTTCACTTTTAAGTAACTTTTCTGTTTTGGCCGGATTCCGGGCAAACTACTTGTCCGGCGAGGAAATGGTTTTCATAATCTTGTTCAGCATGTCGTCTTATCCCTTACTCGACTATCTCATTAGGTGTTGAAAAATAATTTTGTTTGCCCCTTAGTTTGAACACCCTCCCCCACCCTAAATGCTATAGAGCCCATCTATGAACTCGACCTTTCCCTTGACCCAAAGGATCCTTACACCAAGTTTGATCAAAATACCTCATTCCCTTCAAGAGTAATAGTGCTCACAGACGGACAACTTCTGCGATGTCATAGGTATACTTACGTTTTGGGATCCCAAAAACAGCAGCCGTGTACAAGATGAATCATAGCAACCTTTTTAACTCCAAGCAACTCCCACAAAGGAATTCACTAAGCCAAATGGTTAACGCTAAGCTAGAATCCTTAATTGTTTTTTCCACAACTTCATTTTTTTGAGCGGCTTTGAGCCTGAAGAGGACCTTGCCAAGAAGGTATGAAATATAGCTCTTATAAAGTTCAGCTGATGCATCCGTTTTGCACTATAAAAAAAGTGCGGGATGTGCTTTAAATAGGCTTCTAGGTTCTATTGGATTTGCGGTAGGCTACCTCAATTCTCTATATGAAGTACAAAACACGCCAGTGATCCTCGGGAAGAACGAGAAAATGTAGCACTAACGACTCAAACTCAACAACTCAATCCCGTGTTAATCAATCACGGCGACGTTTGGGAGCAGCTTCCGGCTCTTCCGCTAGGTACAGGGCGATTTTGCATCGGCAAGAAGGGTTGGTCATCAAGAGTATTTCCTTATGCCTCTATTCTTGAATAGTTTGCAATTACAAAGGTAAACGATTCCCAGAAATTACGTGTATAAATACAAATAATACTATAGACGACGGATTGTCAGTATTTTTGCAACGTCTAATATGGCGATATTTGATTCCCGATTGCCACGAAACTAAATTTCGATCAGAAGAGAGCCTAGGAAAATCATGTTGGGGGGGGGGGGGGGGGGGGCTGAGACGTGACAGATGTTGGAACTGGATTTGAACCCGTGTCTACCGCGACTCGTGCTTTAAACTCGGCTACATTTTATATCAAAGAATATATATTTCGTCTAACAAATCTTACCACTGGTGCCCCTTCCTCTCCCTTCTGTCCACGTCCTCGTCCGCGTCCCCTACCACTGAAAGGACGACGGTAGCGTGGCCTCCTCACACGGCCCTCGCCACGCTCGATGTTCTCCTCTTCTCCTGCGGCTCCTTCTTCTCCCTCAGATTTTCGGGGACGTCCGTAGCCACCACGGAATCCTGAAATAAACTTACTGTTACTCCAGGCTTATTTTTGCACCCAGTTTTGTTGAGATTCGAGTATTTTCTCCTTTCGCCTATGTAAACATTTAAAGCACCCATGTCCAAGATCTGGAAAGTTTTCACGTGCTATTACTGTTTGGTGTATGTTAGTAATTTAAAGCACTTCTGACAAGAATACCTTTTCCTATTAGCTTTGTTTGGACTTAGTCCTAGTGACTTAGCCTTCTCCCGAAATGCTTTTGTCCCTGAGAGTGCACATTCAAGTTTATAGGACGGACTGTTCAACATAGGCGCCTCACAAGACAGGACGTGTAAGCCTTTATCCAAGTATTTTTGACAACTCAATTTGGACTATAACATTTTTGTGTGATGAGTTTGTGGCATATCTCAACAAGCTGGACAAGGAGGATCAAGGCTTGAATACACTTCAGACAAAAGAACAGAGAGCTACTTCCAAATGAAATGGTTTTCGCGAACTTGAAAGCAAAGTCGGAATCACTTTCCAATGGTTTTCGCGCTACTTCGGAAAGTTGGGCAACTTTCCAACCCGGTTTTCGCGCTTTGGAAACCGAAGCAGCTTTCCCGGAAAGTGATTCCACGCGGTTAGTGGAAAGCTCCGCGGAAAGTTGAATCTTTAGGCGAAAATTTCAAAGATGTGGAGAAAAAACAGTGCCAGTGTCACTAATAAATTAAAAAAATGGCAATCGTAATTAAGGTGACTTAGATGTAATATACGAGAATCAAAGAACCTTTCAGTGAACCATTTTTATTCGAAAAAGTTTGGAATTCGACATTTTGTCGTCGATATCAGCTTTCCATGCGTTTTCGCGATCAGTCCAGCGGGAAAGTGGAAAGTGATTCCAGGAATCATTTTCCCACAGTTTTCGCGATGCGCTTCGCTCGCCGGAAAGTGATTCCGAGATCTCGCGAAAACCCTCCTTGTGTCAGTTGAAGCGTTTCCATTGGCTGCTTATGTGGATTCTACACATAGACCACTGAAGGCCAAGTCACCATTTGAACACATGTGCATGAGCTAATGGAATACGCTGTTCATACAAATCTGAGCCTCATTTCTCCGTATATTGGGGTGAATGGTGAACGGTCGGCGGCCAGAGCTGCTGCGAGTCCTTGAAAAAGGCGTCTCGAGACGAGTCCAGAGTTTGAGTCCACCAGCTCCGTCGGTGGCCGTAATCTTAGTTTGAGCGGCATGCTAAACACAAAGTAACTCAATTTTAAACAGCAAAGGGAACAGAAAATATATAAAAATACGCCTTTCTTACCTCCACGACCGCGTCCACGTCCACGGCCTCTTCCCCTTGGACGGGACTCGTCGTCAGTTGTTGGCTCTTGTTCGGCAACCTCACCGTTCTCATTTGGTCCCGACTCGCTCTCACGCGGCCTCCTGTAGTATCTTGGACCATAGCCGCGGCCGCCATAGCCACGGCCTCCAAAGCCTCTGCCACGGCCGCGTCCTCTGCCGCGCCCTCTGCCACGGAATCCACCCCCTTCGGTGCGTTCTCCTTCCTCCTCGCCTTCACCCTCAACGGCTCCGTCTTCCTCGGATTGTCCGCCGTTCTCGGTGTCACGACGGCCTGGGCGACGTCCACCTGATTCAGAATCTAACATTACGTAAGTACTGCTCTAATATGAGAGCAAACAAGTCTAAAAAAAACATGCATCTGGACTGTCGTGTGGGGATTGTTTTCAGCCCTGTTGGAAAAGTTGCGTATCCTTGAATCCCTTATTCTAATGCCAGGGATTGGAAACTTATCCTTATTCAACATGTGCAAGATAAAATAAGAAGAGCCTTTGGTGCTGTTGTTCGTTTACGGGGCATGTATCGCTGAGATGTTCTTGGTTTTATTTATACGGCTGTTGCACTTCTTCACATTCTTTTTCCGGCTGCTTTCTTTTCTGAACTTTCTGCGCTAAAAGTTACTTATTCAAAATTTTCTAAATTCCTTGTTGGTTTCCATATTTCTGCGAGTCACTTTTTCTTAACTTCTAATTTTAAAGTGAAGAATCCTTTGGAAACTTTAAATAGTAAAATCCAAATCTTTCATAAAAGGCTGACAACATTCTTCTTCATCACAACATTTTCCCTTTTTCACAAAAAAGCGCCCTGATTAGTTTGTTTATTTTGATCTTTGTTTTTTTCCCTTGTTTTTCATTATAGATTTAGTAGGCTGTTTATGTGTGCGTGAATTTGGTTAACATGTTGTTTCTTTTTATACATTACTCTTCGGTTTCGAATTCAAATAAATAATAATAACAATAATAATGTCTAAAAATTCCGCAGAGCTTTGACTTAATTCAGGTCTCTGGTACTGAAATCTGTAATTATTTTCTTCTTTTTTTTTGCGAGTCCTGTTCGAGCAATGGATTTATCTGTTTATTTTAAGTCACGATTACGTCAACGGACAAGAGGGCTTCGCGGGGTAGGAGGTCAACTTCCGAAACGGGCTAAGCTTATTATTACGACATAATGGAAGTGACTACTTCCTAAAAACGCCATACGGAATTAGTACAAGCAATGAAGACCGAGGCGATTTTCCTTCCGGCCGTCAGACAATCTAACCGATCCCGTTCCCCCTCCCGACTTACTTCTCGAGTTTAACGTGTTTCACCACAAGCGGAAAACAAGGCATCCACATCATTTGGTTAGCTGGGTCCGACCCACAAGCGCATAAACGTATACAACGCTGATTTGATTTACCACAACACATAATGTATATACATCTGATTCGGGATATCCACCCATAATGGACGCATCTTAACTGATGCGGGAGTTAAGTATTCTTTAAGCCCAAGCTGACTGTGAATCATAATTGACAGTGCTAAACGGATATATCCCCTGAATTTTATTAGCTATATGTCGTCCCTTCTTGGCAACGGTCCTCTTCAGGCTCAAGCTTGGAAATGACCGGTTCTGGGGAATGACAGGTTCATTTCTTCCCCAACGAGGGCCCTTGCCGATGAGGGACCGAAATATCGCTGCCAAAGCATCGTAGCTGACGTATCCGTTTTATGCATTGTTTGGAGAATGACCTTTCAAACGTAGCCAAAAAATGCCTCCATAAATACTGCCGAAATATAGCTCTAATGAGATTCAGCTGACGGATCAGTTTAGAGCTGAAAAATTACAGTTCAGGAGTTATCCTGTCAAGAAAGAAGTCAGTCAGGACCGGACTAGCACATTAGCAACGTAAGGTTATAATCGACAAAAACGAAGGAGTAAGCTCCAAAACTCTTGTACAGATTTGTATGCTTTCATCATGAAATGCAGACCATATACTTCATTTTTCCTTTATCGACAGTACTACTTTTCACGAAAAGCCAGCAGCAGT
Source organism: Branchinecta sandiegonensis (assembly GCA_030848855.1). Lineage (NCBI taxonomy): Eukaryota > Metazoa > Arthropoda > Branchiopoda > Anostraca > Branchinectidae > Branchinecta > Branchinecta sandiegonensis. The sequence continues at coordinate 1,307,208 of JAUPMV010000003.1, read as the reverse complement.
TTATCATGGCATATTTTCAACAGTAATGCATCCACATTTTCGTCTGAATATTACAGAATAAGGAGTTGCAAGGTGGATCAGGGCTCAGGATCAGGATCAGGGCTTAACTCCAGCTTACCTCGGCCTCTTCCTCCTCGGAATCCCCTGCGCCTGAATCCTGGGCGCTTGTCAGCAGCATATGGGGATCCCTTGACAGGCTCACCATCTGGGCCAGTCACATTTGCTGCCTCATTTCCTTTTTCTCCGACGACGACGTCGAACTCGACAGTTTCTCCATCGCCGACGGAACGGACAGCTTTGCGTGGGTTATTGCGAGCAATTGCGGTCTAAAAATGTTTCAGTTAAACTCATATTATTATACGTAAAATTTATAGTAAGACATAGATGGCACTTTGTACAAGGCACTTCTACCGTGACCAATAAACCAAAAACAGTTTTTTTTAATTTAATTTAGAAGTCTAGGACTCCATTGTCGGAGCCACGTAAACATACCAGGACCCACAAGGCGGGGGATAATAAGACACAGATGGCACTTTATACAAGGGATTTCCTTGGCAGGGAAAGCCTGATCGTCTATCCACTTTATTAAAAAAAAGGGACTTCTACCGTGACCAATAAACCAGAAACAGTTTTTTCTAATATAATTTAAAAGAAGACTTGTCGGAGCCACGTAAACATACAAGGACCCACAACTGAAATACAAAAAAGCTCCTCATCTGGGATTGAACCCTGGACCCTCTGCTTACAAGGCAGGCGCTCTAACCAATGCACCAAGGCAAGACAATATTAACACAGTGTATAAATCCTTCAGAAGTCATCGAATGGCTTCGGAAACCATTCCCTAACTACGACGGTTATGGCCACGCCCTGGATGTGAATGCCGTTGCTCAATCTACGCCAGTCAGTTTCAAGAAAAAGAGTTGCGCTTGTCATTTAAAATACAAGGTCCTCTTACAATACAGGAGATGGAAATGGTTATTACGCAGATAAAAAAAAGAATATCTAATTTTCTTAAAACAGTTGTTGGTTATTCTTGTGAAGCATAAAATGCAACCAGAGTTGCGTTTTTGAAGTTCATAGTACAACGGACTGTTCGTTGTCGTTTTATTCGCCAGCGGGCCGTACGCTGGGAAGGTGCAGGGTGCCCGAAGTTGTTTTATTTGCCAGCGGGCCACCCGCTGAGTGCCAGTGGACCCGCTAGTTTGTACGCTGGGTGAAGCAGCGAACTGTTCAGCGTACCATCTGACGTAGTCCGCCAGGAATAAACGCCAACTTACAGTTCGCTGTCCGCTCCCGCTGTACTATGAACTTCAAATAAAACGCAACTCAGTGCGCTTACAGCAGGCGAATGCAAGAAGAAGGGAATATGGTTTGTTCGTCATTAATCCTCCTGAGATAGCACTCAACTTTGGGAGTCGGAAGAGCTTGCCACTGAAACTCCTTGCAGCATGACTACAGCAATGGCTTGGGGACATCAAACACCTACTGACTGATGCTATTATTATTTATTAGGAAAGCTTCAGTTTGTTCCAAGAAAATAGATTGTCGACACAGGAACTTACCTGATGGACAAACACATCCTCTTTGGTGTCATCTCTGTTGACAAAGCCATAGCCACTTTTGACGTTGAACCACTTGACTTTACCGGTGACTTTGGTGGCTAAAACATGAAAAGCTATAAGGAATTCCTGGCTTATAAATAAAACTTGAGTATTACACATTTTTAGTGTTGTCTTACTGACTATATTGTGACAGACTGGTATTCCCAAACCCTCAATGCTACGGCATATGTGGGCCACATCCTGTAGTCCTCAGGGGTACACTCTCCCTGACACAACTCCCAATGAGACAATTCTCAACTCAAATTCCTTGCAGTAATTTACTGGATTGAAAGAACAGTGTAGGGCCATTCTAACTACCATCCCTGACTTTGGGATGGCCCCAACCCTGGTTGCTTTTTACAGATTGCTGCATACCCTAACCTAATAAATACTGATGGAAGCTCAGAAATGAACCAACCAGAATTCCTTTAAGTGGATGCATTTTACCCGGCATTTGACACAGGTAACAACAGTTAGACACAGGCCATCCCAACATCAGGGATCTGTGGTCAAGGCAAGTTAATCCTAGTGAGATTTATTTCTTGACCTCTATGACAAGGCTACACTGTAAAAAGTTTCTTCCAGTAAGAATTAAAGTCAACTGCAGTATATGTAAAGGGATTAATCTCATCTCTACTGAGATAAGATAAATCCCAGTAGCAAATACTGCAAGTTTTTTTTTACAGTATATCCAAAATTCAGCAAATTGTCATGGTCTACATCAGTCTAAACAAGAAATGTTCTTTTTTAGACAGGTTCACACAAAAAAAAAAGCTAATAGTCTGAATAGCATAAACTTGAACCCAACAATTGCTGAGAATAGTGAGATTTTGCTTTTAGACTGTTAGGACCGAAAGAAAATTTTCATTCTAATACTTCTGTTGCCAATTTCGACTTACATGGCCTCACTCATCTCAGTTTTAGGGCGCAGTGATCCAATGCTAGGGCATGCTGGCAGGGTGAGCATGGTATGCATAACCGTTATTCCCCACATTGGTATCAGTATAAGGATCCCAGCCTTGGATTTACAGCATACTTTCCATTTTAATTTTTTTTAGGACAGTTTCAAGGTTGTGTGACTTCGAGGTTGGGTCAAAGAAGAAGGGTACCTCTCAGTCATGTACAAATCCTCAAATTTGAGAGATGGTGCTCCAACTTCAGGCTTGTCCCAACGTATGACCAGGGGATACATACATCATACACTGGGGCACCATGCCCTTGCTGAAGAGCATGGATGGTGCCGCTACGTATCTAGTTACTGTGGAATCGGATACACATGGTACCTGAAAAACGCAAATTCTGTCTGGGCATGCCAGATGGTGGGTACTGTATCACAGTAAAAAACTGACGATTTGAGTTAAGCTGAAAAGATCAACCAATCAAAACTCATTCAGACTGAGTTAGGTTACCAACAGGTATCCAGCATCTGGCATGCGGTGAAGAAATTTAGGGATTTGTGGTAGACAGTAGTCACATTTTTTGCCAATAGAGCTCAAAGGCCTCTCTCCCAAGTTCTCTGTCCTTTCTGCCGATTTGATCTTTCTTGGTAGAGAGGAGCCAGGTGCCATTTTCCTGAACAGATTGGTCAATTTATCTCCGAGATGCCAATCGCCTTTCATTGCAGGCCTGGGCAGAAAGGAGGAAGCCCTTGGTTAGAGAGATTGCAGCCTGCCAAAACGAAAATGGATAGCGAGTAGAAAAATAATAATTTAACACTGTGAAATATAGGGCTTTGGACTCTGAGACCCAATTATCCATGTTTTATAACTATTCTAAGCCTGTAAATAGCTGGAAACGATTCCGTTTTTTTTTTAATTGTACAATCAAGTTTTATAGAAAAGTTTGATCAGAAATGAGAGCTTGAAGGCTTCAAATTTTCACTACAAAAACGAACCCTGCTTCCTATGGCACGTCATGACCAACCAATAGGATTTGAGACTCTGTTTTTGTGTTCCAAATTTTGAAGCCTTCAAGCTCTTACTTCCATTGATAGTCTTTTGCAAAAATAAAAATATGAGATTGAGAAATATAGGAGAGGTATCCAGCCTCAGACAAGATTTCAAATTTCCAGATAAGACTTCCCTTCAGAACCCATAAATATGACAAACATACTAGACTGAAGCTAATTGAATGGTTTATATATTGGATAAATAAATATTGCTTCAATATTTCTAGTTAAACATATTTTTCTTTTCAAACCAAAGTCAAAAGCCAGAAAATCCCTTTTCAAAGCAGCTTCAAACAAAGAAAAGGCACAGAATTTAAATATTTTTGGAGTCTTGACTGTTGAAAAAAGTCATATTTTGCCTCTTGACTGTCAGGACAGCATGAACGTTTCATTTTAACATTTTCGCGGCAACATTCGAGGTAGCGTAAAAACGAGGTCAGCCCACCTGTAACCCAATTAACATTTCCAATCTCTCTATGCACAGGAAAGTGAACCATAGCCTTGGTAGATAGGTGACAAAAGATGGGATTATTATAACACAGTGTAGACATATTCTTCAGAGATTAGTTAATTTTAGATCATCACCTTCCTCCACTTTTTGTGATCAAAGTCACCTACTGGTTATTCAAAGCCGTTCCACAAGGAGCTTGAGTGGAGTTCTGTAAGACCCTCAAGGAAATAACTGCACTGTCTGAAGTTAATTAATACTGAAAGTACAGGAGGGATATCCAACTGTATCCACCCTTGAACTCAGCCTGAAAACATTACAGGAAAACTTCTTGCAGTCCAAAACAGGTCCTACATCACGTGTGGATTCTTTCTCAATGGTTAGGACATGGCTGCACTGAAACTTTCTTTCAGACTTTTTAGACCAGTTTTGAGGTCGGATACCCTTCCTGTACCATGTCTCTACTACGTGCTATATTTATAAATAAACTTACCAATGATCTTTTTTTCAACTGCCGGCTTAGGCTGCTCTTCAGCAGGCTTAATTTCCGGGTCACTCATGATGTTCTAGGGGTGGAAGATGGTAAACCCTTCCCGGTGGAAAACCTTGTTAGTTTTAGCTTTTCAAGATGTCCTCCTAACAACTTCCGTTAGTTCCTTCATGCCGGCACGAGGCTCTCCGCGCAGAAGAAATCACAAGAACTTACTAAACGCACAGGGCCTAGGTCATCTAGCTTCCTGAGAATGCGTTTGTTCCACGGTATCCGAGCTTCACCTAGATGGCGGCTGACATTAGACAACGATGTTCACGGATGCAGTTAGTCACGACAGACATCTTCCAATTCTCCATTCACCTGCGTTTCACTCGCTACGTCCATCCCTCACAAGAGGGGGAGGCGGTGGTAAGTGAGGTCTAGTCGTGCCCTTGGGGGCTGGGAATTATGCTTGGTAATTTTGGCTTTTGCTGTATTTTCTTTGATTCAGTGTGCTTTAGCTTTAGCTTTAGCCCCCTGGATGAAAACGTGAAGCCTTTCCAGTGACCCCGGACAGCCTTGTATAATGGTGTTCATGCCCGTGAATGCCACATTCAGCTCGCTAGCCTAAAGTTACTCCCGTCCGACAGACGGCTGGCAGCTGTTGGCGGCTGGATGTGATCCATGTGGACCTCTTGAGCTGAAGTCATCATTGACGAAAATAGTTGCCTGCAAGGTTGTTTCAATGCAAGGCAATGAAGCTTTGTCAGCGGAAAATCTCTTAGATCCAAGGCAGTTAGAATCCGTCAACGAAGAGTCAATATCTTGACAGGATTGTGCTGGAATCCAGGAAAATGGTAAAAATTTGCCAAAAGATGCAGGACGATCCTACAAATCAAGCAATAAGCAGTTTGAGGGGAAATCCCCAATAAACCAGTGATGCTTTCATCAATTGTGTTTAGACTGATGGTTGACCATCTTTCGTATTTAGAATGATGGTTTCAGAGGCGTGATTTCGCTGAAACGTAAAGGGGGGGCAGTGGCGGCGTACCGGGCCCCGTAACGCACGGGCGGTTTGAAGTGCTTGGGTGGAGGGGGGGGGGGGGGAATACCGAAAAATGTGCTTGTCGGAAACCCAGCACTGCTGAAGAGTTAAATGGTTTAGAAAGAATAGACAAGAAACTCTACTGCACCACATTCAGAAAACTAAACGAATTTCAAGAAACCAGCTTGTGAAAGGTAAAGACAACTTTTGTCTTTCTTGCGATTTGCAGAAGGCACTAACCCCTCGCGCTCACCGTCGTGACTCGACTGACTAGTCAGTGTAATTCATTCCGGCTTGTTTTAGTTAGTGCGAGGTGTGCTTTAAGGGTACAGGACTGAGAGAAAATCAATCATTTTTTTACCATCTTTACTTTTGACTGGAGGCAACAAGCGGCGAATACCCTTTCCTAACTAGCCTTGTTGTGAACAACGGAAGGATTGAGACTCTAGCAAATACGTCATCACCAGCTGCCTGAAAGGCATCTTTGTTATCTCCCTCTCCAACAGGAATAGCTTTGTCAACGACGTCTCTGAGCGTGTAGTCGTGGGCGGTAATGGGCTTAGAACCTCCTTTACAGAACTAAGAACATTGATCTTTCATCACTACTCCGCTATCCAGGTAGCCAGTGCCATCACCAGCCGCCAGGCCTTATGCCCCGGAAAAGCCCCACAGCCCAGTACAGGAGGGGTACCCACCTCGAATTCATATAATCTCGAACCTGGCCTTCAGTCCAGTCCTAACAAGGTGCTAACTTTCAAGCAGGAAACCCTGAATGACCTAGTACCTGTTTTCGACTGCACAGAAGTTTCCTTGCAAGGTTTTCAGGCTAATGTAGCGTTTACACGGACAAGAAATCCCGTCGGGTAGAAAGGATTCCGTTCGTGAAGACGAGTAGAAAAAAAGTCTAGCGGGACGGGAATCCTTTCATGATGAAAAGAATTCCGGTCTACTTGAAAGGAATCTTCTCGTCGGCGCTGGTAAAAAGTACAAAAAAAAAGTCTAGATAGCTTTTGAGAGCAGCAATCATCAGTACTGATGTCATAAATGCTCCCAAAACATTTTTTTATTGGCTAGTGAATTTATGTTTATCAAATTTTCGGGTTTGAAGAATTTATTTTTTTCCCTCTGCGTCTAAACATAATCTTGTCATCAAGATCGGATTCTGTTCAAGTTTTCCTGTACTTGTAAACGCTGCATAAGTTCGAGTTTATATTAATTCGAGGTTGGATACCCCTCCTGTACCCGTGTATTGGATTGTCCAGCTGACTGACTTACAGTACGCTTACGTACCCAGAAGGGGGTACGAGAAGGGGGCTGCTTGAAAGGTTATCATCGTCATAAAAAAGTAAAACTTTTTTAGAATTCACGAGGCGCCAATTTGGAGAGCTACTGGAGCGTCATTAGCTGCGTTGCGTTCTTTGCACTCGGGCTTATCTCTGGTTTTTCCTCACCGGTGTTCGGTTCTTGTCCTATTGCGCGTTTTTGGTCTCCCGGTGACGACACCAGAACCTGCTTCCCGATCAGGTTATAAGACCGGGGAGTCTAAAAAAGCCAGGCTTCACCTTCCATATTCCCAGACGTCCGGGGCTAATGATGACAGCTACATTTGCTATTCTTCAACATTTCCTAGACGTCCCCTTTACATTAAAGGACAACTCTTACTAGAAATCATCTTTTCACTACGAAATGGATCAGAAAAATGTTTTTCGAGAATACCATTATTTTCCATCTGAAATTAGCGATTTTCTTTTTAGCTCTTGTCGACTCTATCCAGCCTTCCTGCTCTCCGACGCGGCGGCTGGGCGCAAAACATTTGAAAACCAAACGCACCATGGTTGAAAACTGTCACTAAATAAAAGAAGTAAAAACTAGAAGATTCTCATATCCTTTTGTTTTAAAGAGTTGTTAGCGGACGTTGAAGGTTCCGGCAAACTTTGCTTTGTGTGACGGGTAAAACTAGGCACGGCCGAAAGAGTGTTAAAAATTCCTAGGCACAAAACGAAACAATGGAGAAAAGTGGGGATTTTAGAAGCTTAGAATTCCACGAGGGAGCTAGGTATATTATAAAAAGCAGGATAAAAAAGAGGGGTCCTTTAAAATATCTCTTGCACCCGAATCACACCTGTCAATCAATTTCCCTTTTCTTCCTTCATTTGCATATTTGTTGTGTCTCTCGAACGGGTTGCCTCTATGGCACCTTCCAGACATCCGGAATCTGGGGTGTCTAACACCCCGGACTCCCAGAAGTTTTTTGGCCTGGCTTCACCTTCCAGATCCGTCTCAACGAAACATCTGTCTGGAATCCGGAAGAAAAATCTGGAAGGTGAAGCCTGGCTTTAACCCGTTCTTTGCATTCACCGGTGAATGCAAAAACGCGTTGTAAGAAGCACCGGTGAGCACTCACCGGGCAAAGAACGCAGCTATTGTGCTTACACAAAAATTAATAAAATGAATGCATTCGAATGAAGAATGTTCGAAAACATTTGTATTTTCGTGACTGGATTTACTGTGAAAAACTAACTAGGAAAACTAACTTATAACATGCCTCTCGTAATGACGCCAGAAGGTACGACACTGATGTTATTCAATCCTTCGCTGGGTCTATCTTCCCGTTCGGACTGGAGGCGCGCAGATGACAGGTGGACAAGCGACTACAAAAGAAGAAAATGGTTTAGCAATCATGGGAAATGCTAACTGAAAAGTCGGTATCTCTTGAGATAAGTGGGTCACGAGCGTAAGAATATCACGTCCGGTTCTTCTTATGTTTTTAGTTAGACCTTAGATCCTTGGTCGGTTTCGGCTTCGTCTTTCTTCAAGCCATAGACAGTAAAAGTGGGAAAGACCGAAAACTCTCGTAAGCCCCGTGAGTCACAACAATCAGAGCCGTTTAGCGGATGTTCTTTCGTTAAAGGGCCCCTCTTGCTAATTCTGCTTTTTATAATACACCTAGCTCCCATACAGAATTATAAGCTTTTGAAATCCCCATCTTTCTCCACTGTCTCGTTTTGTGCCTAGAAATTCTAGCGCTTTTTTAGCCTTGTCGAGTTTTGCCCGTCACACAACGAAACTTTTGCCGGAATCTTCAACGCCCGCTGACAACTCTTTCACACATAAGGATCTCAGAAGTATAGTTTATTACTTCTTTTATTTGCTTAGTTTTCCCACTTTTTAACCACGGCGCGTTCACTTTTCAAATGTTTTGCGCCCAGCCGCCGCGTCGGAGAGCAGGGAGGCTGGAGGTAATCGACAAGCGCTAACAAGAAAATCGCCAATTTCAGGGGGAAAGGAATGGTATATTCGAAAACGTTTTTCCTGATCCATTTTATTGGGAAAAGATCATTTCTAGTAAGAGTTGTGCTTTAAAAAATCGCTCTGTTGACATTTTCTTCCATCGCTCTCCGCAGAATCATCATCAAAGCACGTATTGTTGATTTTTTTTTTCGTTTCGTTTATGATGAGCAACCTGTCTCCATTCAGATTTCCTATTTAATTGGAATAAAAAACAAGCAGGAAACGAATAAATCGCTTTTTTATGGAAAAAAAATGTTGAATTCACGGTTTCGAATCAATTACTGTTCACAGACATTGCCTACTAGCGCCCTCTTGACTTGATTATGAGCGTGTCCGAAAGCTTTGAGACTGTAAATGCTGCATTTAATGCTCCATTTTTATTTTTATTTTCGTCCGAAAGCTCTTACCTTATATCCAGCATTAAATGCAGCATTTACAGCACTAAAAGCTTTCGGACACGTTCTTTATTTCTTCTCTGACACTTCTAATTCCGAAATTTAGCCTTAATCGCCAGCTCCCCAGTTTCTTCTTGAAAATTCAGCGTAAAATTTAGCATCTTCGCTGAATTTTTCGATGAATTTTATGCTGAATTAATGCTGCATTAACTGAGCGAAAATTAAAGTCCGAAAGCGAAATGCTGCATAAAATGCTTTATTAATTCAGCATTGAATTAATTCAGCATTTTCGTTCGTTTCCGAGCTTTCGGACACGCTCTATATAACTCATCTACCGCTCGAAATTGGACAAAATCTAAAAGCTAGGTGGCATTCCGATCGATTTTCAGAGACCCGATTTTAGCAAAGTCACCGGTCTTTCCCGCTATTATTAGTTGAGTTTTTTGCCTTTCCTCCGTAGGTCGGTTAACCTACCTACTTGCCGCTATTGACCGTTTTTTCGTCTCGCCGGTCGGTTCGACTGAGCTCTAAAAAACGGCTTATAAGAAAAAATGGCGTCTTCCAGTCGCAGGCGCCTATCTCTCCAATGCGAATTTTGGATTTCGCGCCGTGCCAAGGGCGAAGGTCGGTTGGATGGAGCTCAGACGTCAGTACACAGGTCGGTTAACCGACCGACGAACGGCGACGAAAAAACAGCTTGTAAGGATTTAGGTTGGTTAACCAAAGAAAGAAAACGGCTTATAGAGAGAAATCTCGCAGGTCGGTTAACTGGATGACGGCAAAAAACGCAACTTTTGTCTTTGCTTCAAGCTTCCACTGATAAAATGTCGAGGGCACTCTGTTTCCGGATATTCGCCAAAAACAAAATGCCTAAATATGTCCATCTTCGTTTCTTTATAATTTCATTCGCAACGGGCTGATTGTTTTTTGCCGGACTTCGGTCGTCAGCAACTTTCTGCGGCCAGCTGATTTTCAACATCCTTCGAAGAAGGATATTTTCAAATCTAAGAACGCGTCCCCAAATTGTTGGTCGAGTTTCCAACATTCATTGTAGTAACAATATAGTTGGTAACAATATAACAATATCAATCAATCAATCAATCAATAAATTTATTACCCGAAATACACACATGGTGTAAACACGGAGTAAATATAAAGAGAAAAAAAGAAGAAGAAAAAGTAAATACAAACATAGACAAAACACCTTCACATCACAACAACTGCAAAAAAAGAAGAAACACACTTAACAACTTCAGGTAACAATTTACAGAAAAGCGCTGAACAAGCTTATTCATCGAATCTAACGACTTCTCAAACCGCAATCTCCGTTCCGTGATGGCTTTGATCGGATATTTTAAGGTAGGGTTAAGTAGGGAGGAGTTGGGTTTGTTTATCAGTATGAGGGCTGATGGTTTGCCGCTCGGTGAAAGAAGAAAGTATATGGGGAAAAAAGAGGAAAGATTGGGTCCTTACTACTATGTGTGGAGAAATGAACGAGGATATATGCCACCTTTTGTGTGATTGTAGAGAGTTACGGGGGAGGGGGGGGGGCTAAGGGAGGAGAATTTCGGGGTGGGGGGAACTGATAAGAAATGGATTATTAAAATGATGGGAAGTAAAGACTTTAAAGAAATAAGAAATATTGGGAAGTTCCTCAGGTTAGCTTTTAAACACAGGAAAGATTTCTTCTGATGGGGAAGTTGTCTTTTTAATGCTAATAAAGTGTTCAGTGTAAATTAAAAATATTAAGAGTGTGTTAGTGTGGATATGCGCATGTAAGACTGTTCACTTTTTGTTCCGTTTTGTTGCATGATGGCCGGATGGCTTTATTGTGCAAAGAAATCATTCATTCATTCATTCATCGAATCTAACGACTTCTCAAACCGCAATCTCCGTTCCGTGATGGCTTTGATCGGATCTGCGATCCCATACAGAGAAACCAGGCGCCGGTTTCTGGCCCACAGACGTAGCACGTTACCACTGAACAGTCAAGATTTAGGAGAAGTGAGTAGGCTATTTATTCCTTCTCTATATCGGCCTCAGTTTGTTGAAGGCGATTGAGGCTTGTCCAGTTTTTCTCTTAATTTTATCAAGCCATTCTCTATCCAGCTATGCACACTTGTGGACCTGCTCGAACAGTTTATCTGGACATCTTGGAGCTTATAAATAGGGGAGCCGGATATTGCCGTTTGACAATCTGACCTCCCAGGCTTTTTTCTCGGACCTTGTCAAGTAGGAGCTGTCTTCGGTTTATTGGTGTTTTCAAATGCCATGTAAACTACCGTGACGGATATATAAAGCCAAGCTTTTCTTTTTCGTATGTCACTCGCAGTCTTCGGTACCATGACTAAAGTATCCGAACCGCATCCGGCCATGGTGTGTGTGTGGGGGGGGGGAGGGGAGTTTGAGGGGTATCCTAGCAGATTAAAGTTAAACTTGATGGGTGGTAGGAGCAGAACGACCTTGAAACAAGAACTTTAAGTCCATATAGCACTTGCAATGGTTGGTACCATCAAGAACAAATAATCAGATACAACTTAGGTCTTTAGTCGCATGCAGCGACAATGAAAATCCCGACAAAATTGAGCGAACCTAGAGGTATACTTTTGATGACTAACTCTTCTTGCCGATGCAAAATCACCCTGTACCTAGCGGAAGAGCCGGAAGCGGTATCACAGCTGCTCCCAAACATCGCCGTGATTGGCTAACACAGGATTGAGTTTGAGTCGTTAGTACTACGTTTTCTCGTTCTTCTCGAGGAGCACTGGCGTGTTTTGGACTTAGTCATATAGAGTACTTACTCTAGCTTTGAGGTGACGTTGATACCCGTTTACTCCTCTTCCGTCTCCGCTCTGGAGCGCGTCCATAGAACCAATCAGCTTTGACTGCTAGATTTCCTCTTCAGCGACTTAACAGCGATATGGCTATTTGTAGAGGTAATGAAACGTGATTTGGCGCGAAGCTAGTAACCTCCGCTCGCTTGCGTCGGGAGTCGGCCGTATTTTACACCGACTCAGCATGTTTCTATGACCGAGATAGGGAGACAGCAGTTCTATCTCGTTATTTGTTCTTGGTAGCATGTATATCAGATAAGGTTCGCGTTCCACGGTCGGATGGCTCTTCCCAGACCCCCCTCTAACTCCCCCAAAGCAAACGATAGTGCTGTCCGTCATGTTCCGTCCAGGTATTTCTCCCCCCCCCCCCCATTCTAACGTAGTGTCCGAGTCCGATCTCAACCTGTAACCTTACAAAAACTGTTATTTTCGAGTGGCACGAACAAACTTATGCACTGTGCGGTTGAGATGCACACTTTAAGGGGGCAAAGTCTATTCGCAAGCAAAGCCCTTGAGGCACAAATGCTCATGGGGAGGCACAAATGATCTGGGCCCTTCGAGAACATGAAAATGAATCGCTTGTAAAAAAAATTTGTGCACTGTGCGCTTGAGATACCCAGTCTGGGGATTCACTGTAAGCAGATCCATTGAGGCACAAGTGACCACGCGCCCTTAGAAATGCATCATTCGGCTACAACAAATTTGTGCACTGTGCGGTTAAGATGCACATTTTAGGAGCCACGATTCATATGTAAGCAAAACCCATAAAGTTTAACCGAAAAGGTCTGAAATAGGACGATCTAGTTGCTCATCACTTATTCACTTAAAGAGGCTTGAAGACCCGACGAAAATGCGCTACTTCGTTCTCCACTATTCACGAATAATCGGTTTTCATATAGTGGAACTTCACTGTCGGATTTCTGGTATCTCTATGCGGTTGTACCTCTGTTGTATGCTTGACGAAACTGTTCACGAAAAATAAGGGTTTACGGAGTCAGCTACCTTCCGCAAGCTGATCACTGGCTACTGAAAAGCCGCGTTTGAATTGAGATTCAAATTTTCCGCGTCATAGTAGAATTTTGCGTTGTGAGGACGGCCGTAGATATTGTGAACGTCATACTAAAGCAAATAGTGAAAAAAACCACTCTTCAACTCCCAGTATTTAAAAATAATTGAATACTTTAAGACTAGGTTCTTTTTTCAACAAATTATTCACTGCGTTGACTGTTTTAAACCTTTTTCGACACCCTTTGACTCGTAGCGAAAACGAGGAAAAAATTTACATAACCGGTTTTCCTGATGGAAAAACTTCTCGCAGACAAACCGTCGACAGCGAGATACGTATCGAACGTAGTAAAACACGGCAAGTGAGAAAACCGACGAGGTTTTGTTAGAGGGGTTAGAATGTATGTACCATAGGAAACTCGGGCCTCCTGGCTTAGAAATGGTTGGAGTGATTACGGAGGTAGGCTGCGTTAGCATTATAGGTAAGGTAAGACATGTCCTTTAAATGATACAGAAAACTTTAACTTTAAAGCAAAACCAATCACGGGCCTTGTGGAACGATTTCGATTTCCAAGAGTATTTGTGTAAGAGTAAATGATCACGAAACCTTGGAGAACAAATCTGTCCGAACGGATGATACGATTCGAGAGACCATCGATGGATGGTAGGAGCAGATGCCCTACATGTGCTTTTTCGAAATAGCATCCAGACACACTGGGAGCAAGGGTCGAAGCGATGTACAATGAATGTCTTTGCACGCGTAGGACCATATGAGTGGAGCGACTGAGATGAAACTTGGGCGGTACAAAACCGTCCTATGCCATACGTTTGGAATTTTGGGTAAGGTTTGACGGCGTACCGAGCATTTCCCGGAAATACAATCTTTAAGACGAACGCGTGATCGTGACTTCAAAGCACACAAAACCACTTTTATTCTTCTTTTGTCTTGCCGCAAGGCTTTAAAAATCCAAACTACCATACGGAAACTCGTAGAGATCACAATACTGTATGTCTTCTAGCCAAATGCTACATATACACAAGTTTCGGTAAACTTGGGCGTGGCTTTAGCGCGGGTCCAACCACACTCTGCTAGTCAGGAAGACGCGCCGGCACGAATTCAACGTGAGTCGAATCCGTTTCTAAATGTAAATGCTTACATATGAGTTCTCGGGAAAAAGCTAATTCTGGGTAAAGCCCAGCAAACCAAACCAAAACAAGGAGACAGAGTAACACATTTGTGCCATTTTTCGTCCACATGTTCAATAAAATGTCAGTGTGACTTTAATATTTGTAGTACCGTATTTAGTATTTATGTTACTCGTGAGTGTTTAAAAGAATGTAATTTTTGTAAAGACAACCAAATTAGCTAGCTAGCAAGTTTTGTCTAATAAACCTTACTTACCTTACTTACTTACTTACTTACTAAAGGTTAGGATACCAAGAACCTACAAGACTAGCAAGAAAACACCGCTGTGGAAACTAGCTTTAAGGCTACAATAGTAAAAGCATTTGCTTAGTCATTTGAGGTTTAATGCAATGATTGAGCGGAGAAAGTATAATTTTAAGCGGGTCTGAAAAAGGAGGATAGACAGGTAGACAGTTTGCCAGGTGACAGAAAGGGGTATATTGGGAGGTCAGAGGGTAAGTCCGGTCCTTATCCATGTCCAATGTGTGGTAGTATGGATGATTTTTTGATTGTGGAAAACGGATACGTCAGCTGAATTTTATTGGAGCTATATTTCGGCCCTTCTTGGCAAGGGTCCTCTTCAGGCTCAAAAGATAAACGACGATACCGAGGCCCGACAAAAGAATGAAGACTTCTGTGTTTTGCCAGATAATTATTTCCAGGATTTTATTTCTTGCGTATAAGAAGAAACCGAAGTCCGCGCCGACAAATGAGTGAACTTTCGCTTTTTTGGTGTTTCCCACAAGTTCGTCTTTCCAACTTGAGCGGTTTTGAGCCTGAAGAGGACCCTTGCCAAGAAGGGCCGAAACATAGCTCCAATAAAATTCAGCTGACGTATCCGTTTTCCACAATCAAATATGATTCGCAGTCAGCTTGGGCTGAAGGAATATTTATAGTATGGATGATCACTTAAAACGTTTGTTGTGTGAATGCGAAAGTTTGCGTGAACTAACGTTATCAATTTTCGGAGTGAAAAGAAGGGGAGTGGATGAAGAATGGATGTGTAGCGTAATGGGGAATAATTTTTTTGGAAATATTAAACAGTTGGTGACGTTCTCAGGGTAGTCTTAGCACATAGGGATAGGTGTCTATGGGGGTATTATTTTGTGTGTGTTGATGTCTATTTCCATGGATCTGCATCATCGTTGGCTCTTAGCGCAAATAAAATCTTATCTTATCTTATTTTATCAAGTTGAACAGAGAGCTAAAATCCACATACCTTGAAAGTCCTAGGTTCCCATACGGACAAATCTGCAAGAACCTTCGAGTTTAACTGTATATGACATCTTCCAAGACCAGTAACTACGGCTTCATAAGACGATCCAAATTCAGCACTGCCAGCATGAATCCTGTCAATCCAGCGCTGGAAAAAAAAGCTTTAAAGTTCACTGACGAGCTTATCGGTCCAATTTTCCACCACGGAACACCAGACCAAATGTTCCGATGCGACCGCAAACGGGAATATTTACTTGACTTCATCCAGACAATCAGGTCTTGTAGATTTCCGGTCTTAGCCAGATATTGCAAACACGTTATTTGTCCCCTCGTACAGAGTTTATATGGGTGCACGCCCCTACATAGACACGACTCTACGTAGACACGTCAGTAACTGGACAGAATCCGACGCTACATGGACAAAATTCCGATTACGTGGACAAAAAAAACGACACTACGTGGACACGACGGTACATCGAACGATGCTACTGAGACACGACGGTGCCTAGAACGACACTACGTAGATACGACGGTGAATCGGACGACACTACTTAGACACGACGGTACATCGAACGACACTACGTAGACACGCCAGTACGTCGAACAACGCTACATGGATATGTCACTAAGAGAACAAAATCAGACACTACGTCGAAAATCAAAAAGAATCTACGTAGTGTCGGTACTCATACCGTCGTGACCATGTAGTGTCGGTACTTGTACCGTCGTATCCATGCAGTGTCGGTCTTCGTTCCGTCGTGTCCCTGTAGGGACGTGTTCATGTACTGACGGTTTTTTCGTTTCGATGTAGTGTCGTGTCTTCGTAGTGTGTTGTCTACGTAGGGACATCATCCCGTTTATATCCGATTCTGACCGTACATTTACCGGGTAGTAAAGCAAAGCGGATAGATGGATTCAGTCTTATTGTCTTTATAACGATGGGAACAACCTAAAGGAGATTTACATTAACTTATTTACAAATAGTGAAAGTAGCATATAAATATTCCTTCAGCCCAAGCTTACTGCGAATTATAGTTGACTGCGCAAAACGGATACGTCAGCTGAATTTCTCCAGAAAAGTATCAGCTATTTATAGTTGCTAAATCTTTATCTATTTTAGCACAGGTTCACTTCTCTGGCACTGAGCCCGGGGAAAACCCCTGTCAAGAACGGCCGAAACATCGCTCAAATAAATTCAGCTGACGTATCCGTTTAGCACAGTCAAATAGTGAAAGTGCTGTTTTTTCGCGGGTTACGTTCAAACGTCTGATCCGCTAAGAAAATTAAGAACAGATATGGATTTAGCATGCGTCCTTACCCCAATTTAAAGCTCTAAACGACTCCAGAAATAACCTTCACCTCCATTGAATTTCTGGTTTTGCCAGATCCGGACAAATTCCTTGTCCGGCGAAAATTTACTCTGTCTCCTTGTTTTGGTTTTTACCGTTTTTGGTTTCAACTGCGAACGCGTACGATTGTTCATTGGTGCATCAGGTGGGAGGATAGTTCGGTGTTGGACAGATGCAAGGATTTTACACCCAAACTTAAGAATTAGTATGTTACGACGTTCATGCAGTGAGGGGAGGGATAATTCAGTTAGAAGAGACCCATATGAGCCAGAAGTCACTTGCCGACCCAGTATAACTGAGACTGCTCTCTTCTGTACACGTTCAATCTCGTCAGACACGTAGGTTGTATTTTGGGCGAAAGGGCCCCATAAGGGGCATGCGTACTCGATTACAGGTCTTACGTAACACAAGTACGCAGCCTTCAGACTATCACGGTCGCAACCAAACTGCCTCATCTGTATGAGCGTTTGGAGTGATGCATTTCCAGATTTTATTACAGTCTGAATGTGATCAATAAATGAACAGTCACTCGACAGGGTGATCCCTAGAATTTTTGCTGACGATACTACAGGGAAAGGTACATCGGGACATAAGAAGTCTCTTTTTAGCGGGTTGAACCGTAGGACCTGTGACTTTTTTACATTTAGACTAAGATCGTACTCAGTGCACTGATCAAAAAAAGACTGAAATAGGTCGTCCACGAATTGTGGCTCAGCGACTCCATTCACGACAAGGTACTTTAAAATAAATGACAGGTCATCCACAAACTTAAATCGCTCTTCAAATGATGAAAGCAGAAAGTTGATCAGGCATATGAAAATAAAGCCTGCGAGCTTCGTGCCCTGGGGGGCACCGCAAGTGAGCTTAGTCCACTCAGAGCACACATCACCATCGAAAAGGGGGAAAACGCGCTGCATTCGGTCCTTCAGAAAGTCCATGACAAGCGTGAGCACTCGCTTTTGGGCTCCCATCAACTTCGCGTTTTTTTAGGCACAAAGGTGGTTTATTAAGTCAAAGGCCTTACGAAAATGAACAAGGGACAAATCCACGAAAGTACTTCCCTTATCGAGCCATCTCACGATAATGTCAAACAGCCGGACTAGATAAACTGTGGTATTGCAACCCTTCAGGCCTCCGTACTGGTGAGCGTCGATTTTTGATTTGGTTTGAGCCATAAGTCTTTTTAGAACGAAGGATTCCGTCACTTTTGCCATCGCAGGCGTGATCGAAATGGGACGTAGCTGATCAGATGAGGTCGGCGCTTTGGTTTTGGGTATAACTCGAACGGGGGGTATAACTTGCGACTTCGGCTAAAACTCACTTCGCTTTCCAGAGCAGTTCTCGCGCTCCGCTGGTTTCCGCCAGTAACTTGGAAAGCGAATCCACTTCGCGAGTGGAAAGTGAAGGTGCAACTCAGGCGCAAAAACTTTCCGTCTGTTCTTGCCCTCGGCAGATTCTCGCTTTGCTTTTCGGAAAGCGAACCCAAGAGATCGCCAGAATCGCCCTTTAATTGTTCGAAGACGTTTCAGCGGAAGCTCAGATTTGGCTACACAGCAAAAGCATGAAAACGACTATATCCGTTGTGAGGTCCGATGAATGTCAGTTGCAGAAAAAAAGAAAAACAAAGCTGATTTATTAAAATAAATAGTTTTGGATGGAAAACTGAAAATTGGCGGACTGGTAATGGCGGATATTTGTAGAAGAAAAGATGATGGAATTGTATCACATCTCAGTTCTGCTTTAAACACACACACACACAATCAGCTACTATTTCTGAAAATTGTTTACTTCAAGAACGAGTAAGGGCAATGCATTACTTTAAACAGTTCGGGAACCTTAAGGAAACGTCTACCTCTCATTACCTTGTGAGTTTACTTGATTTAATTTATAAAAATCTTGAAAACCCTGATACATGGTTAAATCTTCTATTAATTGATCTCCAGAAAGCTTTTGACCTTATTGATCATAATATTCTTGTTGAAAAGTTGCTTTCAGAGTTTAAAGTTAGTCTTTTTTGATAAAAATTTTAGTTTCTTTTTTGACAAATCGATCACAAATTGTCAAATATAATAATGTTTTTTCTGAGCCCCTCCCTATTTTTTGTGGTGTTCCCCAAGGTACTTTACTAGGTCCGATTTTATTCTTAATTATGATAAATAGTCTTATTTCTGAGTACCCTGACCGATGGAAATATGTTGACGACCTCTCCGCTCTTGAGGTTTGCCGGCGAAACATCAAGAGCTCAGCAATGACCATTCTGGATGACATTACCCAGGAAGATGCTCTGTCGCAAATGAAAGTCAACTCCAAGAAATCTTCAATTATGACAATTAGCTTTTTAAAATCTACACCAGCCTTTCTTGACCCCATTCCCCCAGAAATCTCCGTTAAAAAAATTAAACTACTCGGAGTTACTTTAACCAATGATTTAAAATTGGATGCCCACATCAAAAATATTTTAAAACAAGCCTCCCCATGTATTGCCGTTTTGAAACTACTTATAAAATTTTCTTGCCCTTCTAAGATCTCCTCCAAATTTACATTAGGTTTATCAGACCTATTCTTGAATACGCTTGTCCTGTTTGGCACTTCGGGCTCTCTTCAGAACACACATACCGTATCGAGAACATTCAAAAAAGGGCCCTCACGATTATAAACGGGGAGGGTAAAGTGCCTTACCTACTAAAAAGATTCAATCTGGCTACCCTGGAAGAGAGACGAACCCGCCTTAGCATCGATTTCGGTATTAAAACCCTATCTGTTCCCCGTTTACGTAATATTCTCCCACCCCCCTATTCTCCAATACGTATTAGACCCCAGCGAGAGAAATCCCAGAAAATCCCCAGACTAGCCCCTGTGGCCCCTCTTCATGAAAGATATAGAAGGAGTTTTGTTCCAGCATTTGTTGAGTTGTACAACAACCAATAAGTTAGTCCCTTTTAACGTTTTTGTTTTTGTTTTTATTATTTGTTACAAAGTGTTCATTTTATATGACAAAAAGGTCAATTTCGGCGGTAACGCTGTGACAGGTACTTTTGAAAAATAAAATTTTATTCTATTCTTCTATTCTATCTAGATCAGATGCACAAACAGCAAGTCTTATTCATTTTTTGAAGCAGAAACGTCGATCAGTCAATAATTTTAATTCAAAACCAAAGCCAGGCACAGCCGTGAAGTAGCTCAGGAAATAGATATACATACTTTAAAAGTCCTAAAAGTCATACACAATTTACGCCTTTAGTGATAAGTCGGTATTACCAGAGTTAAGATGGGATGAGGTGACAAAGCTCTTCTTACTTCTCTGGCTCTCCTCGCACAACTCAAGAAAAATTCGCGGCGGTTGGCCGAAGTATCCTTACACGCCTTCCTTTATCGGGGCGCAAACACGGGAGAGAATGTCGCAATTTTTTGAAGTCTCCAGTAGCTTTGGAGAACGATTCGAAAAGGTTTCTAGTTGCGGTGTTCAAGGTTAACAAATGAGTCCGGCTCAAATGAACAAACTACCTCATAGTGTTACCAGCTCCTTGAGCTAATGGTGAGCTCACTTATCCCTTGGAACTTGTAGCTGAGAGAAAATGGATCTTACCCTCTTCGCAACTCGTTTCTTCAGTATTCTTGACTTAGTAGCATATGCCAAAGCTCTGTGAACATATTTGATTGCAATGGAGTAGCAATTTCTTTTTCTGCCAACAAAATGCTAAAAGAAGAAATAAAGACAGATCAATTGTAGCTGCTCTTTATATAACAGAATATAAAAAAACAAGATAATATTCTTGCTCATCAGCAAAGAACGAGTAGAAAGTTGAAGTCTTCCAGTGGTGTGGTTCCCCAATGTGCTTGACCTGGCCTTCGAAAGTGCTTGCCAAAATCTGATTTTCCCACTGTGAACCGAAGAGGTTATTACTCGTGTTATTTCTCTTTACTTCCGAGTTCCCGCGATGGACCTTTCGTTGCTGGTTCAATGTCGATACTCTGACCGAGAGCTAACCCCGACTTGCGAACATAACGGTAGCGTGCGAACGGGGGAATCGTTCAACTCTTCAAAGGCGTATTTGGGATCGTAGTCTTTCGTTTGGTGGTTCGAGCTGACTTACTGTATTGATACTTGGCAATCACAAAAAGGTTCACTTTCAAAAGCTTTCTCTCGGCTTATTTCTAATTCGCATCTCCTTCGCCTCTCGTACGTATCTGTTTCTAAAACCGCTCTCCAGTTCCTGCTTCCACCACCACCACTTCCGTTAGCTTGCACAATCGCGGTTCTTCCAAAACCCTCAGAAACCACGATGCTTTACCAAAATCTATGTTTTTAGCAGGATATTCAAAACCACCATTTCCAGGAAGTTCCACCCAAAATCTACGTTTCCAAGGGGAAATGGAATATTCTTTTACGTCTTTTATATTTTCTGAACTACGAATAAAACGCTTCCGATAATTAATTATTAATGACCAACCCAATGTAACACTCCTTCCTTCCCTGAAAAGTTTTGTCTCCGACAAAACAGAACCACGTCAAAACTTGATATCTTCTACTTAGCTTTCTACTGCTTAAGCTTCATTTTGATTTCAATTATTTTTAACTCTACCAATCGGTCAGTCTGTTTAACCTTAGGTTACAACAGGACAACCTAGTTGCAGTATCGGCTTTGTAAAAATAAGATTCTTAATTCTTAACAGCCTCAACTCTTGCTTTGCCTGAGGGTTCTCATAGCGGTGACTACCGGGTTTTATGGACCCGAAGTCGGTGCTCCAGCACTACTAGCTGTCTACTCTCCTGGCAAAGCGTAATATTTTATAAAATATTCAAAACAATAAAATAAATTCTACATCCCTCCCCCCTTTCGAAAAATCTCGTTCGGGGTAGGGTTTATTTTTATTTCGACGAAATCAAGTTTTGATTCTCCGATCTCAACTACCAACAAAGAAGAATTAGTATCACAAACGTCTGGTCACTCCATTTTACTTTATAAGTTTAGTAGATGTAATGAGATATATAGCAAAATCGACACAATTACTTTTTAAAATATCAACTATTTGGAATAGTTTGCTTTCGAACCAACCTCCCAGAATTAAAGAAGGAATAAACTTTTTCCCTTTTAAAGTTCTACTTAAACCATGTGCAACCTTGGAAGCTGTGGTCACGATGCAAGGAACGAGAACTACATTACCACGATTCTGAAATTCGCCTTGCCAAAGCTGTTGTCAAATTTACAATCATCAATATCTAATTTCGTATTCTCCTCCATTGGCTCTTGATACTCGGCCATGATGATGAACTCTCCTTGCGGTCATCTTCCATGACCTCTATGCCAGCGTAGCTGAATGAGTTTGCAACGACGTTTCTTTATACAACCAGATGTCAGCTCCTGCAACAAATGAGCACGTTAGCAGACAATAAAAGCCGGCTAGTAAGACTTCACTAGCCGTTGGCTAGAATCGGCTGTCCTCTGACGCCCGATTTTAGCCATAAGGGACTGCATAATAGTTGGCTGGCGTTTGGCCATTATAATGGTATGGCCATTTCGATAATTTCGCTGGATAAATAGTTTCGCTTATATACATGCTTCTGTACACACAGGCGTCTTTAGAAGTTGGCTTACTCTTAGCCGTTAGAACTGTATGGCAATTTTGACAAATATGTCACAGATGAAGTTCATACTTCATACGCAATTTCTTAATATACGTTGTCGTAACCTCTTATTTTCATTAGGCTTGTTGTTGTGAGTGACATATGATTCGAGGTCTCAAAATGGTACAGTCGCACTATGTTGTTTCGGGTAGTGGCAGAATTTCGATTAACTGCTTAGTTGCAGTCACCTTGGTACGGTTCTAAACAGTTGTTCTTATTCTACCTGGGAGTGTGCGACAAAATGTCAATGGTTGGTCAACAGATACTTGTACTTTTAGATCGATAGACGTCTGTGCCGCGATGACGTAATCAATCCAAGGACGCCATAAAAACGCACTTTGACATGAAATAGTAATAAAATTGATTTATAGCTACGTTTCTCCTGGGTTCTTTATTAAGAACCTCTGGCGGTGCAGGCAACTCCTCGTCCACATACAGGTTGACTCCCAATCCAATGAGGGGTGGTGATTCAGCTTGTCCGTCTTTCTCCGTAGTGTATGTGGACGGTGTCTTTCCTCCTCCACGCCTTACAACGGCGACACACTGATAATCCTTGGATTCACTTCTACTTTAAATTAAAATCTGTAAAATAGTAAACGCATTATATCTAAAACAGCTGTGTAACCGCTTACTTCGCGATATTCTCACGTCTTCTCTGTATTTGATCCTTTGTGATGAAAATATTTCTGCTTCATTCAGCCGCATTATTTTTGGTTCGATGTTCCCGAATTGTACTTTCCAGGAACAAATCTTATCTGCGTCTCCAGTTTTCGACATTATTCTCTCAGCAAAATTTAGAATTGAATTATTCTTCAATTCTTTTAGATCGTCCCACATTAAGCGGAGGTCCAGTTTCTTACTCTGAGTAAATTTGTCTTTCCCGTCGCTCAATTTCAAAATTTGATTTTTCCGTTTGGACATTAAAATCAAACTTTCGTCTATTTCTAGGGTAAACCATAGATCAAAAATTCCCCTAGTAGGTACAGGAAAAATGCGAAATAGTTCAAAATCTTGTGTTGCGTCTTTCAATGGTATTTTCAAAGCCACCTGCAATCGCTCTTCTACCAAGCTAAAAGAAGAATCAAGCAAAAACGAATACCAAACAAAAGGATTAATCGGTTCTACGTTTTCTGCTTATTCGTAAAGACCCTTTGAACGGACCAATTTCTCAACCTGCTCAAGAAGTATCTTTAAATCTTTTGGGGGAACCAGTAGTTTGGGAACTTTCTTTGCTTCTAACACGGATATCGCTCTCTCAACTTCTAAGAAATAATCAACCAGGACCTGCAAATGTGATCCCGTTTCAAACATTGCGGAAGACAAATAGGCTGTTTCTAGAGCCAAAGTTACATTAACTTGCCGTTCATCTAGTTGGATAAGGGTTCGTTCCACTTTCCCAATTCCCTCCAAAATCTCTGATAATGTCCAGTTCAGGCTTGACATACGATTTTCTAGATTCCACAGTGAACTTTGAGTGGTTGAATCGTGGAACAATTCAGCCATTCTGATTTTATCACGCGTGGTTTGAAGAACTGAATTATCGTCCAAAACCAATTCAAGTTTTTGTTTTAATTGATTTGCTACGTTAAATACGGACTCTGAGCTTTCGGAGGTCAAACCTGAAAAGACGGTCGTTCGTTCCCTAACCATATGCAAAACTGAATTCTTATAGCGGTCCATAGCGTAAATTTTAGCCAAAATCGAATTTTCATAATTCTTTGCAATACTTTCAAAAAGTCTCGCGGAATAAACTGATTTACGCTTGAATAGTGGTTTTATTGCCGCCGAATATCTTTCCGCACGTTCACTCAACAGCTGATATGTCGACTGCAAGTGTCCTAACTCGACATCGAGGTATACTGTCCATTCCGAAATAGTCACTGTTACTCCCACGGTCTTATGAATTAAAGCGCCATCGACTAGCGAAAATGTCCTACCATTTTGAGTTGTGAGGTGATTTTCTGAGTCTTCAGCCAATGCTGCTACTGCAAGAACGAGTAGGAATCCACTGTTCATTTTTTTTGGTTTTGAGCAACGATACACCTACAGTAAAAATATTATGCGCATTCATATTTAAACTCTGGGCTTATCACTGTTTTAAATCTTATCCCAATCGATTAAATTTTCGGGTCTGAATTTAGGATACATAGTTCGCAGTCCGCTTAATTCCGAGGTCTTAAACATTCCTGCTGGACAGTAGACTGTTTTTATCCACGGTTCCACACTTTCTACTACCTCACTAACTTGTGAAGTAACTCTGAGAATCCACTTAATACCACTATTCTGGACAGTTCCCACTATTTCATTTCTTTTGCTATGCCCTGAAAAATAGGATGCAATCTGTTCCGCTGAAATTTTTACGCTATTTCCCACTAAAACTTTCAGTTCCCTAATCAGTTCCCTGTCAGGAGTGAAGGAAGGGCTACTTATCAGATTGATTATGAGCGTCAGTACGCACTCCTTAGCGAAATTCTCGGATACCCGTTCATCCTTTCCTCCTGCCAGAAAATCCCGGTATGACTTGAAATCACTTATGTACGTTACGATTTCTTTCATTTGTTCTGAAATAAGGGAACGCAAATAAGGCGCAATTATGCTAGCAACTTCCAAAGCAACACATAAACGGCAGTCTTACAAAGTATTTCTATGAATTACCATCCCCTTATTTTTATTTTTATTTTTATCCCTGCGCAGCAACTACTTCTTTAACTTATTATTAATTTACCCATCAAATAAAAGCAAAACAAAACTAAATTATACTCTACTTATTGGCTACGCACCTCCTCCACTCAGCAACGTTAATTTTTCTACTTTTTACCCCATTACTCTTTTAACGTCACTTACACTTCTATAAATTCACCCAATGATTTTATACCAAACCTCCCCTTTGATCTTAATCCCCCCCTTTTGCTTTTAAACTCCCAAATTTTTTTTTTATAATTTGAAAATCTTTATTATGCCAATAACTTTTTCTCCGCATCCCCAGCAGAGCTCCCACTTTTCCCCTTCCTCCCCCCAATTGTTTTCAATCGACGTATACGTCGTCGAACTGTGGCAGACCAAACAGTTCGCCCACATGTTTGCCACGTAAACTGCCCCATGGCAGTCGGGGCATGTGCCCTTTCCTGCAAAATTTGGCGTCATGACGCCTTTGCAGTGGGGACACATCCCCTTCTTGTAACTTGAATTCATAGTTTTCTCCATTCTGAAAGGAAATGACCCTTGGTAGCTAAGTGATCACATTAATAAGGAAAAGATCATATTGACAATAATAAAGCAGCAGGGTTTAGCGCGGTACATTATCTCATGATACACTGATAACAAGCAGCAAAATGGCGTGTCGAATAACAATAAATCAAAGCTGACTGCGGTGCATAAAACAAGCGGAACACAAATTTCTTATCCAAGATTTGGTAGAATTTCACTGTGTATGGATTCTATCGCTCCCCGAAATGGATGGCCCGAAAACACTATTTCCATAAGGCTTTTACACTGTGGACATCGAAGGCTGTATAGCTCATCTGTCTCTAATACCCGGCGCCGGTAGTGTTCCTCATAATTAGAGATACATGGGCCACAAAACCAATGTCCACACTCTTTCCCTATTGCTGGGTCTTCAACCACTTCTAAACAAATGCTACACTGCAGTGTTTCTGATAATTTTTGTCGTGCCTCTGCACGATCCCTTCTAAGTAGTTCGACTTCCAATTTTCGCTGATTGTTAATCTCTCTAGCGAATTTTAACATGCTCATCTGTCCAATGAGCATTTCCTGCGTGTCCAAAAGTACATCTTGCACGTCTGCCAGATGACCTTTGATTATCCCTATTTCTCTGTCCTTACTTTCTATCTTTTTCAACAGAGACTTATTATGAATTTCCACTTTTTCTTTCTCGTCCTTCAATTCAGTCTGTTTGTTCGTGGCTATTGCCAATAGGAGTCTATTGTGTGCATTATCTAGCCTTTCCATTTTAAGTGCGATTTCGGCCTCCTTCTTCTCCATTTCGGTAGAATCCAATTTTTGTTTAAGCATTTCCAAACTTTCGTCCATTCTGTAATAAAACGGATACTGAATACTACTTTTTTTGTAATAAAAAAAAAAAACTATTTCTGGTAAAATGGAAAATATGGATTATTTTCTATATGTTTCAGGTAAGTATGGAATTCCGGGTTTATCATACCCGAACCTATCCGGGGGACGACTTTCTCTTGACGTTTGTCTGGAGCCCCTGGTGGCCAGATCAAACCTAACACCTTGGAGTGCGGCCCTGCGCGCATTTTGAGTACGGAGCCTTAAAGCTTCTGACCTAGCCGTAGGATGGCTCAGAGCTCTGTCACGAATCAAAGTTGGTGGTGGACTACTAAGGTCAATAGGGCACTCCGACACTGGATGGTCGGATTCCAGTTCTCCGAACGGTCCCCTCAATTCAGGCATACTCCCAGAACAATTACCCTCATTATTGACCCTAACGCCGGGTTCTAACTCGAGTCCGGACTGACCCGAGTCTTTACCAGAACCTTCGTCCTGAGGGCTTGTCCCTCCGGCTTCTTGTAATCGTGGCACTTTACTATTACGAGACTGAGGTGTCTCGATCACCGTCTGATTAGGTGATTCTTCTTCCGGTCGGACAGGGGAAAATTTAGGGGACCCGTCAACCCGTGAACTGGACTGGGGAAAGTTAATAACCCCGGATGGACCCTCAATATTAACAGGATCACTACGCTGATCCGGAACAACTGGGCTCTCGAACTGGAGGCGATAGTTAGGTGGATCTAGTGACGGTAACCAAGCACCCTCCAGATTTTCGTAGTAATCACGAGATGGCGTGATACCTGGCCTTGACATTGGTTCCTCGCCAAAAGTTGGCGTGGAGCATCTAATTCTCGCCGGTGTGAAAAGCTCTCTTTTCACTAGTGCGTCATCTAGTGACTCACTCTCGAAACTTGAAGAACTTCCTAAACCTTGACGCCGAAGAGGCGTTTCTGTGTAGGGGTCATCCCAAGCCATATCTTCAGAACCCACCGAATAACGTCGTTTACAGTCCCCATGTTCATTTGGTTGATCGGTGTGATACGGTTGTAATGTTAAAGGGCGGGTCAATAGGGGAATTTTACGAAATTTTTGAAAATCCTCACCCGGTTCAGAACCCAAGACCGGCGATTCCGGTCTAGAAGTAAAATTACCCGTGCCGATATCATACATTTCCTCAGTAAGCAGGTTTGGTGGATCGCAACCTGAAATAGCTTTCTGAGCCGAAGGTGTGTTGTCCCACCAAGTAACTGTTTTCCCGGTGCGCGAACTTTCAGGTTTACCCCCGGCCGGTTCTTTTGCGAGAGTGGGTAACGGAAGAATAGTGGGCGGGGATAACGGATCAGTAGTGGGCGGGGATAACGGGAGATTTATGGGTGTGGGTAGCGGAATTTCGTCAAAATCAGGGGGTATGATCAGTTCATCCTGGACGACGTCTTTTTCCCACAAACTCCTGGGAACGTACGTCTTCAAACGATTATAATGGACAACTTCCACCCGTCCGTCTGATAGTCGTGTGATTTCAAAATTTAACCCATTCTCTAAAATTGCCGATACCCGGTACGGTCCCGCCCATCGTATTTTGTCTAATTTTCGTAGCCGCGCGTCGGGTGGAGTATGCAACAGGACGAGAACACCCACCTTTATAGGTTTCTGATTCTCATTTCTGTTGTAATAAAACCGTTGCCTCTCCCGAGCAATGTCAGAGTTTTCTCTGATCATTTGGTACGCAGTTCTTTGTCGGGTAATCATCTCTGATTTGTAATCGGTGTCCAGATTATAATAAACTCTACTGTTTATGACAGTGTCCGTCGGGAAACGGACGTCGCGAAGGAACATAGCATAGAACGGATTATCTGAGATGGATTCATGAAAAGCCGTATTCATAGCAAACTGGACATAACGAAGTTGATCCTCCCAATCAGAGTGTCCCCTATCTTTGACATAAAGGCTTAAAATGTTTGCAATATCCCTATTCCGTCTTTCTACCGCCCCGTTACACATTGGATGGTAAGCAGATGTACGAAGCTGCTTAATGTCTAGAAGTTCAAGGATGCCTTTGAATACCGCATTTATGAATTCTGAACCCTGGTCGCTAATTAAACGTTCACACGCTCCGTAAACCAGAATGAAATTCTCGACGAACGCTCTGGCAACAGCTTTTGCTGTTTTATCCGCTATGGCCGTAAGAACAATGTATTTCGTGAAGTGATCAGTGATAACGACTATATACTTTGATCCTTGCCTGGACACAGGTAAGGGACCTAGTAAATCAATGCCTACCATATCGAGTGGTCTCGATGATTCGGGAATGGTGCCCAAAGGTGCCCTAGGTAAATGGTTAAGACCTTTTCGTTGACAGCAGTCAAGGCAACACTGAACGTATTGTTTGACAACGTTGTACATGTTTCTGAAGTAAAAACGGTTGCGCACGCGTTCATATGTCTTGAGGAACCCAAAATGACCCGATATTTTAGAATCATGGCAATCAAATAGCACTTCCGGAATAAGCGAGCGGGGTAAAACCGGTACTACCCGCAGATCCGATCTACGGCAGTTTTGATACGGGGTGTAAACGTAACAAAGTAAGCCATCATCTAGTACAAAATTTTCGATTTCGCGCAAAACTTGATTTTCGATTTGAGAGGGCAACTCACTACCATGCTGAAGGTAGTTACGTACCGCAGACGAAAACCCGTCTTTCCCTTGTAAATTACGCATTTCCTGTGAAGAGAACTGGCTGTCCGCCCCTGGTACCACGGCCATTATATCGAGATTTGAATCAGCCGTCGGAAGGCGACTGAGTGCGTCTGCGACAACGTTTTGGGCCCCCGGAATGTGTGTAATCTCAAAATCGTACCCCTGCAGTTCCATCTGCATTCTAGCCCACTTCCCGGTGAGATCCTTCCCTGTGCTCTTCATCAACCACTGAAGAGGCTTATGATCTGAGGCGACAATGAATTTTCTACCAAGCAAGTAAGGGCGAAACGACCTAATGCAGTGCGTAATGGCTAAGGCCTCCTTCTGAACCGCGGCGTGTTTTACCTCTGCGTCATTGAACGTACGTGATGTATACTGCAAGACCTTTTGTACCCCATTTTGAATTTGTGTCAAAAATCCCCCACACGCCTTGTTGCTGGCATCGCAATAAATTTTCATCGGATTTGCTGTTCGACTAAGATCTGGAAGACCAAGGATAGGTTCTTCCAATAATTTAGACCGAAGCTGTTCAAAAGCCTTCTTTTCTTCATCACCGAAAACAAAAGATACCTCCTTTTTCGTGAGTTTAATAAGAGGCGACGCTATGGCCGAAAATTGGGGAACAAATTTCCGGAAATATGAGAATAGACCTATGCAGGATCGCAATTCACTGACGTCTTTCGGATACGCGAGGTCACGTACGGCACTTAACTTATTAGGATCGGGACGAATTCCATTTTTATCGACACGGTGACCCAAGAAAATAACTTCTTCCTTGAAAAAATCACATTTCCGCGCTTTCAACTTCAAACCAGCTTTGCGAAAAGCTGCAAAAACTTTAGTCAACAAAATCATGTGTGAATCGTCGTCATCGGAGGCGTTTATCACGTCATCGAGATAAACGGCGACCCCTTCATCAAACAGATGTTTTAAAATTCGATGCATAATTCTACTATAAGCGGCGGGTGCGTTTTTTAGACCAAACGCGAGTTTCGCATATACGAATTGCTCGTAGCCGGGAGCTGAAAATCCTGTATATTTTCGACTTTCCGGGTCAACTGTCATCTGCCAATAGCCACTTAAACAGTCGAGAACAGAAAAAATCTTTTTACCATGCAGTTTGTCTAAAATAGCAGCAATATGGGGAAGGGGAAACTCATCGCTGACAGTCACATCATTCAGTCGACGAAAATCTGTAACGGCCCGATAAGATCCATCCTTTTTCCCTACTAACAGCAGTGGAGCCAGCCACGGTGAAGCTGCTGGCTCTATGACTTTACAGGCCAACATACGGTCTATTTCTGCCTTTGCAATTGGTTCTAGGTGGACTGGGATGCGATAAGGATGGATTTTCTGTGGGGGAGCATTACCAACGTCAATTACAAACGGCTCAATATTACAAGTGCCCAAATCAAAATCGTTTTTCGCAAACACGTCATGATTATCAATAAGAAGTTTCTCAACATTTTGTTTTCGGATTGGGTTCTTTGCAAGATGATCTAATTTGAACATTTTAAGAAACCCATCCACTTCATTGTTCGGCAGTAAACCAGAACCCGAAATGACCTCTGTGGGTTTCAATGTTTCAGAAATACTCATGCAAACGTTTTCTTCCGGAACCCAAGCTTCGGCATTTGCCATGTAGAACCGGGGAATTTTCAAAGTTTTATCCGAATAGTTCTCTATGAACACCTGAAACATGCCATCCTGAGTAGTTACAAGCTGTTCCGGTAGGACTAAGTCTGGGAATCTTTCGCTCATTTCTTTTGTAGGTGAAACCAAAAATAAACCGTCCGTATCTATTGGCCCCCTACTAGTAGATAACACGCACCGCTTACTGGTCTTGGCATTAACACTAGCCCTAGACACAAGTTGAAGCCTATATATGCGTTTCGGCGATTTCGCCGATTCGACCTCCGGTTTTCCTAACCCAATTTCTGATTTTAAACCATCACTTTCATTGATAGGAGGTGGACAAGGGTAGCTGGGATGGGGTAAATTAACTACAGGACTAACGGAGGAACAAGGAATCGACTGTGGACCACAGGACTGGCTTCGAGCAAAACAACAATTTGGTTTCATTTGTTCTTTAAGGTTGACCAGATTTGCCGACGGGTCAGAAAATTCACAAACAGACCGCAGACTTTCCCCGTTAGAGCCTCTACGGATTAATTTGTCATTCTTAGCATCAATTAATAGGTCATTTTTCTTCAAGAATCCATAACCTAATATCATCGGCATTTTCAATTTGTCACTTATCAAAAACGTCTCAAAGTATTCATGTTCGTCAATATTAACATTCTCTGAAATACTCCCGATAATTTCCATGGAATGACCGGTAGCACTGCTAACATCATTATAGTTTTTAACTATCTTTGACCTAACTAAATCGGGTAACTGCAAAAACATATCGTAACTTAAAAGCGATATCGAGGCGCCACTATCGGCAAGCGCGCGTACAGAGACACCACACACAGAAGCATTAACATACGGCAAAACTTTACAATTTACTCCACTGCAATTAGCAAAATACGACGCTATAAAATTTTCTCCCATAATTTTAGTCGAACGATAAGGGACGGGATGCGCATCAGAATTTACCGAAACGTGACGAAGTGCGCGTCCCCTTACAAGTTTAAACGACTGAAGTTTTCAGCTAGATGGCATTCCCTTGAGAAATGTCCCGGTTTCCCACATTTAAAACATTCCTTGGGACGAGGACCGGCAGATTGGCTGCGACATTGTCTTGCCAAATGCCCTACTCTTTGACAACTATAGCAACGCATGGTACGGGGTGCGCGACATTCCCGAGCAAAATGACCGGTTTTGTTGCAGTTGAAACAATTCTTATTCGAACCGCCAGGTTTCCGGGACTCGGACCTCCCATAGGAACCTTCCCGAACCCCTCTCATGTCACGAGATCTACCCCTGAAGCTGCTTATGTCATTTGACAGTCGGTTACTTTGTGACGGTTCCCGACGGCGAAACGTTGGGCGACTTGAACGCCGGAAAATAGTGCCGTCGGTACGCTTATCTGGTATGTTTTCTGAGACCCTGCCATCTCGTGTGGCTCCATTTGCTAGTATACTAGGCCTAGTTTCGACTGAAGCGGGAGCAATATTAGAAAGCACATGAGGCGACTTGGCTTTAGCAAATTCACGTGCACGAAAATCGTTTATCAAAAACTGTGTGGCTTCCTCAAAATCTTTGGGACACTTCGCGACCACCCGCATTCCTAGTTGAGGGGAAAGGCTGTCTAGGAGGAGGTTTTTCAAAAGATTTGAATAGCCATCAAAGCTTCCTTCGGTTGCCGACGGAACTTGATCCAAACCCATAAGTTTCAAAGTTTTTAATTTCAATTTTTCGAAAAACGGAAACGGATCTTCGCCATCCTCCAGACGAAGAGTTTCGTGGACCAACCGTGCCCTAAGGGACGTGTGTTCAAACTGCCTGGCAAGGGCTTTCTTCAAATCATCGAATGACTCAAATTTCGCGTGACTGGTTAGGAAATTAGCCGCCTGACCTGTCGTTTTCATGAATGCCAACCGGATAAGTTCATCGCTCTGAATAGACTTATCCCAGAATTTTAAATTTTCGAGCGTCTCAATAAATATCAAAACGTCTTCGCTCCCAGAGAAAGTGGAGACTTGAGATGCGATTTTGCAAAGTGTGCCAAGGGACATATTTGATGTGTCATCTTCAGACATTCTAACCCGGTCTAAAGGAAAATACACTCAAAACACTATATCTAGCCTATGATTCCCTTCCAAACGAAAGACAAACGCGCCACCAGTGAACCGAAGAGGTTATTACTCGTGTTATTTCTCTTTACTTCCGAGTTCCCGCGATGGACCTTTCGTTGCTGGTTCAATGTCGATACTCTGACCGAGAGCTAACCCCGACTTGCGAACATAACGGTAGCGTGCGAACGGGGGAATCGTTCAACTCTTCAAAGGCGTATTTGGGATCGTAGTCTTTCGTTTGGTGGTTCGAGCTGACTTACTGTATTGATACTTGGCAATCACAAAAAGGTTCACTTTCAAAAGCTTTCTCTCGGCTTATTTCTAATTCGCATCTCCTTCGCCTCTCGTACGTATCTGTTTCTAAAACCGCTCTCCAGTTCCTGCTTCCACCACCACCACTTCCGTTAGCTTGCACAATCGCGGTTCTTCCAAAACCCTCAGAAACCACGATGCTTTACCAAAATCTATGTTTTTAGCAGGATATTCAAAACCACCATTTCCAGGAAGTTCCACCCAAAATCTACGTTTCCAAGGGGAAATGGAATATTCTTTTACGTCTTTTATATTTTCTGAACTACGAATAAAACGCTTCCGATAATTAATTATTAATGACCAACCCAATGTAACAACTGGAAGATGAAACACAATCCCAAAAGAATCTGTGATCAACTCTTGATATGAACTGCGATTCTGTAGCCGTTTTGACGAAGTAAGTTCAGTTCTGGTTTAATGCACTTTTGATGCATTAGTCGCGATTGTCATTTATTAGTTTATGACCAGCACAGAGCAAGCTTCCTCCAGAGCACATGAGAGTTTTCTTTGCAGTCCTAGCTGCCAAGAAAGAAAAATCTGATGACCTAGGACATAATAACAGCTGTAGAACTGTAAGTTGTTACTAAGCTTATTTTTTAGGCCAATTTTGAGGTAATCTAAGTTCAAGGCTGAATACCTCTCCTGTAGCCTAGCCTACTATAATAGTAATTTCAAAAATATTTTAACGATTATTCAGACCTTCAGAAGAGAGCTTGCCGCATTGTACTCGGTCACATGTACGTTGATTACAACACTAGCCTGCAGACTCTAAAGCTAGAAACACTCCACCAAAGGAGACACGATCTCACCATGGCATTTGGATATTACCTCCTTCTGTCTCCAGACCACCACGGCATCTTACGCCTTTTTACACCCCTGAATTAACCGCCGACATGCGGCAAGCAAGAAAAGTAGTTTTAGAAACAACTCCTTAGAGAACCCGATTTCGAGTCTTCTCAGCATTTTTTTTTAAATCCTTTGTACCATATTTCATATCTAATTAAAACAAGGCAGTGTTTGACACTTAGTTTATTTTACTTTGCATTAACCACTGTTTTATTTATTTGTCAAACCATTTTGTTTTGATGTACAAGGTTATTTTGGTTCTACAGAAAATATTATGTGAAATATACTTATTGATTGACTGAGAAAGCACTTTGTTTAAGACATAAAAGCCAAAATGCGGATTAGGATTATTAAGTTCAGGACTTCTATGTTTTAATATGAGTCAAGCTTACTACTTAAACTACTTAACTTTAAGCTTGACTGAACTAAAAACAACTGTTTGACCTACATTTCCAAGCTGTCTTGAACTAGCTTATTTGTTTTGCACTTACTGCAGATAGCTGAAATATTCTCCTCCTTTTCCAGAACTTATCAAAGCCTTTTCTTGAATACAAAGCGGTCGTTGTGAACACCATGCTGTAATGCTGGTCAGAACTTTAAGATGAAGATACAGTTAACGTCGCCCACGTCTTCGAGGACCTTGCGGTGGCTTTTCTTGATAAACTTTAAACTTATGGAAACTTTAGGGGCACGAAGCTTTCGCTATTTGAAAATATTGCCAAACGTAAGTTTTTCGTACAGAGGTATCAGAATTGGGACGATCCTATTGGTTCAAAGGGAGGTGTGTCAACATCAGCGCAGATCAGCCCGATGCGGAAGAACATGAAGAAAAACGAAAGCTGAAAAGTTTTTGTTTTGGGGTTTCTTTCTGTCACTCAACAATCTAGTGCTGGGAAATAAGGTTCAGTTGAATCACAATGGGAATTCTTCTTGCTAAACTATGGAGCATGTTTGGAAATCTAGGTAACGCAATCCAGGTCATTCTTAAGGCATTATCTTGTCTATTCTGTGCCTCTGTGGCACACATTTCTCAGTGTTTCTCTGAGTGTTACCAAGTGTTACTGACACAGACAGAGAAAGGCGTCACATAGGGCGACTGAAACTTGACAGTGACAAAAGTTGTTGGTTTCTTGAGCCTGACCCTTGCCAAGAGGCTTATATAAATATAATATTTAGGGGGGATGGAGCAGGGATGGTTAAATTTTGATATTTAGCCTAACAGTTTGATATTGTAATAATGGTTCCAATTAACTGATGTTTTAACTCCTGAAACTTGCTCGTAATTTTGTTGGCCAGTCACAAAACAAGAGCAGAAAGCTAATATGGCACTTGTAAGAATAGTTAGCATGTTTGTCAGATGGTTTGCAGTTGTCAAGGCTGCATCTCTCTCCCTATTGATTTAATCAGAAAATTGGCTTGATCTGCGAAATCTGAAATGGTTATTCAACTCACTGATAACTGTTTCTCCCACAACGATGATAGGATCGGGGGAGGGACTATTTTTAAGCCAATCTGCCATGCCTGCCAAGTTTGATGGTCATAGCACAGACTGCCAAGTTTCATGGTCATAGCACATTTGGAAGTACCCCAGCTTGTGATAATCAGAATTGTGGAAAACCCTCTCAAACTTGTGACAAGATCCGGTCCTGCTTTGTCAGTATTGTCTTGTATTGTCTCCACGGCTTATGCTTGTTCTTTCCTTCAAGTCTCATCCCGATCTCTCGACTTAGCGTTTCACGAGATTTCTTGCACCCCCCTCCAGCTCCCCCCCCCCCCAGTTATTGAATTCATTCCGAACTTGAAATTGATCATCTGAGACACTTGTTCCTGACACTTGTCAAGTTTCATTCAGGTCCAATCACCCGTTCTAAAGTTATGCATGTCACTAGATGCTGGATTCCCCATCCTGTATTGGGGAAGGAACTATTTTCAAGTCGACCTAGGAGAGTACCTAATATGTCTGCCAAATTTCATGGTCATAGTACATATCGAAGTATCCTAACTCGTTATCACTGGGGAAATCCAAGAAACCCGCTAGCATCAGCATCCGCTAGCATCCCGCTAGCTAGAGCTATTTTGCTCTGGTTAGCATTTAGCATTCCTTCTGACCACTTAGTCTTACTTTAATCTTTAAACCGTATCTCTTCCCACATTTGCTTCTAAATACATCAAGTCGTAGCACCTCAGAGGTCCGCGGATCGCTACCGCATTTGGGCAGTGCTTGTTTTGCTTCCTTTTGCTCCACTTTTGCTACCGTTGTTCCTAGTTTCCAGACTCCCGGATCCGGAGAAAGTCGGATTGGGGAAGTGATTATTTGTAAGTTAATCTGGTCGGGTCCCTGATATGCCTGCAAGGTTTCATCGTCCTAGCTTGTGTGGAAGTCCCTAATCTATATCAACCCCTACTAAGGTTCAACAACATATTATACCAACCCCTTTGACCTTCGATTGTTCTCTCTGAACGAATTTAAGCAAAGAATGACTCCTCCACGAGCAGAGCTATACTAGTGTGAAGAAAGAATGACTCATCCACGTGCAGAGCTATACTAGTGTGAAGAAAGGGGTAGGGATTTGACAAAAACTAGAAAAAGCGTTTCAAGAGATTCTGGGTGTCCCCCTCCAGCCCCCCTCCCCCTCAGCTATCGGATCCGATACGAATTTGACAATGAACATCCAAGACACTTGTTCTTGATACCTGTCAAATTTAACGCACGCCCGATTATCCGTTCCAAAGTTATGAATGTTACTAATTTCTGGATTGCAGATCTTGCCCCATTGATTGCCGGATCGGGGAAGTGATTATTTCCTTTTTAATCCGGTAGGGTCCCTGATATGCGTGCCAAGTTTTATAGTCCCAGGTCATGTGGAAGTGCCCAAACTAGCAAAATGCGGACAGACAGACAGACATTACGATCGCTATATGGCACTTGAGTAAGCTCAAGTGCCATAAAAACTAACACCGTAGCCACTAAGCAATCTTAAAAAAAAAATAAAGTTTATAGTACAAATATTCCTGTGTAAATATTCCTAACTTTTTCTGAAAAACAGTTATTTTTATGGCTATGCTCAGTGTTGACCAGTCATACACAAATCCTCAATTCCTTGACACGGTGCTAATAAGTTAGGGCACCATGCCCTACAGCAAGGGCGTGGTAGCCAGGGGCGTCCCGAGGGGGGGGGGGCGCGGCGCCCCCCCCCCTACGTTTTGGGCATTTGGTCAAATTTGCGTCGAAATCTTTTGTACCCACATTTCCAAATTAGGCGATTTAACGTGCTTATTGGTTCCCATTCTTTATCGAATTTGGTAATTAATCCAACCTTTGTTCAATCGGAGTCGATTTCACCGCATTTGGTACTTCCCTACGTAAATTCGGTGATTTATCGTATTTATTTGGTCACATTCGTTAGCAAATTCGGTTGTTCACCGGCCTTTTCTCATATCTGTTCTGTCGCATTCGGTCAGTCAATTTCATAATTCGGTCATTAATCAGATTCATTTGGTTCTGATTCGTGACAGAATTCGACAATTCATCCGAGTTTTGTTCAGTCCGAAGTCGATTTCACCGCATTCGGTACGTCCCTACGTAAATTCTGTGATTTGACATATTTATGTGGTCACATTCGTTAGCAAATTCGGTTGTTCACCGGACTTTTCTCCAGTCCGTATCTGTTCTATCGCATTCGGTCAATCCATTTCATAATTCGGTGATTTATCAGATTCATTTGGTTCTAATTCGTTACCGAATTCGGTAATTCACCTGATTTTTGTTTGGTTCGCATCTGTTACCAGACTTGCCACATTCAGTTGTTTCCGGTGGTTCTACCAAGAGTCTTATTCCATTCTGAAATTCGGTCGTTATGCCGCTCCCGATCTGCTCCTTATTTTTTTAGTCAGTTTTTCGGTAGTACGAATTCATTATTTGGTTCACCCTAGTTACTGTGCTTGGTAATTTAAGTGGTGTTTATTTAGCTCTTGTTCTTTACCATTTAACGGTAGCTTTAACTGGTTTCCATTCATTACTTAACTTATACTTCTAGTGATTCCAGAACTTCAGGAATAAGCACGTCTCCTGACGTGAAAACTAGCCTATTTTTATGTGCTGTAAATTCAGAATAAATGTACATTACATCTACTTTACCCTGGATGGACCCATTTTTCGCCAGGCAGCTCTGTGGTTTAATAGGTAGCCTTGAGATCGCAAAAGGCACTTTGACCATGAGTGTTTCCAAAAAATTTCGCCTGCAACACATTTAGCAGTCTTCACTATTTAGAAGAAGGGTACGTTGTTTAGTTGGCGTTTGAGGCTTGATTTTGGGGTGTTTGAATCACGTTAAAAGCTAGGATTTGCCAGAAAAAAGGCGGAATTCGAAAAATTTTGCCTGCGGCGCTTCAATTTTTCCTGGTTACAGCCGTTCACGACGTTGTCGCTTGGCAGCAACTGCGTTTTTTGTCGGAACATTTTCAAGTCCAGTTGGCAAAATTGGACGTCCCCTAAAGCTAAAAGGCTAGTGACGGCGTATCCCTGAAAAAAAAACAGAAGTGGAAGAGCGTGAAAACACGCCAAATTTTCTCTTTAGACTTGATTTTGTACATACTATGCAACTTTTACATTATAGCTTCTTGAAGGCAACTCGCTGTGTTTTAGAAAACAATTATAAATTCGGTCAATATCAGGTATAGATTCGGTCAATTTTTACCAGGTTCGCCCCCCCCCCCCCAATGAAGAAAGGCTCGGGACACCCCTGATAGTAGCCTTTTAAAAATCTGTTTGAAACGCAAATTTGTAATTCAGATTCTGGAGTCAACCATGCCCTTGCTGGAGGGCATAGCAAGTTGGCTCTCGTATATAGTTGGCTGTGCGATCAAGTTCTCAATAAACTTCGGCTAACCTTGGTTATTGATAAACGAAAGGGGAACTCATAGATTTAAAGGACACCTGAACAATGAAACCATACTTGAACACACCATGGAGAACGCATTTACAGACATGGCCACGGAGA
This sequence comes from Branchinecta sandiegonensis, assembly GCA_030848855.1. NCBI lineage: Eukaryota > Metazoa > Arthropoda > Branchiopoda > Anostraca > Branchinectidae > Branchinecta > Branchinecta sandiegonensis. The sequence goes on along the minus strand of JAUPMV010000003.1, from coordinate 1,268,163 downwards.
GCATTCTTCTTCTGAGCGTGACGTTTTCAAAACAGGGATGTTCGTTTCTAGAGGTTTGCACATGTAGACTCCAAGACAAAAAGCGCAATTCATTCAAATCTTGTACAGCGCTGGCCGGATCGTATTGGAATTCCTTCTAGATATACGTTTGGGCTTAACTGGTTAAAAAATATTCCAGAAGAAGGGTTGATTGGAGACATTTGTTCATTTCTAAATTTGTTCGCTACTGAAATAAGGACAGATGCAAAATGGAGCAAAAATCATAGCTTGGAAACACTATTTCGTATTTGGATTGGGTTTTCTGCAGGTAATGTTAACGGAAGTCATACAGATAGGGATGATACTTGGTACTCTTCATTCAGGTGTCCTTTAAGGTTCATCTTACACGGGCCCCATTGTAAGGTCCTTCTGGCATAAAACAGTGTTTTAGTTTTTCCAGAAAAAGATTGGTGTATCGCTATGTCACCTTGTGTTTGAGACACTAACACAAACCTTGTTGAGTGTGGAACATACTTGTGTGCCACATAAGTTCTGCAGAAGCACACTTTTTGAGCTAGAGACTATATGGGACTGGTCAAAAATAGTTTTGGTGAAGCTATCCATAAGCCATGCTCAAATGGGGGTATGCCAGCAGGGGGATGGGGGGGGGGGCGGGTTAATAGTGTTTAGTGTTTATATGTCTATGTAACCCTTTTTCCTCAGAGGGGTACCATTATAAAACACTTCCTATGTCAAAATAAAATACTAACTACGTACAGGTATGATCGGCCTTAAAATTGCAGCAATAAACAGTCCTTCCTCAGCTTAACACAATCTCATTGTCACCTAATGTCACTCTCGCCACAGTGTCACTAGACTAACCCAATCTAATTTGTCCTTACTGTCCTTGCTTTTCCATTTGGTATGTTCCTGTCTAGCCCACAGAGCCCACTAGACAAATGTTTCCAAGGTCAGACCTGCGTATGACCAGACACAGATCAATGGTAGAAGCACTCTTATTGGTGACTAGTGTGCAGTCCTAACAGTCAAGACGTGACACCTTAGTATTTTCAGCTGTTCGGAGTCGCAGTCCATTTGTATTTTTTTTTTTTTTTAATGTTCTTGGATCGTCTTTAAGGGTGTTGTTTTCGCCTACACCTAGTAAATCACGATGGGGATTTTGAGCTAAGGTGTGAAATGTGAATGAGATGACTCTGTAAGATATTCAAACTTCTTTTACAGAAATACTAAAGAAGAATTTGCTCTTCCAATTCTTATGTGTAAACTGTTGTTTTAGGTTCAGTCTAGTAATTTCGTCATGCTTTTGAGCTCCTTTTTGAGCCAATAGATTTTCTGGACGGAAGTTTTTCTGGAAATTTGAAACTTGATCAGAGGTTGGATCAGGTGCGTCACGACTAGGGGAGGGGGGATGCCCCCCCCCCAAATGTTTTTGGCCAGTCCATAAAACATAGCTGAGTCGGCGCGATGCACCGCGATTTTCCGGAAAAATAGTCGATATTTTTCTTGGACAGTCGACTTTTTTAAAAACAGTCGGTTTTTTCGTAAAAATAGTTGATTTTTTCCTAAAAATAGTAGTTTTTCTTAAAATCAGCCGATTTTTCGTCAACTCAGTCCTTTTTCTCAATAGTAGTCATTTTTATTTGGAAAAACAGTCGGTAAAAATGACCAGCCAGTCGGTAAATACCTTGCCCCCGCCCCCCCCCCCCCCCCCCCAAAAAAAAAAAAATATTTTGGCTAGTAATGCCTCTGGGTTGGACGCTGGGTTGGAACAAGAGCATAAAGAAAGGAAATAAAGCCAAAGTTGTCCTAGCTTTCCAGGATTGCATACTTTGCAGTTGGTAGCCTTTGTGTAACTAGTTGTTGCTATTATTTGACCGACGCCTCGTCAAGAGAAACATGGGAATTAGGTCATCTCTTGCATAATTATTGTCCACTCTTTTGAAATACTGACAATTTTCTCTCTGTTGCCAGCTTCTGATATTGTGGTTGCGTTCCACCAACTTAACAATTGTTAACAATCGTTAACTTTACTTCGGGCCCAGCTGACTGCAGCTTTAACGATCGTTAACTTTTCCCAGTTCTACAATTGTTGTAATTTGTACTATTTTGTTACTATTTTGTAACGATGCTCACCGACCATCGTTACAAAAATAGTTAACAATAGTTAAGCTCTGGAACGGAAATTGTAGGTGGGCGGAGCTTAAATTTCGAAATCAAAAACGCGGAACGCAAAAAGTTAACAATTGTTAACAATTTGTTAACTACCGTTTAGTTACGGAACGCAACCTGTGTCTTTAATTGCAGTTTAGTAAACCACATAGAAAAGCACTTACGTATGGAATTCATTGCCTGAAACTGTTAGAGTGTCCGAAGATAGGAAAGTTTTTAAAATAGCTCTAAAAAGATTTATGTTATCTAGCAATTATATTTCTTCTGTCAAATTTTATTGATTCATTTTCGTTTGTGCTCGGAGGAAGATCAGACCCATGTCGCAAACCTTTTTTATTTTTTATTTTTTCTTTAGTCATATGTCTGTTGTCGTAAATTCTCGTGTTGTCCTTAAATTTTAGTGTTGATGTGTGATAGTTGTTTGTTTGTTTTTTCTTTACAATGCCTTAGGCTAGATTTGTATTAATAATTTTTACAAACCCATCAGAATTAGTGAAGCGTCGTTTTTTATGCCACTGCCATGTCTGATGCTTTTGAGAAACTCCAGGTTTATTCATACTTGCCATTAAAATTGTACCTTACCGTACCTTACTTACGGGCAGTAAGTTTAGCTTTTTTCAATATTTACCATGGTATAGGTTAGCAGTGGGCTATTTTGCAGGTTATGAGCTAATTGAGCTAACGTCTAAATGAGCTAAGTCTAGAGCTTGTAATTAAAGAAATCAGTTTAATTAATTTCAGTAATATTGTGTCCATTTCAGAACACAAGATTGTGATTGTTGGACTGGATAATGCCGGTAAAACAACCATCTTGTACCAGTTCCTGATGAATGAAGTTGTGCAGACTTCACCAACGATCGGGTCTAATGTCGAGGAAGTTGTTTGGAAGAATATACATTTCATAATGTGGGACTTAGGTGGTCAGGAATCTCTACGAGTGGCTTGGAATACTTATTATATTAACACTGAGGTAGGCATAGCAGTTTACACTTATTTCCTTTTTTTTCCTTGTGTAGTTTTTAAGGGTTTTGCTCGAGCAGCAACTCTGTTTGTCCCACTAGTCTCTTAAGAATCTTAAGCCACTGCTCCACACCGTAAAATGAGCCTTTTTCGTTAGGGAAAAAGAGAAGAGGCAAATAAGCTACGTAACAAGATTTGAAAGATGACAAGAGAAGCAGCTGCTGCCCAGTATTCAAAGGAAGTAACTAATCTTTTTGCGACGAAACCAAGTTGTTGGTAGAAAGAAGTGAAAAAGATTTGTGGTAAAGCTGAATCACCCTTAAACTTTGACTAAGATAAAAGTGATATCCAAACTACTAATGACCTAAACATCCACCTGCAAGAAATGTAAAATCCCTACCAAAATTAAGTACTGTTGATGGGAGTCCTGAAATTACAGAAAGTGAGATAATAGTCAAATTAAAACAATACTCTTGATGACTATCTCTCCCTGTCGATGCAGAATCTCCGGGTACCTGCGGAAGAAAGCAAGAAGCGGTGTCATAGCTGCTCCCAAAGATTGCCGTGATTGTTTGACACAGGATTTGAGTCGTTACGGACATGTTTACTCCTTCTTCCTGAGGATCACTGGCGTTTTTTGGACTAAATAGAGTATTAAAACGCAGTAGTGTGACACCAGTAGACATACCTGTTGATTTAATTAAAGCGTTCCCGGATAAACTTGTTAAACCCCTTACAAGTATTTTCAGTGCTATTCCTTCAACTTCACAGTACCCAGCTATTTGGAAAGTTGGCTATGTAACGCCCATACCCCAAAAAGATGCAAACATTGATTTTGAAGGAGTGTGCCCCATTTCCGTAACCCCGTTTTCAGTAAATTGTATGAAAGTTCTGTGGCTAGATGGTTGAAATTTTTATTTTTTTTTCTTTGAATCCAAAACAGTTGGGAAATCGACCTAATTTTATTAATGGTAAATCTTGTAGATTTTATGTTTAAAAATATTGATGAACTCAGTATGGATCAGTTGAATCGCGATTGACTTCGAAAAAGGTTTTGATCTGACAAAACCATAACATTGTATTGATTGAATGATATGTTAACCCCAACATTGTAAACATTATTGTAGGATTATTGAGTGATAGGTCCCAAATTCTGAAATATAATAATAATTTGTCGGGTCCACAGGCATTTTTTTACGGTGCGCCACATGGAACAATTTTAGGTCCGCTACTTTTTCTTGTATTGATTAACAGTACAGCTTCCGACAGCCCGGAAAGATGGAAATACGTCGACGATCTGTCTCTTATTGAGATATGTGGGAAAGGACAAAGTAGTGAAGCGGCCAATATAATTTCGCAGATACAAGCCGAAGCTTTAAATTCAGACATGGTTGTGAATGATTTCTTTACAATTTCGTTCTTGAAAGAAGGGCAAGTTTTTGACCCTCCGATTCCAGATACTTTGCGTGTAAAGCAAATAAAACTCCTAGGTTTAAATTGTAGCAAATGATTGAAAATGGAAACCCCAAGGAAATGGTAAAGCGTGGACATACCGGCCTTCAAATGCTAAAATTACTCGCTAAAAATAGGCTCCTTGAACAAGGCCTGCTCCGTTTTTATGTTCCTTTTATACGTTCGGGGCTAGAATACCTGGTGGAAGCTCGGCACTTTGGCCTTACTGAGGACCAGGCTTATCAGATCTCAAAAATACAGAAGCGTGCCCCACTGATTATGTCAAGATCCCCCAAAATTCCCTATAACGAGCTCCTCCAGAAATTTAAACTCAAGTCCCTTGAGTCCCGTAGGTTGAAGCTGTGCGTGGCTTCCGGTAAGAAAATGCTTGAGCACCCTATCCATAGGTATATACTTCCGCCACCATTTGAGACTGCTCGTGAACGACCTGCAAGAGCGGCCTCAGTAGCAATCCCAAAACTCCAACAGGTAAAATGTGACCATGTACGTTATGGAAAGACGTTTGTACCGTCTTTCGTGACTGTTTGTCCAACAGACATGCGTGCGAAGATGGCTTACGGAAGAGCTTACTTATTTTATATTATATATAAGGTTATTTGCTAATTAGCCACGGACGAGGCTACCTTGCTTGAAGCTGTACTGTAAGAAGTACCTCTGGATGCACCATAAGTTGATACTTCATCAAAATGTACCATTTCGAGCCTATGTCAGACAGGGATCAATCATTTTCTATTCCAGCAGGCCGGTAGACAGAGGAATATCATGATAGTATGAAAATACTCCTTCAGTTGAATCTGACTGTGAATCCGATCTAAAAAATTACTCAAAACGGATAAGTCAGCTAGGATTTTCTTCAGCGATCTTTCGGCCCAAATCTGAGCAACTGAGCTGACTTATCCGATTTGAGTTATTTTTATACTTAATAGTTTGCATGTTTTAAGCGGTTCATTGGACATCCATGCTAGGCTACAGTGCGCGTTTGCACCTCTTAGTGGGATCAGCCTATTTTTCTACAGAAAATTTTCGCAGCCGGTCGAATTTTTCAGTGAGTATTCTCTGATTTTGGACCCTAATTTTTCAGTCTGTAGTAGCAGCACAAGCCGTTACCTGCAGACCTGCGATCGCGATCACTTCACACATGAGGTAACCGCCTTTCCCACCTCACGATCGCACAGCGTCCTGCACTCCTCATACTAAGAGCTTGGTCACACTTGGCTCATTTCAATCAATCAATCAATTTATTTCAGTCAGTCAATCAATTTATTTCTTGCCAATATCATCATAAGATAGTTTGGACGCGTCATAAAAAAGACAATGGTACAAATCTCACAACACGCACACGTATTGCAAAAAGTATTGTCAGTTATAAATAAATAAACTAAATCAAAATCAAAAATATATTTACAATTACTCAAAACTTATATTTACAGTTTAATTCAGTCAGTAGTCAATTGCTCTAAGCTAAGCTTCCCGGCTTTTTGGGTTGCAAAAGTAGAAAAAAGAAAAAGAACAAGATACAACTAATTCTGAATGTTGTCATTTTAAATTCAGGAGATCAGATAGAGCAAAACAGCGTGTATAATTGTGTTGCCTAATTGACCCCTAATTTCAGTCTGCTCATCATCCCCAAGCTGCCACACGGCTAACGGGTCTGGTCTAATAGTTACTAAAAGGCTACCATTGTCGATCCACCGGGGTTGCCACACCAGACAAAAATACATCCCTTATATCACCAAATTTACTAATCTGGTGATACAAACAGAACAAAATATACCAAATTTGGTGCTCCCTTATGGAATTATAAGTTTCTAAAATCCCAACCTTTCTCCATTATTCCGTTTTGTCCCTACGAATTTTTAACGCTTTTTCGGTCGTGCCGAGTTTTGCCCGTCACACAACGCAAAGTTCCAGGAAATTTGTTTAAAAAATTAGTTTGGTACAATTGGTCCTAGAATTATACATGTTTGGATAGTCCGCCTTATGTCTGACTTTTCGGAGGAATTTAAAAATAGATGGTCGTTTCTTTTTAAGTTACTCCTGTTTGAAGATTTCCCGACAAGACTGAACAGAACTTGATTTCTTACATGTAAAATAACTTGATGTGCCGACGAGACTTAAACTTCCCGGTGCGCCCGACGAATGTTCGCAGAACCCGTGTCGACGAGTCAACCGACGCCCGACAAAAGCATAGAAAGTTTCTTTATCAAATCTCACGTCCCCTAGGGATTTTCAGTTGTTTGTCGAATAGGCGTCTTTTTGAGGCAAGTGTGACCAAGCTTTAAATGCAAAAACGCAAATTGGGTGGTGTCTCTCTATACAGGAAAAGCTGAGATCTTTGTAGTGATAGTGGACCTTACTATTCTTGCAGTTTATCATACTGGTTGTGGATTCAACAGACAGAGAACGACTGAGCATAAGTAAGGAAGAGCTTCACAAAGTGGTTAGCCAAGATGAGTTGAAGGGTGCAGCTATATTGATATACGCTAATAAGCAAGATGTGAAGGGCTGTATGTCTCCTGCAGAAATATCAAGGCAACTAAACCTGACGTCAATTAAAACCCACAGATGGCAGATCCAGTCCTGCTGTGCTCTGACAGGGGAAGGGTAGGTATAATTTGATTGAAATAATTTGCTATTCTTCCCTATCTCATCAAACACGCGGCATCGAATCTGTCGTATGGCATCTTTTTCTCTTATAGTGCGAACACACGATCAGGATTTCGCGGCCGGGTTGACATCACTTTTATCGTTAAGTTAAAAAATGTCCACTTTTCCGTATGGAAGTGATGATGGTGACGAAAATCTGGGCAGGAATTTCAGCCCGGGAGCGCCCTACTCTTCGTGTGTCCAAGGCATTAGTTTTTCAGCGGACACTTCTTTTCCTCTTCTAGCTTGATTGATTGATAGGAAGAACATCTGCATTACAAGTTGATTTTCACTTTATTTTTTTTTCTTACCCCTTTGTTCCGTTTCTTCTTTTCGTATGTTATAGCATTTAGCTTAGGGCCTTGTGGAATTTTAGGGCCTTGTGGAATTTATGTTATTTAGGTTCTTGGCGAAAAACAAAACAAAAACATAGCAACCACCTAACTGAATGCCAGCTTGCACATAAATATTGGAGAAGAGTTCAGCAAATAGGCAGCTGGTTTTGAGCATAGTACAGTTTTTACAATAATAATGTACGGTACTTTGTTTCCTTAATAGCTTGTATTCTACATGCTAGCATTGGATTGTCATTCGCGTAAATTACGCATGACACAATTACATACATAGACATTTCATCTATTCGTACAACTTACGAATATCATTTAACTTAACTGGAATTAAAATGTTGGGTGAAATAAAGTACAAAAAAATTCAGAAAACGATCAGTTGAGTTTATGGGTGGTCTTACTAGTCTCTGGGAAGTAGCGTCCCTCTGTCTTTGTCGCGTATTGGGCCTGCTACTTGCTAGGGTCTCAAAATCAGGTAAAATGGCACGATGCGCATGTGATGCCAGATATTTGCTCCCAAACGCTATTGTCTGCAGATGCCGTCTTTCAGCAAGGGGTGGCAGGTCAAGCTTGACCAGGCCGAGTAGGATTTCTCGTTTTTTCAGGGGACAAGGACTCTGGGGGAGTTTTCAGTGGACTCCGCTCAAGTGCAATATACCGATCACTTTTCGGTCTGTCGGTTAGGCCACCCATCTCGAGTTAGGGTACTTCCAGAAGTGCTAGGACGATGTAACTTGTCAGGCATATGTCATGGTCGGATCATGTACAAAATATTATTAAGAATTTTTACAAATTGTAGATATTAAGTATTTTAGAATATGCTTGTCCTGTGTGGCATCCAGGGTTGAGTAAGGAACAAAGCAATGACCTCGAGAATGTGCAGAAGCGAGCTGTTCGTGTGATATTGGGCCAGGAGTACACGAATTATGAAGAAGGTATAAAGCTCCTTGGTATAGAAAGCCTTGTTGCCCGGCGTCACCAGCTTACTATGACATGCGGGAATAAAATGTTGGCATCCAGTAAGCATCGTGATTTGCTACCGGAACCGCCACGAGCCGGATATAACACGAGGCATCAAAATAAATTAGAGCCCTGCAAGCCCTCAGCTTCTAACCGGTACAGATCTTCTTTTCGTCAATATTTTGTAAAGCATTTTAATGAGTAAGTGACAGTATGTTTTATAATTTATTGATAGGGTCTTATTTAACTATTATGTTATTTGACCTAATAAATTCGTATCGTTTCGTATGTTAGGGACCCTACCAATTTAACTAGGAAATAGTCACTTCCCCGATTCGACCACCGGGGGGGAGTGGGGGGGGGGGAGGGAGAATCCAGAATATTGACGTATTTTAACTATTGAACGGGGAATCGGATCTTAATGAAACTTGATATTTGGAAATACCTCCTGTCTCAGATGTCACACAACTTCAAGTCTGGATCCCCGATCCGACTTTCCCCGGATCCGGGAGTCAGGAAACTAGGAACAAGCCTAGCAAAAGCGGAGCAAAAGGGCAATGTCCAGGTGTGGCATCGATCCGACGCCCTCTTTGGTGGAAGTCTCGCCCACTAACCGATACTGCCGTTCTTGCATGTGTTTAGAGCCGAATGCAGGAACAAGTACGGTTTAAGGATTAAAATAAGACCGACAAGTGGTCAGAACAAATGCTAAACTAAAATTTTATCTGATTGTGTTCTGTCTCCATTTTGTACTCTGGGCCAAATGAGGTCAAAGTAGCCTAATTATATTTTGATACTGTTCCAGATCGGGACTCCAAAATAGAAACTGCCAGTTCCTTCGGTTTGAATAGTTGTACAGACCCAAACAATCACTTCCCTGATCCGGCCATCATGGGGGGAGCGGAGGGATGGGGAGTTGAGGAACTAGCAACATACATAAGTTTGGAACGGGTAATCGGACATGCATGAAACTTGACAAGTGTCAAGAAAAAGTGTCTCAGATGTTCAGTTTCAAATCGGACTGGATCCGATAACTGGGGCGGGGGACCTGGAGGGGCAACCGGAAATCTCGTGAGACGCTTCCACATCAGCTGACGATGAAAATTGGCAGGCGTATCAGGGACCCCATCAGATTAACTTGGAAATAATCATTTACCCGATTCGGCCATTGTGGCGGGAGTGGAGTGATGGGGAATCTGGAAGCTAGTAACATAAAAAATTGACAAGTAACAAGAACAAATGTCTCACATGCTCAGTTTCAACTGCGGATCGGAAGCCGATAACTAGGAGGAGTGGATGGGAGTACCGGAAATAAAATGATATTCGACTTTGTACCCTATATAACTCCCAAGCAAAAACTCCCGCCAACATTTCGCCTATTCTTACAAGTGCCATGTGAGCTTTCAGCTCTTTTTGTTTGAAGTTTTAGTTTGGAAGGTAGGCTACCAGTGAAAACGATTTTAACAGCTTTCTGCTTGATTAGTATTATAGTCCACTGTTGTGACCTAGGAGGGTTTTCAAAGCTCAAAGTTGCGTTTTCAGCTATTAACGTGTTGACCCCGGATCCTAGCACGATGCTCTGCCACCCGTTTTTGTTCCCGTGTTTGCATGAAAGAACACGGAACAGGAATCGTTTCTCTCCCGAATCCGTTTGCGTTTGCATTCGGTGTTGAACTCCAAGAAACACGGAAATTAAAAAATGCTTGAAGCTATAAAACGCGCAACCCAGAGGAAACCCATAAAAACGACTTGTGACGAACACCATTTGATAATCGCGAACTTGTAAACGTAACGCTAATTAGCTATCCTCCAAATTAACAGCTCCTCTGGTAATGACCTCAATTGATGAAAACCTTTTTTTCTAGACTATATCAAGGTCTAGAGTGGATAGCCAGCAACATCAAGAGGACATGATCTTTGTGCGAGACTAGTTAGCATTGAAGCAACAGTGGCCTTTACGTTTATTCTCAGCGGACTACGAGAACATGTGACTCGGAACAAAAGACTTTCCGACCGAGCACCGAAATCTCATCACAGTTCGGAGCAGTTCATTGATGACAAACAACAATTGCGGTGTGTGTGTGATGTAGAATTTGGAGTGATCAGGCGTTACAAATCATGGTTGGCAAGGTCTGTTGCGTTGGGCAGATGTGGCACATGCATTGAATCTGGCCAGCTAATTTTTGTAAGATCTGAGTGTTAAGTTTACACTTAGTACTGTGCCATTTCTTGACTTGCTTTACTGTGTTTCAAAATGACTGAGAAGAATCTATCTAGCAGTCGCGTATTATTCATGTTTTTGTGCCAATGGATCCTATTTCATTCTACTTTGTTTTTCAAAGTTTTTCGCATTGAGAAGTAGCTAAACTGAGAGGGAATAGGCTCTTTCGATTTTTTTTTTTTAGCACGAGTTCATGCCCGAAACCATGAAACAAAAATAAGCCTCTCGGGAACACCGCTCTGTCCAGGCTTTCCTTACGTTCGCCTGCATTCTTGTGAAGCATGTGCAGCACAAAGAAAATGTACGGCTTGGGTGAGCTTCCGAAAAATGGAGCCTAGCCAGTGCTTCAGTTTCTCTACCCCTAGTTAGTTTCTCTCCCCGTGGTTCAGTTTCTCTACCCCAGGTTGAGTATTTTGTAACTAATAATTGTGTGTTCTGTGTAGCTTGGATATACTGCACGAAGCTAGTGGTATACGTTCTCGGAAAGACTTATCCACGCTTTTCTGACACGCTACATTTGCTGTACAACACATATATCTTGCCCCCCTCATAATTGTCTTATCACATGCTGAGTGTAGTAAGTCTTCTCGCTACAGTGGATACGGGTCCTGCATTGGGGCAAAAAGGGGTTTCGTGTCCGACTGGCCTGTTGTTAATGATGCCGTCTGCAGCTCGTTAATTTTTAACCGAAAAGGGCTGGGATACGACAATCTACTCAGTAAAAAAGTTTCTCCGAGTAAAGCTTAAAGTTAACTGCAGTATTTGCTACTGGGATGAATCTTATCTTTACTGGGATAAAATTAATCCGAATTAGAAACAACCTTGTCTCCGTAGAGACAATATTAATCCCTGTAGCAAATGCTGCAAGATTTTTTTTTACATTGTAGTTACCCATCGCTTATTCACTTAAATTGGCTTGAAGACCCGCTGAAAATGCGTTACTTTGTTGTTCCGCTATTCACGAATAATCGATTTTCAAATAGTCGAATTTCCGCGTGATTTGTGGTACCTCTATGCGCTTGTAATGTTGGTGTATGCCTTACGAGAAAGATTTATGTTGTTGTTTTTTTCGGCACTAAGCAATCTTCACCAATCTCACCACTGCCCACTGAAAAGCCGCGTTTGTGTTGAGACTAAAATTCCACGCGACATAGTAGAATTTTCGTTGTGGTGACGGCCATAGATATTCTGAACGTCATAACAGGAGCAGATAGTGGAAAATAAAAAAAAATCCCTTTGCAGAATCCAAATAATTTAGCGTATTTAGTTAAATGACACAAAAATAAGTTGGCTTTTTAGTTAAACTTTAAAACTTGTTCTCATTAAATATAGTTATTAGGGGGAAGAACAGTAAATGCAATATGGGCTTTACTATTAAAAGTTAGGTGACGTAAATAGTTTTAAAGTTGGTAAAAATAGGTTAAAATTAACGTCACTGAGGGATGGAGGAGTAGCCACAAAAAGTACTAACGTGATTTTCGTTGTTTTATTTAAATAATATAAAAATAAGTTAAATTAGAAAAGATGCTACGGGTAATAAAAAAAAAAAAAAAAAAAAAAAAAAAATTGTTCTCATTGGTTATTTTAGTTCTTAAAATAGAGCCTACCCCGCACTAACAGCAAACTATGCTTCGCCTTAACCGGGAATTGCAAGAAAAGCGGGTCAATGAACATTTTCGAAAAGCGGTAAAAAAAAGAAGAGATTCGTGTATGGTTGCAGTGGGTAGTCCTGTGTCTTCCGTTCCGCTTGTGGCTATTTCTGTCACGTAAAAAGTATTTTAGATACTAGGTTTTGCGAGTTATTTCAAATATTGCTTGAATTTTTTCACTGAAAACGGATACGACAGCGATATCTGAGGAGGAGAACTTTGTGGGGCCAAATTTATTAATTAAATGCAAGATCCAGTTGCCAATGAATTGGCCCAATAGCGAAAGCAATGCGACACAGCTCGAAACCTCAAGTGTCCATAGTTTTAACCGTTCGTCATTTGTAGGGGTTTTTCTTCAGTTTTCTTGAATCGCTGCCAAGACTTTTGAGTATTAGAGATAATGTATGCTTCCTGGTTTCCGTTTGCCGCATTTGTGGCTTCGATTGTAAGAGCGGATTGAATTTTTATATGATGACGTATGCTAGTATTGATGTGTGGAAGTTCTGCATGAGTTCCTTTTCCCGTATGGCATTGTGGAGATTTCTTGGCTATGATTGGTGATGATGGTGTCGTTCCGTCAGTGATGTGGGCTTTCTTGACTGTTAGAACCTGATGTAACTCTTAAAGTACTAGTGTCGGCAATTTACAATACTCTATATGACTAAGTCCAAAACACGCCAGTGATCCTCAGGAAGAAGGAGTGAACGTGTCCGTAACGACTCAGACTCAACGACTAAAATCCTGTGTCAAACAATCACGACGATCTTTGGGAGCAGCTGTGACACTGCTTCTTGCTTTCTTTCGCAGGTAACCGGAGATTATGCATAGGCAGGGAGAGATGGTCATCAAGAGTATTACTTTCCGATGGCTTTTTCAAAATTCTGGACGTCAAAAAATGACGGTTTTGTAGAACTTCATTAGACAAATGGCTCCTAGCCGTCGTGTGGAAGCTTCCGAGTCCAAGTGGCAGTAAGTTCAGTATTCCCTAATCCGGTGTTCATTACTTCGTATATTGCGGACACTTGGAATCGCGCGAGAAAAAGCAAGGTTTCACTAACGGAAATGAATATAAAATAACTTAGGACTGACTAAGCAGTCAGGTTATTGATAATTCTTTCACACGTTTTTTTTTTGCTCGACTTATACAAACTTACATTCGCTGAAACAGAACGCGGATTCGGCTTTTCCAAATTTTATTATCAAAGATCGGGCGGTGCACTGTGTAATCTTGCTACTGAGCTCCCCGAAATTATCAGCGTGGTGTATCCGCAATCAAAAGTATATAAGACCAAGTCGGTAATATATGGTCCGGATACGAATGGTGCAATTTAAAGAAATTGTTCAAACTGAAAAACAGGTGGTGTATCGGGTACGAGTTACACTAGCCATGTGACTGGTTACCCACCAGTACTTTAAGAGACATCGGTTTGTCAACTGTAAGTGTGGAGGGGGGTACAAACACAGCGATGTGGACGAAAATTGAACGATTTGGCCGCCAGTCTGAAAACGGCTTGGCACCTTCTCGATCTTCTTTTACCGGTTTGGGACAGAGTTGGTAACTAAAGAGCCCGTTATTTGACGAGTACATCACTTGAGCCCCTTGAATCAAGGTACCACTGGAAAAGGTACCTCGCTAGTACTTATGCGTTCGGTAGAGTATGCTTGCTTAACTGAATAGTTTTATAGGTATTTCCGAAGCATTTTTTGCGATAGTTGTAGCAAATAGAACCGAGCAGTAATTCAGTCCCGCTATGGTAGCTGTAGTCGTGAACGTTCCTTGACTAGTTTCTGCAATTATCACACGTCAGTGCTCCTATTCAGTTTATTTTCAGCGAGAGAACTGTGATTTTTTGGGACGTAATATATTTTTGGAATAAAATAGTGATCGAGGAGACGTTTATCAGGCTTTAAACCGTCACCCCCCCCCCCCCCCCCCCCCTGTTCGCAACAAAATTGGACAACGAGAGATATTCCTTCAGATCAAGCTGACGGCGAATCATATTTGACAATGCAAAACGGATACGTCAGCTCAATTTTATTAGAGCTATACTTCGGCCCTTCTCGGCAAGGGTCCTCTTCAGGCTCAAGCTGGAAAATGACTTCACCCTTGCCAAGAAGGGCCGAAATACAGCTGTAATAAAATGTAGCTGACGTATCCGTTTTGCATTGTCAAATATGGCCAACGAGGTCGGTAAGATCCTGTCTTTCGTACTTTTTTGGTTTCCTACCGCAAACTAGATTAAACTAGGAGAGGGACGAAATGCTTCTAGCCATATGCGGTCGCCCAGACCGAAGAAAAGCACGAACCCTGTTTTGCGACAAGCCGTAAGTCACAGCAGTGCTTGAGATTACACCAACGCGGTTGTGACAAGCCGTATCGCCTAAACAGTTTGTTGTCCAAATACGCTCTTCTTGAAATCCAATGAGGAATTGCCGCCAGATATGCTAGACCAACAACAACAATCACACGTTAGATCTTGGTATAAGTTATCTAAATTTAATGGGTATAAGCGATTCGGCTTTCGGTTGATACCGAGGCAAAAATTAGCCCCGTGGAAAAAGTTAGCATCTACGAGTTCGTAAAGCTTGTCTGTCCGTCTGTTACCATGATAACTCTCAAAGGGGCTGAGACATTTTGTTGAAATTTGGTATGAGGATGCATTGCATCAAAGTGCAGGTGAAGTGAACGGGCAATCCATTTTTATGGAAACTTGATGGCTGGTGGGAGCAGATGCCCTAAATTGCTGCTTCTGTACCCGAACGAAATCCGACAACTGAGTGGAAGGTAGGGGTCAGAGTAACTTTGTGATAAGCTTCAAAAAACAAACTGGTGCATGGGCGTTAGAAAGTGATCGGATTCGACTGAAACTTGCCCAAAATGTTTAAATTATCCGCGTCCGAGAACAGTGTTGCAAGGAGGTCTTGGAAATATTGTAATACGAGTAGGGGCCGAACGGATAGAGTGATTGAGATAAAACTTGAAAGGTACAAAACTCATGGAACCGAGACAAGTGCTGTGGGGGGATTAGAGGTGGGTCCTGGACATTTTATTAAACGCTTTGGGACCAAATCGGTTGAACGATTGAGATAAACTTGGCAATACTGCGCCCATGTGACCTAATTGTGTTATTCAGATATCCTTGCCTGATCCAACCTCGTTGGGCAGAGTTGGTGGGGATATCACTGATGCGAATTTGAAACTCATAAGTCACTGAACAAAGTGGACTTTTTCCCAGATTGGTAAATAGCCAGATCAACCCAAAAGGGCAGTTTATGGGTGGGAACAAAGAAATCACTCAAGAACAATTTGAGGAAACAGGTTTGCCGGCGTGGTTTGGACAGGAACGAAGAAGTATTTCGGATGTACCGACGAGAAAATTCCAGTCGCCATACCAAAAAGTCTCGCACTGACGAATAGTGCACAAATACTGAATTTAACGACAAGATTTTTATCCATTCCAGATGTAAACGGACCGAAAAAGAGAGTTCCCATTTTACCGACAAGATTTTTCCCAGTCATTGTACCGAAAATGAAAAACAACAGATATTAGGATCTCGATCCGATCATCGGCTTGATTTCCCGACAAGGCTTTTGTCAGTATCATCTCCGCACCGACAGAAATTTCTGATTTCCAGACAAGAAGCTTCCTGATTACCGATCGAGCTTATGTCGGTATCAGAAATGGTATTCGGAAAGTGTTTTTATCATAGCTCTTGCCGGTACTGAAAACGGAATCCGCGCACCGTCTCCGCACCGACAAACGCGTTCGACTTCCAAACAAGAAGTTTCCTGATTTACCTAAAGATCTCTTGTCGGTATTGAAAACGGAATCCGTGAACCGAGAGACGTTGCCGATTTCCCTACAGTATCATGATTTACCGACAGAGTTTTCATCAGTATCAGAAACGAAATGAGGAAAGTTTTTGTCAGAGCTCTTATCGCTACCGAAAATCGAATCTGTGCACCGTCTCCGCACCGAGAAACGCTTCCGATTTTCCAACAAGAAGTTTCCTGGCTTACCGATAGAGCTTTTTTCGGTATCAGAAACGGAATGTCGCGGTTTCGGAATATGATCCTTGTTGCTCTTTTCTGGACGGACTTGATGTCCTGTAATAGGTACGCTGTGCGGATTGCAGATGGACCCGACACCGGGCACGCGTACTCAAGCGCGTGCTTTGGAGGCAGAGGCAAACAGTTTTAAACATGGCTAGGCCTAAGAGGAAAACATAAAAGAAATAGAAAATAACCGAACATACCTGGTTAAACGTACACACCAAGAAGTAACGTGTTGTAGTTTACTTCACACTATCGCATCTAACGGCAAAAAATAACCAATTCGGGGAATTTTAGGAAGGGCTCATGCGCAGCGACATCGCGTGTTTTCTCGACTATAAACCGCGGCTAGGAGTATTAAAGGACCCCTCGCATTATTTACTACTCAACTTACAGTATTTTATTTGAATACTTTAAAACTAGGCTGGGTTTTCAACAAATAACCCACGGTTCTGGCTGTTTTAAGCCTTTTCCGAGAACCGTTGACTCACAGCGAAAAGTTTAAATAACCGTTTTTTCTGGTGGAAAAACTTCTCGCAGACAACCGTCGACAGCGTGATACACATCGAGGGTAGCAAAAGACGGCAAGTGAGAAAATAAGCGTGGTTTTGTTAGAGGGGTTAGAATCTACCGTACGAAATTGGGGTATCCGGGTTTAGAAATATATGGACTGATTATGGAAGTAGGTTGCGTTAATATTATAGGTAAGACAGGTCCGCAGGGTGATTCTACCGTTCTCACGGATTCGCCTTCCAAAAAGCAAAGCGAGAATCCTCCGAGCGCAAGAACTATCGGATATTCGTTGCGCCTTCACTGACTTACAGAGATCAATTTTCACTCCCGACGTAGTGGATTCACTTTCCAAAACCGCCAGCTAATGCAGTAAATTTACTGTTCTTTTCGTGCTTCGTTGTGTATTTCTTGTTTTGCGTTCATTTATCTTTTGCTGTTGTTGTAGATTTTGTGTACCCTCTGTATTTGTTAAAGTTTAACCGAAAAAGGCTGGGATAGGACAATCTAGTTACCCATAACTTATTCACTTATAAACTGGCTTGAAGACCCGCTGGAAATACGTCATTTCGTTGTTCCGCTATTCACGAATAATCGATTTTCAAATAGTGGAATTCCGTGTGATTTGTAGTACCTCTATGCGCTTGTATTTTTGTTGTATGCCTTATGAGAAAGATGTAGGGTTTTTCTTTGTTCAGGCACTAAGCAATCTTCGCCAATCTCACCAGTACCCACTGAAAAGCCGCGTTTGTGTTGATATTACAATTTCCCACGTCATAGTAGAATTTACACTGTGTGGACGGACGCAGACATTATGAACATCATAACTAGAGCAGATAGTGGAAAATCCAAATAATTCAGTGTATTCAATTAAATGACACAAACATAAGTTTGCTTTCAGTTAAACTTTAAGCGTTCATTTACCTTTTTTTTACTGTGCAAATGCCTTATTACCAGGCTGCATGTATAAATTCATTCATTCAAACTAGCGGACAGCTCTGGAAAGGCGAAGTGAGTTTTAGCCGAAGTCGCAAGAACAGCCGATGCATAAACTAGCGAAGCTTCCCAGATCGTCCTTTTTTCTTGCTGCCAACTGACTTTTCGGAAACCAGCCGGAAGTCAACTGCAGGCAAAGGGGACATTTGTGTGTCAACGACTGTTCGATGCGTCTCGTTGCGGCACTCAATACGCTCTCGGAATGATCTATAATCCTTCAAGCGATGGTTAAAAACATGAGGCGTATTCTCGCCGTTCATCGAGGACTCCACTTGGGGAGTCCCCGCGTTTTCGTTTGTCCCGGGGACTCACTCCCCGTATTCTCGCGAGTCCCCACTCCGATTATCATCACCATCATCAAAGAGGACTCCCTTTCAGATTCGGAGAGGAATCAATTTTTGCTGGTGTTGGTTACTGCATATTTGGTGTTGGTTTGTTTGGTTAAATTAAGTAAAAACAATCAGAATAGACAAAATTAAACATAAAGTGGATCCAGACTAATTTTGTCAAATTGCATATTTTTATTTTCGAACAAAATACATGTTGGAAGCATTCCCCGTGTTCTCACTGTTTCTATACGTGGAGTCCGAGTGGAGTGACTCCCTCTATTCTCGCCGTTCTTCGATTCCCCGAGGAGTCCTCGGGGAACGGCGATAATACGCCTATGGTGTACATGGCCAACAAAAAATAATCCGTATACGACGCCAATAACACGACTGTTGAGGGTACGAAGTTTCAACTAGACTTCAGAGAAAATAAAATTGTGGGATTAAAGATCGTCTGTAAGAAATTCTGAATCAACATTAGCCGCGGTCGTTTTCGTCGTAAGTCGTTGTCGGTACTAAGAACGACGTTCAAATTTTGTCATATTAGTGTTTTCTTTGGCACGTTCTGTAAACGTCGTTTCACAAACGACGTTGATACGAAAACGTTAATAGTTGAACCAACTTAATATTTACAACAGCAGCTATAATAAAGTACAAACATGGGTTTTAGTATAGCCCACTGATTTTAAGCTTAGTTTACAAGTTTAATTTGTTTTGCCGAGAATTTTTCGCGCCTTATTACTGAACCGAGAAGTTAAAACTGACTTTCCGCCTCCGTTCGTCGTTTTAGGAACCGACGAATGAATCGGTGCAAAGAAAACCCCTTATTCTCGGCAGTCCAACGCCGTTCACGAACGACGTTATAATGAAAACGCTTATAGTAAACGACGGTTGGAACGGCGAACCGAACGACGAAAACGAACGCAACTACTGATGCAACGATAAGCCTCTAAGTTGAAAGATCTCCAGTCTTAAGTTGCGTTTCAAACAGTTAACATTAGTTACGATCTTTGTTATTATTTTCGTTCCTTAGGCCGCCGTAATAAGAAAATTAGCTCTTATCTCTTATTATATTCGTTAAAGGACTGCTAACTTTTAAGAACTGCCTGGACGACAGTCCACGCGAAACTGCTTGAAGGGAGGGCCAACCAAGAACTCAACGAACATGACTATTTACAAGCAGTCTTCAGCCCAATGGGTGGTTGTGTTAGTTGTGTGGATGAAAATTTGTTTAATTTTATGTGCGAGTGTGTGGAGCTGAATGATTTGAGAGTTGAAATATTAGGGAGCGAATTTTCGGGGAAGGTTGGTTGGTGGAAAAGTTAAAGGAGAAAAGTTTGTTTGGGGTTAGGCAGCTTGGAAGGTTTTTGCGGATAGGTTGGAAGCATAGAGAAGAGATTTTATAGGTAGGATTTACTAGAGGAGTTGTTTGTTTGTTTTGTATCTTGTTTTATATGCGATGGCCCTAAGGCTTTAAGCAATATATATCATATCATATCATATAAACCCTCGTTGTTATAACAATAGCTTACAAGAGATAAAATAAAAATTTGTTTCACTATATGATATTGTGAAACAAATGCATTTTTATTTTGTCTCTTGTAACCTATTGTTACAACGAGTCATTTATTTTATAACGTTTATTGAGCTTGTCTCTTCATTCGGGCATGTTGAGATATATGGTTTCCAATGAATGTTGGAAACAAAAATAAAACTGAGCCTCCCAAAAAGATTAGCCTATACGAGGTCATGACAGCTGGTCAACCTCTAATAATATCAGCTAGACGAAAATTCTTTTCAAAAATTCGTTCATCCATTATATCTCAACTATGTAAACGAACGTGGTTCCGAAAATATTTTTGGGATATTTAACGCATATGGAATGAGAAACGACAAAAAAGAATATCACAAAAATAGATCACACGCGTAACTCAAGAAGTATAACTGTTTGCACACATGAATTTAGGTGCAGAAGTATGACGGACAGTTTTTTCACGACGAACTTTCTGAGGTGCAAATGGAGCATTTGAAAACCTGGAAAATAATTATGTTACTTTATTGACATTGTAGGCTACATCCAGGACTGTATGATATGAATATGTTGCGAATAAGAGAACAGATATTAAAAAGCCAAAACATGTAGTCAAGCTCATCAGGAGATATTAAAGGACCCCTCTTGCTTATTCTGCCTTTTGCATTATCCCTAGCTCCCTTATGGACTAATAAACTCCTGGAATCTCCGCCTTTGGCCATTGTTTCGTTTTGTATATCTAGGATTTTTTAGCGCTTTTTCGGTTTTGCTGAGTTATGCCAGTCACGCAACGCAAACGTCACCGAACGCGTCAAGGTCCGCCGACAACTCTTTCACAGATAACATAAGGACACTATACACTTCAAAGTGTAACTTCCCATTTAAGACATGGTAGGCCATCGGATCTATCTTCTGTTTTGGACTTGCTTGGTTTCCGACGTTTTCCCTTCTTCCTTCAAATGACTGTCACTTGGGTTCCATTCCGGATATTGAAAGAAATAGTTGCATCCAGATATTCATCTGCATTTTTTTTTACTTTTTATCCGTATATCAGCTAAATCTTTTTCCTTTTATTGGTTTTCTTGTTAAGATCTATTTTTAGTTTGCCCATAAGGGTGGTTCCGAAACGCGCGACAAGATTCGGCGACGCTTGTACCCAGTCATGGTCTGGAGTCGCTATATGGATGGGATGATATAGACATTGCAATTGCTAGAATGTTTCTAATTGAACTCCTTCAATATAGGCGAACAGGACAAACAGGAACTCATGACGTAGTCGGCCACTGTCGAGACTTACTGGCAGGTGTTTCACAGAAACATTATTTTGTCCCCCCCCCCCCTTTGTTTTCCTACGTAACAGTAATTAGTACGTTATTATTTTCCTGATGGAAAATTTGTAGCCTGCGTAGTTTTATGACAGTTGTACGAAAAAGTTGCATGTTTCAGTTTCAGTCTTATTCATGTCTCAGACCGGGCCAATCTTAAACAGTAGTATCCAGTAGCATCCTGTCTTGCTCATAGTAGCATGCAGCAGAATGCAGTAACGCGGTAGCCTTGAAGTAGAACCATGTAGTAGCATCAGTTCGTACTGCATGCTACTTTTTCGTACCACCTTGAGACACATTTTTCATCAGGTTACCCCCCCCCCCCCCCCCGTTGCCTATTACCCGTATCTTTATTTTTTATATTGTTTGTTCTCAGTATTTATATGTAATTCGACCACTTTCTATTCTATATTGATAATTTTGGTTAGTTTTTATGGCACTTGCAGCCTCTGGCTCAAGTGCCATATACCGATCACAATTCCGTCTGTCGGTCTGTCGGTCGGTCCGAGTTTTTTTGTCCCACATATCCGAGTTAGGGTACTTCCAGATGTGCTAGGACAATGAAACTTGGCAGGCATATCAGGGACCCGACCAAACTAACCTGGAAATAATCAGTTTCCCGATCCGACCATATGGGGGGAAGTGCGGGGCGCTGGAAACTTGCAAATTTAGGGCATTTTGTCACTTTTTTCTGAGTTAGGGTACTTCTAGATGAGCTAGGACAATGAAACTTGGCAGGAATATCAGGGACCCGACCAAACGAACCTGGAAATAATCAGTTTCCCAATCCGACCATATGCGGGGGAGTGGGGGCGCTCGAAACTTGAAAATTTAGGGCATTTTGTCACACTTTTTCGAGTTAGGGTACTTCCAGATGAGCTAGGACAATGAAACTTGGCAGGAATATCAGGGACCTGACCAAAGTAACCTGGAAATAATAAGTTTCCCGATCCGACCATATGCGGGGGAGTTGGGGCGCTGGAAACTTGAAAATTTAGGGCATTTTGTCACACTTTTTCGAGTGAGGGTACTTCCAGATGAGCTAGGACAATGAAAATTGGAAGGAATATCACGGACCCGACCAAACTAACCTGGAAATAATCAGTTTCCCGATCCGACCATATGGGGGGGAGTGCGGGGCGCTGGAAACTTGAAAATTTAGGGCATTTTGTCACACTTTTTCGAGTTAGGGTACTTCCAGTTGTGCTAGGACCATGAAACTTGGCAGGCATATCAGAGACCCGACCAAACAAAATTAGGAATAATCAGTTTTCTGATCCGACCATTTTGGGGGGGGGGGGGTGGAGGGCAGGGGAATCCGGGAAACTGAGAAGTGTGTAACTTTCGAACGGATGATCGGATTGTAATGAAACTTCATAACTGAAGAGAATATATATCTGTAATGTCCCGTTTAAAGTCTTGACCGGATTCGGTAGCCAGGGGGGAGTTGGGGGGGGGGGGGGAGACCGGAAATTTCAAGAAACGGTTAGAATGGAGGGATCGGAGTGAAACTTGCTGGGAAGAACAAGCATCTGCTCTAGATAAGTCCTTTAGACCATTTTACTGGATCCGGACACTTATGGGGGGGGGGGGGCCCGAATTCCGGTGATGGTGGTTTTTTGGATTTTCACGATGAAACTTGGCAGGCATATCAGGAACCCAATCAAACTGACTTCAAAATAAAAATATTGTTGATCAGATAATGGTGGGGGAGTGGAGGGAGGGGAATCCGCAGGGGAATCCGGGAAATTGAGAAGTGTGTAACTTTCGAACGGATGATCGGATTGTAATGAAACTTCATAACTGAACAGAATATATATCTGTAATGTCCCGTTTAAAGTCTTGACCGGATTCGGTAGCCAAGGGGGAGTTGGGGGGGGGGGGGGGAGACCGGAAATTTCAAGAAACGGTTATAATGGAGGGATCGGAGTGAAACTTGCTGGGAAGAACAAGCATCTGCTCTAGATAAGTCCTTTAGGCCATTGTACTTGATCCGGACACTTATGGGGGGGGGGGGGGTCCCGGAATTCCGGTGATGGTGGTTTTGGGGACTTTCACGATGAAACTTGGCAGGCATATCAGGGACCCAATCAAACTGACTTCAAAATAAAAATTTTGTCGATCAGATAATGGTGGGGGGAGTGGAGGGAGGGGAATCCGAAATTTTCAGTCATGCGTAATTTTAGAATGGTTGATCGGATTCGAGTGAAATTTAAGAATTCAACAGAGGACATTTCTCCGATGATTTTTTTCATATCCGGACCGGATCCGGCAACTATTGGGGGGGGGGGGGGGGAAATACGTGCCCTGTTTAGAATGGAGGGATCGGGATGGAACTTTGTGGGAAGAACAAACAGATGCTCTAGGTAAGTCATTTGCTGAATCGGATTGGCTACGTGCACCGCGGGGGAGCTGGGTGGGGTGGGGGGGGGGTGGACCGGAAATCTCGAGAAACGGTTAGAATGATGGTATCGGAGTGAAACTTGCTGGGAAGAACAAACATCTGGTCCATATAAATCTTTTACATAATTTGACTGGATCCGGACACTTGAGGGGGGGGGAGGAGGGGTATCCCGGAATTCCGTTTTTGGGGGATTTTCACGACGAAACTTGGAAGGCATATCAGGGACCCGGTCAAACTGACTTGGAATAAAAAAAAAATCCTCGATATGATAATCTTGGGGGGGGGGAGTTGAGGGAGGGGAATCCGGAATATTGAGTCATGCGTAACTTTGGAACGGGTGATCGGATTCGAGTGAAATTTAATAATTAAACAGAGGACATTTTTCTCTTGTGACCTTTTTCATTTCCGGACCGAATCCGGCAATTATCGGGGGGAGGAATACTTGACCCGCTTAGACTGGTGTGATCTGGATCGAACTTCGTGGGAATGACAAACAGATGCTCTGGATTAATCATTTACAGAACAGGATTGGCTCCGGTTATTGTGGGTGGAGTTGGAGGAGGGGGAGGGGGGTCTGGGATTCCGGTGATCGCGCGTTAAGGTACTTCCAGATGTGCTAGGACGATGAAACTTCGCTGGAATATTGGAGAATCAACAACATTTGCTTAGAAATTGCTACTTCCCAAATCCGATTATTCGTACCAATCTTGACCGCAAAGTAAAAAAAATACTTTTAAGCAATATATGCATTTTCGTGATGCCCATCAGCCCATTAGCAGTTTTGCCTCAAGGGTTTTGCTTACAAATGAAGTTCCAGCTCCCTTATAGCGCGCATCTCAACCGCAAAGTCGAAACTTACTCTTGATCAATCAAATCATCTTGACACATGCAAGTGCCATATGAGCTTACAGCTCTTGTTAACTTATGTTTGACTTTACCACCTGCTATTTGGCTAGTCCGTAATTGGTGTTGAACTAAAAATGAATTGAATTGAACTGAGAGTCGCAGTCAAATTCTTACCTGGTCTTTCAAGCAGTGACGGTGGAAATTGTGACAACATCTAAATAAGACAATATCCGTCACCTTGGAACTTTCTGGCTCGACTAATTTTGACTGGCAAGACTGGCAAACGTGGTGACCTGAAAAGGAGGGCTTTCGATCAAATCAAATCGTTTATTCATTAAGAATCTTACTCACGGCGTGTGCCTAGTAACTGATTCCAACGTCAATATATAAATACACATCAATATATATAAATAAAAAAAAGGCAAGCGTAACTG
The DNA here is from genome assembly GCA_030848855.1 of Branchinecta sandiegonensis. Taxonomy (NCBI): domain Eukaryota; kingdom Metazoa; phylum Arthropoda; class Branchiopoda; order Anostraca; family Branchinectidae; genus Branchinecta; species Branchinecta sandiegonensis. The sequence continues at coordinate 1,243,312 of JAUPMV010000003.1, read as the reverse complement.
CCGAGTCAACTGCAATTCCGAAAGTTGGAGCCCGATGTGGACAGACGTTGATGTCTGCTGCGACCACTGACTTAGCGCTCACCCTTCGTCTCTCTGTGCCACACGTTTGTCGCGGAAACATATGAAACATGTGAACATAGTGTGCTAGACACTTAACCAACAAGTTCAACCTCGCGGAAACACCGTTATGTCTGATTTTGTTTGTGTGTGTGAAATGTCACAATAGAAATAAAATCCCGATGAAACCTCAATAAAAATAGCTTCAGGTATGGCATGCATTTTGGGTCAAAATTGGTAAAAATGTTGCCGAGAATACATGAAATGTAGCAGAGAATGCTGTTTTTGTCGCCGATATTTTTTTTGCGTGTCCGAGATCGCAATGTTGGTTGCCGAGAATGACAACTTTGTAGCCGAGATTGCCACTGAAAAGCGTGTCGCCGAGAAACGCAGATATGTCTTCGAAACCAAACATTTCAACGCCAATCTCGGGAACAAAGTCGTCAGTCTCGTCAACAAACAGTAACATCTCGGATACACTCGGCGTCTCGGCGACAATCTCGGCGACAAAAGCAGCATTCTCGGCTACATTTCATGCATTCTCGGCGACATTTCGGGCATTCTGGGCAACATTTCTGCCAAATTTGACCCAAAATGCATGCCATATTCAGGCGTACGTCCTTACCATTCTGTAAGTGAAGGATCTGTAGTTTTATGTCTATCTACTTGATATATTGGCTTTATTATTTGGACATGAATTTGCCGCTTAATATGAATTTCCCGCCAAATTCGAGCCACAAAACCACCTCAAAAATTTCTGGTCGAATTTGAGCCACAAAGCTTACACAAAGAGCGTGTTCCATCCTACTTACCGTAGTTACCACGCATAAAGTCACAAATTCTGCCCTTTTGTCGTCAAGGGTGGAACGACTTTTCTATTTTCCAGCGGAATATCATGACACGGGTGAATCTGACCAATCACGTGACAGAGTTTCGTGGTTACTACGCTTGGTAAGCAAATAGTTACTATTTCGACAAGGCTGGAACGGTCAGCGTAGCAACTTTTCGTGAGGTTGGAACGGATTTAGTAACTAATAGTTACTATTGGAACGAGGGTGGAACACGCTCAAACTATCGCGGAAAGACACAAACATTTTAGGCGTATTCTCGCCGTGCCTCGAGGACGCCACTTGAGGAGTTCTCGCGTTTTTGTTTGTCCCGGGGACTGACTCCCCGTATTCTCGCGAGTCCCCACGGACGGGGAATGCTCTGATTATCATCACCATCATCAAAAAGGACTCCCTTTCAAATTCGGAGGGGAATCAATTTTTGCTGTTGTAGGTGGTATGTAAAATTGAATAAAAAGAATCAGAATAAACAAAACCAAAAATAAAGTGGATCTAGACTAATTTTTTCAGCTGCATATTCATTTTTCGAACAAAATCCGTTTTAGAAGCATTCCCCGTATTCTCGCTGTTTCTGTACGCGGAGTCCGCGTGGAGTGACTCCCTCTATTCTCGCCGTTCCCTTCGATTCCCCGAGGAGTCCTCGGGGAACGGCGAGAATACGCCTTTTGTCGGATCGCGAAAAATCCTATAGGATACTAACAAAATCGAATACTCCGGTATCCAGGCTGTTCAATACAGATTTTATGAAAAGAAACAGACCAAAAGATGCTTGAACAAAAAAGGGTTTGACTAAAGAGGACCCTTGCCAAGAAGGGCTAAAAGATCGCTTGAACAAATCTCAGCTTGCTTATTCGTTTAGCAGAGTCAAATATTACTCTTTTTAGGCACGGCTCTGGAATCACCCGATAACACAAAAAGATAGATGATAGTAAGGATATAAGGAGTAACATATCTGAGGTTGTAATCTCGTTTTTTAGCACGCTACTGTTTATTTATACTTCCCCTTTCTCGCTCTTCGACCAAGTTATACCAATCAGGGGCGTCAAGACTGGGGGGGGGGGGGGGAGAGGGGGACACCCCCAATGTTGTCGGCACAAAATAATTGAGTCGTCGCGAAGCACTGCAATTTTTCGTCAAAACAGTTGATTTTTTTTTCATGAAAACAGTCGTTTTTCCTGAAAATCAGTCGATTTTTCGTCAAAACAGTCGGTTTTTCTGAAAATCAGTCGTTTTTTCGAAAATCAGCCAGTCGGTGTTTCTGAAAATCAGTCGATTTTTTTCAAAACTGTTTTTTTCTCTTGAAAACAGTAGTTTTTTCTACAAAAACAGTCGATAAAATTACCAATCAGTCGGTAAATGCCTTGTCCCCCCCCACCCCCAAACATTTTGGCTAGTAGCGCCTCTGATGCCAATAGTAAGTAGGTTTCTGACTTAAATCCTGGTAGAATGCTGGGCGAGTTAACCACTCGCTTATCAGTCGCTCAGCAAGGAAGCAGTGCTTGATTGCGGGAGATAGAATTCTGTCGAAAGATACTCCTTCCTGTCTGTCGTCTTTACTTACCATCAACACGAAAGCCCCTGCTTCGTAGCCCAATAAGCTTTTCTTGAAGGCTGAAGTAGTCGGAAACCATCACACGCTGGCAGCCCTCTTCCAGTTCAATCTATAAATAAAGACAGGACTTGGTAGACCGTCTAAAATAGGTCTTTACAGCTCGTCTTGATTACGTCAAGATCCTCCAAAATTCCTTATCCCAAAATTCTCCAGGAATTTAACCTCGAGTCCCGTAGGTTGAAACTGTGCATGGCTTCTGGTGACAAAATGCTTGAGCACCAAATCCATAGGTATATACTTCCGCCACCATTTGGGACTGCTCGCAAACGGCCTGCAAGAGCGGCCTCAGTGGCAATCTCAAAACTCCAACAGGTAAAGTGTGACCATATACGGTATGAAAAGACGTTTGCACCGTCCTTCGTGAAATTTTGTAATCTTTATTACTGTTTACATTGTACATACTGACGATTTCGACAAATTTGGTTTTTACCATCATAGTACGAGAAGAATAAAAGCGACATCTATCCATCCATCCACAATCGTCTCCCGAACTTCTCAGTGCTCGCTAGCCTGTCTAGTCTTCTTATTTCCAGCCCGGCCGTTAGCGTGATAAGACTATGAAACCATCAAATTGTTTGAGGTCGCTAAATGACCTGGACACTCCGCGTTAGCCAACATTTCGCCATTCGTCTCTGTATGCTTCCCAAAACAGAAAATCAACGCACCCTACGGTGTAACTAAAAAATGGACGACAAGAAATGGCTTTTTTTTCTTTCTTTTTTTCAAGATCAAAATACCTCATTGGGCTATAATATTTTGTCCGCCCCTTACTTTGAATCCCCTCAACCACCCCTAAATATAGGGCTACGGAGCCCATCTACGAACATGAGTTGTTCTCTTTTTTTCCCCTCCTCTTCCACTCAGTGACACAAGTGTGGCGCTTACTCTTTCCGTTTTTACATTATTATTATATTAGCTTTACTACCATATTCATAGCTTGACATTTACCTAAATATTTTCACCGTTACTTTTTACAATTAAAAAACTATTAAAAATCAAAATCAATGAATAGTATTCAAAATGATTATTGTAACATGACAAGAAGTGGCTTTCTGGTCCTCTATGAACTGTAGTATTAAGTGCTCAAGCTTAACGCATTTGTTAAGTTTCAACCGATAATTCTTTAACTGGTGTAGCCAGAAATGAGGCACTGGCAACCAGGCATAAAAACAAAAGAATATAAACCAACCTGAATAGAGAAGTCTTTCAAGATCTCGACTAGGGCATTCCGTAGTCCTGGAATTTCAGTTTTCGGCCGGATTCTTTCAATGAGTGACTTTCGATCTATCCGGCTTCCGGAATTATGGAGAATAGCGAGAACGAAGTCCGGATTGTCGCTGGCGTATCCCAAAAGCTGATCCCAGAGCTCCTTGTCATCGTGCCGATTGCAGAAATCAATAGCTTGTTCGATGTCGGCTAGGCGGGTGACGGTGAGCTCAAGGGCCTCCTTGATGTTGCCCATTCGATCTAAGAAAAGCCTCTAACTATGAAACTGAAATTTAATAGATTTACTCTTGCTAAAATGTATAATTCCTTTGTAGTTCCGCACGTTATTGCTTTGGCACCTTTTTGGAAGCTGTTTTCTTGCTCAGATATGAAAGACATTCGTAAATCTTTTTACAAATATGTAAAGTATATGCTGAGGGTTCCACCTTGGACAAGTAATAGCAGATTGTCTTCAAAGCATGGAGTAGCACGACCGATATCTGTTATTCTGGAAAGGCGAGAGCGCTTTAAGCGCTGCCTTAATGTAGCTCAGAAGATGCTTTACTCAGTGTAAATTCGTCAGTGTGTGTGGTTTTCTTTCTAATTTTTTTTTATGTTCTTTCCATTATTTCTGTTGATAGTAATGTTTTTTTTTCTCATTTCTTTCTTGTTCTTTTTCTTCTTCTTCATTTAACTACTCCGTATTTTTGTACGTTTGTGCACCATGATGAGCAACAAATCTATTATTATTATTATTACTATAATAGAAATTGACTGGTTTTCGGTTAGTGAGATTATTACTTCCACTCCCCATTTTCGTCGCACAATACCTACCTGTGCAGTCGGATTTATACAACACTGACGCTTCTACCTGAACTGATGGGGGAAATCTTCAAAAAGTGGCCCATCTCAAAGGATACTTGGCGTTTTTTTCCGCCAAGAGTCTCCGAAAACGCAGGAGGAACTTAGGTTAAGCCTACCCCTACATTTTGGTTTGCCTTTTGGATGTAAAGGCCAAACCTCGTAAATGTTTTATTAACATTCCCGATGAAAAATTTGTAGCCTGCGTAGTAGTATGGTAGGAGTACGAAAATGTTGCATGTAATACTTTGTAATAGCAAAGAATACTATCATTTAATGTGCCTCAGACTGGTCCAGTCTTATGTAGTAGTATGTAGTAGCATCCTGTCTTGCCATAGTAGCATCCAGTCTTGCTAATAGTAGCATATAGTAGTATGCAGTAACACGGTAGCCTTGAAGTAGAAGCATGTAGTAGCATCATTAGTACTGCATGCTACTTTTTCGTACTACTTCATAGTACTATTTTGAGATAAATTTTTCATCGGGTTATAATACTTTTGATACTCTTACTATAATTCTTACGAAATGAATAGCTTAAAAAATTGTATTGCACCTGCATTTGGTAGCATGAATTTTCTCCGTACATGCCCAAAGCTTTCTGATTTAAGAAATATTTGTCTAGATGGTGTAATCATGTCACTTCCCGAAATTTTGAGTAATAATAACCCTACCGTTATTACTCGAGTGGGCGTGTATATAGATAAATGTTTAGAATTAAGAAGAAGTCTGATCGTTTCAGTTATATTTTTTTTTCTGTATATGGCCCTGCTTTTGAAATACACTGATCTATCTATCTATCTATACGTCATTCTTGCAATAAAGGATTTCGCTTGATTTTTAGGATCCCAAGTGAAAGTGTGCCTATGAGATCTTAGATCTGTCCGTCCGCTTGTTGATCGCCATATCCTGGTGAATATTAAGGTTGAAAGTGAAGTAAAATTCATCGACCACCTACGCATACAAATTTAACGGTGGGGAAGGGGTTTATATATTCAAGGATGGAATCCGATTTAATTGACTGAAAGGTCGGTAGGAGTAAAGTGTAACCGGATCACGAACTCTGTAAAGTGCTTGTCTTGATCGGCTAGCTCAGCCGCAATCTGGAGTCACAGCTGTTAGTTTCCACTTTCCGGTTTCCGGATAATGCGGTCTGAATCCGGTAAACATGTCTGATGTCGGACGTGAAAGCTGACTGAGGGATCGATGATGGAATAAAACAGCAACATGAAGGAGCATATGCCAAGCGTTTCCTGCTAGCACGCTTCCAGTGAAATACGCAACTTTCAGAGTCTTGAAAACTTCCTAGTAAAGTTGACTAAATGGTCGGCGTGGGAATATAAGAGCATGTGTAAGTATTCCTTAAGCCCAAGCTGAATGATAAACATCAGCTGAATTTACCGTTGAGCTCCATTAAACATAATATCCATAAACATATGTTAATATCCGACCAGTTGTTGACGCTTGAAGCCCTCTCCTCCAATTTGTGTTCTCCGATCGGAAACTTACCTGTCCACGATCCCATCAATGTGATTCTAAATTAGAGAACTTTTATGGAAAATATTTTTTGAGTGTTTTACGATTGTTTTATATTTTCTTTTTCCTTTCCTACTGCGCTTACGCCCTTGGGCAGTGCGTCTTAAATCCTTCGATCATTCATAAGAACATATTTAGTAATATTTAGTGCGTTTTTTAAATCGGCTAAACTCAAGGTTCTAAGCTGCTGATGAAAACCGCTCTGCGACTTTCCCAGTATGCGGAATAGGGAAACCGAACTTACCAAGCAGGTATATTACTTCCGGTACAAAATCATTTTGTCTAGAGACTTCCAGGGCTTCCGAAATTGAGTAGAAATCGGACGAACGAAGGAATCGTAACAGTTTTGAGCGTCCAAATTCGGCATACAAATGAAGTAACTGATTGTGGTAAGGTCGGCTTAAGTCCCTGCTGTCACGCTGGTAAAGTGCATCCAAGTACTGTAAAACAAATAATGAATCGAGATAAAGGTAGGCAGATACTAAAAAGGATAAAACTGTCGAACCGTCGAGATATCGACTTGAAAAAAACTACTTGGCAGAGAATCCAGCTTACCTATGTTCTGAAAAAAAAATTTCAAAGGCGCAGCACAGTTTGGTACAACTTGACCGCTAGAGTCGTCCCTCCGAAAAGTTAATGCTACAACATTTAAGATAGGGTCAACCCTCAGATAAGAGAAGATGCAACGACCTACCAGTCCTCCACCCTGCCCGAACAAAAAAGTTCGACTTTCATCTAACTAGGGTATGTTCGAACCTAGAACATTAAACTTAAACATCAGATCAGAAAAAGATATTGAAGTTGGATAAAAATTAAGAAAAAAAACACATACTCGTGGTATCAGTTTCCGATCAACTATCATTTTTGGAATCCCAAAACGTAAGTGGAGGGATACCTATGACATCGCAAAAGTTGTCCGTCTGTATGTCCGTCTGTCCGCACGATCACTCTCGAGGGGATTGAGATATTTTGATGAAACTTGGTGGGAGGATCCTTTGGGTCAAAGTACAGGTCAAGTTCGAAGATGGGCCCTGTAGCCCTATATTTGAGGGTGGGGGAGGGGTTTCAAATTAAGGGACAAACGAAATATATTTAAACAGCTAATGTGATAGTCGATTATGGGGTAAGAAGACATGCTGAGTACGATGGTGAAAACCATTTTCTTGTAGGACAAGTAGTTCGTCCGGAATCCGGCAAAAAACGGAAAGTTGGTTAAAAGTAAAAGTTTCATTTGAAGTTGATTCGTTCGTCTCAAGGGTAAGAAGACAGGCAAGACAGGCTGAACACGATGGTGAAAACCATTTTCTCACCGGACAACTATTTCGCCAGGAATCCGGCCAAAACCGGAAAGTTTGTTAAAAGCGAAAGTTTTTTCTGAAGTTGATTAGAGACACATTTAGGGGTAAGAAGAGACGCTGAGTCTGTTTATAACAATCATTTATTACCCGGACATATAATTAGTCCGGAACCCGCTTTTAACCGGATTTTTTTTTTAGGCAAAGTTTTATTTAAAGTTGATTATATGTTCTTTATAGTAAGAGATCAGCTGGATTCGTTTCTGAATTTTCTTTTTTTTTTTGCTGGACTAGTAGTTCGCTCGGAATTCGGGCGCAGCCGGAGAAGTAAAGCAGGAAGTTTCGGTCAGTTTCGTCAAAATAGATATGGCTTATAGAGTTATATCTGAACTTGGTTTTCTCTGATGATTAGCCTGGCGAAGACTGGACCTAGCGAAGACAAGACCCAATTATCTGGATCAAATATTAGATTTTTGGGATCCCATCGAAACCTTTGGTCTTGTTCTGTAGGACATAGTATTTTATAATTTTGTTTTAAATATCATCGTTTACGAATCATTTCAAAGTACTGCGCCTAGGTGTCTCTGTCCTCAGAAACGCATTACCAACCACACACAAAGCATATGCATTTTTTTGTTTCGAAATCTATTAAAGCTTCCAGTGCCTCTGAACCATGGCGCTGTATGTGGGCGTTGAGCTGGGAGTTTCGTAAGCCAGATTGCCTTTTAAGTTTAAAAACATACCTAATATATCGCAAGCGGTGGGGGGGGGGGGGGGGAGCAGGCAGCAGGATAGATAATTATAGAAGCTGAGACTCACGTACTAGAAAGAGTAACTGCTTTTCAACTGAGAGCTTCGCCACAATCGATTCAACAGGAAACACATCCACATTGTCTGTCAGCAATGAAACTGTTTGTTTGTAGTCCAACTCCATCAGTTCTACGACTTTCACCAGAGCAGTATTATACAAGCGGTGCTTCCGTACGAGATCAAATACATCCAGTCTTTGAAGCCTGTAAAATTTTGCGGTAAGTCGAAACAAACCCAAGTTCCAACTGTCATACATCGCAACCTACTCTCACCTATTATTTATGGAGCAGAAAATTTAAGGAACCGGAAATCTTGAACCTCATTCGGAAGGAGTTAATTCTGAAGTATTTTTGCATTTACAATGTGTCAATCATCCACACTGAAGTCGCTAGGAATCGGTACGACCATCGGATGGTCTAGTGTCGCGATCCGGAAGTATATCCGGACGTATTTTGAACAGATAAGTATTCCCTTAGTTGTTACAACACGGTTTACATTTTCTTTGCTTCTTAGGGGTGTTAGATGTTGGAACCAATTAGCTCAAAATCTAAAAAACATTCTTGATACTCCTTCATTTAATCGTCAAATTAAACATAAGTATGAATTTTGAGAAATAGTATCAATTTTTATTATGTTGAGGTTGGTATTTATTATTTGTTGTGGGTGTTCTGAGGATGATTATTATCTATTTCGGTTTAATTTTTTTGTGGTTTTGTTTTGTGGTCTCGATTAGGAAAACTGAAGTTGATTTTTTGTTCAGCAGTTGTTCTGCATTAATGCAGTTTATTTTTTGGTTGTCAAATAAAAGTGTTTTGATTGTTTATTCAATAAATTTCTCTCTCTCTCTCTCTCTCTCTCTCTACGGCTGGGCGCAGTCTAGTTCAGAGCAGAAAACTTAAAAAGAAAGAAAAATATTTAGCTAGTTTACGGATTTTTATGGAGACATCCCATAGCAGTTTGCTCTGCAACAGCCCTCCAAGTTATTTCCTCCCTCTATCACCTACTTTTCTATATATCTCTTCGGTTTTCATCACCTTCAAAATCGCTTTGTCTGGCTGTTGGTGGCCACAGCAAAAAACGAACCTGCAATCTGAAACGAACATTCGGTTCCTCCAGTTCAGCAGCCTGACGAGGACCCTTGCCAAGAAGGGCCGAAATATCGCTGATGAAGAATCGTAGCTGACTTTCCATTTTTAGCCATTGTTTTAAAAGTGTCAAGTATCCACCTTGTGTTCGTTGAGATATATCGATACCGATGGCACCGCCCTAGATGGCGCCAAAACAGAAAAGTGATTGCTCGATTTGAACTAATCGACGTGCCATCTCGGATTCAGACTTCGACTGATGGCCTATGTAAAAAGACCAACAACTTGATGCCATATAACTCTGCGGACCTTCTTTCTTATTGATGCTGGTTAGCTTGTTGTTTTGTTGTAGTTTTTTTTTCGTTATTTGTCGTTTTTTTATAATACTCGTATTTTGTGTTTTTATACACTTTACGGGTAATAAAGTTCATTAATTCATTCATTCGATCCATCATTTAGTATAAAATTGCACTGTCTGGCAAAACTGTAGGACAGCGAAGTAAAGGATGGGATTGGGAATTTAATATTTCTTACAGGTATCTTATCCTGAAATTTACCGTGGATTCGACCCATCCTGATTCGAGTGGGTTCGACCCATCCTGATTGAGTATTTTGTTTGTTGGAGGCTTCGTGCCTTCAGCATATTTTTCCCTTTTTTTTAGTGTATATAAATGAGTTGTTATGTAGCAGCCCCAGTTGATTATATTTTGAAGTAAATAAAAAATAAATTATCCGAGGATATGGCTAGAAAAAAATTTGCAAAGTAGACAATCCAGCACTTACTTTAAATACAGGGCCATGGCTTTCTCGTATCCACCTTGGTTGACATACAGGATAGCAAGAGCGTTTAACAGAGTGATATTATCGTCATTCGACCCACTTGAGAGATGCTTGAGTGTCTCGTCGATAATCAGTTCATTCCTGTATACTGCCGACGGCCATTTACTGACCAAGTCGACGAACAACTGGAAAAGGTAGTAAGTAAGTAAGTAATTTATTTGTAGCCCGCCATTTCGAAAATGCAGAGTAAATGAAAGAAAATAAATAAAACACATAAAGACACAGTAATAAAGACATAGTAAAATAATTACACAGGACACGGATTCACTCTGGTCGAGTTTTATCGAAGTCAGAAGCTGGTGGATGAACTGGAAATCTTGCAGCAGGCCAAAGGGTGAACAGTTAGGATTTTCAACATTCTATCCGTCAACCACAACATTATTCGGAAACGTGGCAGAGCCTCCTTACAGGGTTTCCACATCGAAAACATTTAGAGAGTGACTCATGGCCCAAAACAGAGTGAAATTTTGTATTATGAAAAAAAAAAACGTGAAATGGTCCCTTTTGGTCGGAATCCCCTCTGCAAAAATGACACATCCTAATTTATTTTCATATAAAAAGTTGAATTTGTTACTTCTAGTCGGACTCCCTGCTGCAAAAATTACACATTTGGACGTTTTATGAAATAGAGTGACGTTTATGTCCTACGCAGGACAAGAGTGACAAAAACAAAATAGAGTGACAATTCACACTATCGTGCAACAGAAGATATGTATTAGCGTTATGCTTGTTTGGACGTCATTTGACTTGGGAGTCTGTGAATTTTTTTTGTAATTCCCGTGACATTGACATGTGAACTGCTTAGAAGAATTTGCCTTCGCGGGATCAGTGTCCCTAAGGCCCACTTCTATCTGACTATTACAGCTGCAAACTATGCTCACAATCCCCTCTGTGGTCCAATCGGTACAGCAGCGGCCTAGAAAGCAGAAGGTCCCGGGTTCAAATCCCAGCTGAGGAGTACTTTTATCTTTTAGTTCACTACTTATTTACGCTATCTGAATCCACTTGCCATAACAAAGTGCAACTGCTGGTGGGTCAAAGTAGTTCCTTAAGGCATAACAAGAAAACTGCTCGGATTTCATCCTGACATCCTACAAATCAGCAACAAAATTGCACCGTCCAAAGTTAACTCGAGACGAAAGTAACATACCCAGAACATGCCTTTACAGGGGGTACGTTAGTAGCCTCAGGTATGTCCGACAGCCCAACAATTTTACCGTCTACGAATTGTCTCTCGCAGCTACAGTAGAGGTATGCTTATTTAAACACTTTTTTAACTGTTCCACTACCTTGGCTTTATTACTTGCATATAACAAAGTAAAATGGAAAAGAAAAATAACAAAATTGATATGATCCTGACCGAAGATTAAAAATTAAGTGTCTTTTTCTGTGTGTATATATGAGTTTTGTTTATTTTCTTTATTTTCGTCATTTACTCCGCCTTTTCAAAATGGCGGGTCATAAATAAATTACTTACTTACTTACTTATATCAGCTAACAGCCAACTATTTCACGGTTATCCTGGCACAAACTTGAAGTAGAAATTCAATTTACTTTCTTTGATTTTGAATTTATCAAAAAGCCTTTCCTCTTTTGGAGGTGTCTGCAGGTTCGGACCGCCATCTTCTCCACTGAAGGTGCGTTACTCGTGGCAAACTTTTCAAATTATAAAATGCAAATCAGAGCCTCGTTTTTGTTGCACGCTGCAGGTCCACTTCTCGGCCGATTCCGGACTGATTCTTTCCACATCCGTTTTTGCACTGCAGCGCTTCCGAGGAAGACGGCAGCGCTTCTCGAGAATCACGGACTTGCTCACCGACCAAGTCCGTGCTTCCCTTCAAGATGCTGCAGCGCTGCCGCTTCAACCAAGAAGAAAGTGAATCCAAAAACGCATATTGTGCAAAAGCAAAGAAGTGCTGCAGCAGCGATGCGGCAGTGCTATTGCAACAAAAACGAGGCTCAGGTGTCAGCTGTTATGGAGACATCCCATAGCACTTTGCTCTGCAATAGTCCTCCTAGTTATTCCCTCCCTCTATCGCCTACTTTTCTATATATCTCTTCGGTTTTCATCACCATCATTAATTTCCCGACATTGTGACAATAGGTCACTCGGTCTTTATCCGCTAGCTCCAGTTAGCTGCTGGCTAATCCGAGGTCAGGCTCTGATCCATTTCATTCTAAGTATTTGGGTTACGGAATGAGTCCGTAGCCAGAACAGTTCTCTTTGATTCTTGGTCCAAGCAGGATCTCTCTATATTATAATTTATGGTAAGGACCAGTTTATATATTTAGTTAGGGACCCATTAGTGCTGTATTATTTATGTCTACTCCTGTACATGATTTGCCGTAAGAGTAAACTGATATACGTTATGGTCCATCTCGGCTAGTAGGCCTAGGGCTTGACTGGATATGTGAATTCCAGCTTCGCTAGGATGTGTGAACCAGCTTGATTAGGGATTTCTGGATTGACTGCGGCTGAGCTATAGAATTCCCTGAGACTTTCCCTTGTCTCTTTTGTCCGGTTTCCTGACTGGTCCTGGGGCTAGTGGGCACCTACGGTGTCAGAATGTCTTCAGCCCACACCCCAGGAACCATTAACTTCATTAAACCTCGCCCCCACTCGTCCATCCTCACAACACAGCCGTCAGCCGTGAATTAGCAAAATATTCAAAAAGTGACAAAAGCGTGAGTGGTTATTACAAGTATTCATGGTGAAAAATGTCTGGTTTGGGTTTTAGTTTTTTGTTCAGCGATCGTTCACTGTTAGCAGACGTTCACATCAGCATACCTCTACTGTACTTTTTCCCAGTGGCTACCATAAACGCACAAAAAACACCTATTGGGCGCATCTTACGGGTGCGAAAGGTCCGGGCTACTATAGAACTGAATAGGCTTACGTCGGGGTCTGAGTGCAAAAACTCCAGAAGCACACTCTCGTATACTGTTGAACTCAACCGGCCTGACGAATCAACGGGCAACAGATGGCAAATGGCTCGTAGCTGTTTTCTCGAAGAAAACTTTGCAAATTCAGTTTCCCAGAGTTGCCGGTCTTTACCTAGGTAAAAAGTCTTTTTAGGTAAACACACAATCCACGGAAGTCCAGGATCTTTCTGGCCCAGATTTGTTGTCGCACTTACAAACTTCTCTGATCCACTTGGATTTTGTGTTGGCTCCAACTCTCGTTCCTAATGAGAAACCATTTCTCAAATCACGCGTACACCATTGCCAAATACTGCCTTTGAAACCCCTGACAAACCAAAAATCTGTGTCTTGTATTTGTGTGGCACTTGCCTTCCGGCCAAGTGCCATATACCGATCACTTTTCCGTCGGTCGGTCGGTCCGGTGATCGCGCGTTAGGGTACTTCCAGATGTGCTAGGACGATGAAACTTGGCAGGCATATCATGGACCCAACCAAACTGACTTGGAAACAGTCATCTTGGGGGGAGTGGAGGGAGGGGGAGACACTCGTAACAAGTGCCATATGAGCTCGTAGCTCTTGTTGATGGCACTTGGGCATATTCATGTGCCATTTAACGATCGTAATGTCTGTTCGTCTGTCGGTCTATCCGGGTTTTGCTAGTTTGGGCACTTCCATACAAGCCAGGACGATGAAACTTGACAAGCATATTAGGGACTCTAGATAAATTGACTTGTAAATAGTCCCTTCCCCGATCGGATCATCGTGGGGGAGTGGAGGGATGGGGAATTCGGAATCTACTGACATGTATAACTTTAGAACGGGTGATCGGACGTGCAAGTGTCAAGAACAAAGTGTCTCAGATGTTCAGTTTCAAGTCTGGACTCGATCTGATAACTGGGGGTGGGGGGTGGAGGGGTGAACCGGAAATCTCTTGAACGCTTAGAGTCGAGGGATCAGAGTGGGACTTGGTTGGAACAACAGGCGTAAACCCTAAATACATTACTGACAAAACAGGACCGGATCGTGTCACAGTGGGGGGAGTTCGGGGGGCTTTCCCGGAATTCCGGTGATCTTGCGTTAGGTTACTTTAGGGTGTGCTAGGACCATGAAACTTGGCAGGCGTATTAGGGACTCTACCAGATTAAATCCGGAATCTAGGATATTCATAGCTTTGGAACGGGTGATCGTTTGTGAATGAGATTCGACAAGACTCAAGAACAGATGTTCAATTTCAAGTCTGGACCGGATCCGATAACTGGTGGGGGGGGGGGGAGCTGCAGGGGGGAACCGGAATGGTCACTTCCGCGATTCGATCATCGTGGTGGATGGATGGAAGGGGAATCCAGAATCTAGTGGCATGCATAACTTTCGAATGGGTTGTCGGATGTGAATAGAACTTGACAAGTGGCAAGAGTTAATGAATCAGATGTTCCACTTCAAGTACGAACCAATTCCAATGACGATGTGCGGACCTCGAAGGGGGTCGAAGGAAATCTCGTTAAATCCCTTCCAACTACTTCGTGGTCAGATTCAGTTGGGGCACACAATTATCACAGCTAGAGTATTTGCTCTACCATCGATTGAGTCATACGCGAATCGGAACCATAGTAGCCGACGACAAAACTTTCCTTCTGAAACAGTTGTCAACGAGCGGAATAATCATTTCAGATTACTAGATCAATCCCGTCTTCTGATGAAAGGAATATCGAGAGAGGGATCCGACCTTGACAACTGCAAACCTTGTCTGACAAACATGCTAACTGTTCTTATAATTGCCATATGAGCTTTCAGCTCTTGTTTTTTTAGTTATGTCGCAGCAGGATGAGATTGTTTTTCCTGGCTGTATCCGGCTACACGAAAGGGTTTCTAGACACATGCATGTAGGAATGATTCTACCAGAGACAAGCCGTGCATTTCCGGCATTCCGAGCGTCAGCATCCGACAAACAGGCTTCTTTGCCCGAAACCCAGGGAAACTAACACTCCAATTTCATCAGTCTCTTTAAGGCACGAGATTTATGAAATAAAGAAGAAACAGGCTGTACTAACTTACCAAGGACTTCAATGCAGACCTTCGCAGCCGTGTCGAACTGTTCTTCGTCCAGTAAATAGTCTATGTAGGCTTGACCAACAGAGATGCGGTTATATTTCCTCAGTCTTCTCCCTGCGGCAGTGCTGACATCTCGCAGAGCGTCACGAAACCGTCTGGAAAAATACATCCTTCTTATACTTTTCTGAACGAAAAAAAGAAAAGGTTTCAGTAGGATCCCAAACTAAGGTATGTTTTGACTCTCTTGATCCGGTAAATCGGATCAATGACTATCTATTCAAGGGTATCAGAATTTCCTGAACTTCCTTCCCTTCCAGTCTCCGCTTGGGTCCAGGCATATATATCCTGGTACAGCAAAAGGGAAAAACTGTCCTTAATTATTTTCCCGTGTACAGTGATGATAATGAGACGAGCCTGGCAAATTTGTTGTGTGATTGCAAGGAAGTTTGGGCATTACTTCAGGTTTGCGATCGGGCACAGAACAAGGTTCTCATACACCTGATCAGAGTACTTTTCCCTTCCAAATTTCTAGGGCATTCCCCCCCCCCCCCCCCCCCCACACCCAACCATTTAGGTACTTTATTTAGTACAGTAGAGGTATGCTTATGTGAACAGTTACTTTAATGTGAACAGCACAGTTTTGAGCTAAATGGTAGAATGAAGATGCAAAATACCTATATAGGTATTTTCAGATGCCCTTGATTGCCCAATTTGGCTAACTGGTAGTTAGCTTTAAACACAGCAAGTGCATGAGAATGGCAAAGTCCACTGTCAACAAACGTTCACATAAGCATACCTCTACTGTACTTCAGGGCCTCCAAAATCGCTCTCGACCTGACGAGTCGATGTACACTGTAGAAGTTTATCCGAGTAAGGATTAAAGTTAACTGCAGTGTTTGCTACTCGGATTAATGTTATCTCTCCTCAGTGGAGACAAGATTAATCCGAGTAGCAAATACTGCAAAAAAAATTTTTACAGTGTATTCACTGTCATCAAAATATCCCAATCCTTGCGGGAGCTGAACAGGTCAGAGATAGACGGCCGGACGGTGGGGCAGATTCGCAGCACCAAACGCATTGCTCGTTCCCGTTTATCATCCCCCCGAAACGACTTCTCAATATGTATTTCTAGACCAAGCAAAGCGAACATCAAGGGGCAGTGAAAAGTCGCTTTCAGTCGGGAATAGCGACTGTTTATAGTTTAACCGAATACGACTAAGATCCGACAGTTTTACACTGTCAGACAGATAACACAAGGACGCATGAACAAGGCACATTATGGATGCACAGATAGCACACGAGCTGAAAACCGCAATAATGGAAAATTCAGCAGATGCTTTTTGGCGTTTTTTCGGCTCTTCCTGGCAATGCTTGTTATGACTTATGCCTAAAAGTTCATGCATAACGTTTGTCGCGACAACAGATTACATCCCAAGTGTTGTCTGTTGAAACCGCGCATCCTTGTGTTGTCTGTTATGAAAATTCTGACAGTCGCACATCACCTATTAACCTAAATAGCACTGAAAACGCGATAAAAATGCGTTAATTCGTTTGTTCGCTATTCATACAAAACTGATTTCATCAATGAACTTATTCTTTCAGATTTGCAGTACCTCTCTGTGCTTGTCCCTCTATGCTTGAAGTATTTCGCAACTACAATGGTCAGCCATTGCAGGAAAAAATAATTAAAAATGGCAGTTTCCTTGCAAGATATATCTTAACATCATTTTCCTACTTTTAAATAATAAATGATGATTTAATCCGTAATATCTTTAAATACAATAGCTTTGGATATGTCAATACAAATAAAGACACTTCAAGCACTATCAATCAACTCGACAGGTCAATATTACTTATCTGATAACATTAAAATTCGAACTCGTCTCGTCTGGGTGAATTTTGGGTTGTCGTGCAAGCAGCACACAACCTGAACGTTATTACTCGCGCCCCGTGTGAAAAATACAAAATCCGTTAGACGAGTCAAAATAATTCAGTGTATTCATGCATCAGATGTAAAAATAATCTGCCTTTTCAGTTGACCTTTAACGAATTTTTTCGGGGCTAATTTCGACCACGCAATTACGACGGAACTTCACTCGTATCTTCATCGAAGTCCTCGACAAGGCTCTCTCAGAACCCCGTCACCTAATTTTTAGGTAGACTCATAATCCACGGAAGTGCAGGATCTTTCTGGCCCTAATTTGTTGTCACACTTACACACTTCTCTAATCCACTTGGATTTTGTGTTGGCTCCAACTCCCCGATGAAACATTTGTAGCCTGCGTATAGTATGTTAGTTGTATTGAAAAAGTTGCATGTTAATACTATGTATAATACTATCATTTAATGTGCCTCAGACTGGTCCAATCTTAAGTAGTAGTATCCCGTACCATCCTGTCTTGCCATAGTAGCACCCAGTCTTGCTAATAGTAGCATGTAGCAGTATGCAGTAACACGGTAGCCTCGAAGTAGAAGCATGTAGTAGCATCAGTTAGTACTGCATGCTACTTTTTCGTACAACTTCGTACTACTATTTTGAGATAAATTTTTCATCGGGATTGTCAAATACTGCCTTTGAAACCCCTGACCAACCAAAAATCTCCGTCTTATATTTTAAACCTCATTTCCACCACACAATTATGATGGGACTTATCTCGTATCTTCACTGAAGTTCTCGACAAGGCTCTCTCGGAAAAAGACGATTTTACTTACGAATGTTCTAGCAACCACTGGATATGGTCCTCCGCATCCCTAGGCTTGGCAACAACGACTGAGCGTGGACTGACCAGGAAGAAGCAATTTTCTTCTGACAAGCAGACTAAAATGAAATAAGGCAATCAGTTTGGTTGGGTTGACCGCGGAGTAGAGTAATATGATATTCTGAGCCGCGGGACCACCCGACCAACAAATCAGTTGGTGGACGACGCGGGGTGGTGGTAGCAGAGATCGTAGAACGGTGTTTAGAAGTGGGTTGCCGGGGGAATTTAAGAAAAAAAGGAAGAAAAGGGAATAGAAAGAGAGAAAGAAGGGAAGTAGCAGAAATGCTGTCTGGTCACACTTCTCAGGCGGTTTATTACTATTTGTCGCCTGTCTCAACTGCAGGACAACCTAGGAAATAAAGTCGCTGGTCATCTCCCTGGGACCTTTCTTAAAGAACACCTCTTGCTTGTTCTGCTTTTTACAATATACCTAGCTCCCTTATAGAATTATAAGCTTCTAAAATCCCCACCTTCCTCCATTGTTCTCAGAGAGAGAGATCGTTATATTTAGAAACTATCATAGTATATCTAAATTCAGTTTCTTACAATTATGAATAAAAACATACACTACGATTCAGCACTGAACACCTAAGTAAAAAAAGGCACAAAGACATGAGAATCTTCAGTTTTCGACTTCTTTTATTCTCTTCTTTTGTTCTCTCACTTTTTAACACGGCGCGTTGAGTTTTCAAATGTTTCGCGCACAGCCACCGCGTCGGAGAGCAGGAAGGCCGGGTAGAGTCGACAAGCGATAACAAGAAGATCGCTAAATTTAGGTGGAAAGTAATGGTATTTCCGAAGACGTTTTTTCAGATCCAGTTCATAGTGATAAGGTTATTTCTAGTAAGAGTTGTGCTTTGAAGCCTGCAGTCGCGCTAATACCTTCCCCTTCCCCACTGCTTCTCTAGCGTCTCTATACCAGAGTTGCGTTTTGCAGATACCATGGTATCTGATACCACGGTCTAAAGTTGTTTTTGCAGTTATCGTGGTATCTGATATTCAGATACAACGGTCCGACCGTGGTAACTGATCGTAGTATCTGAAAAAGTCATCTCACTTTTATCCGTTTTTGTCAAATTGGTGGGAAAGAAGTTTGGCACTTAGTGATGTGACTGAATATCAGTTTTTCCTTTGGGATGACTTCGAAAAGCGGAATTTCAGCAATTGTCGTTTTTTCAGAGCAACCGCATATCAGATACCAGGGTAACTGCAAAAACGGCTAATTGCAGATCCAGTTACCGTGGTAACAGATACCATGGTATCTGCAAAAACGCACCTCAGGCTGTAACAAATCACTGGAACTTACCAAGATGAAAGTCATTTGGTTTCAAGTTTTCAAAGTCCTTGAGGGGCCATTCGACAAGAGATGTCTCTGTGTAAGACTCAGGGTGATATTCGACAGTCCTCAAAACCGGTCGTTCCTGTCCATCGTAGGGCGTTGACAGGATAGTTAACTGGTCTCCTAGGTGGCCTATTCCGCAGACGACGAACTCAGTAGTGAAAAGAGACACTGAAAACAGAACTGTCACTTTATCCGTAAAAAACAGTGAAAACCTCCAGTGATGAAAAGAGAAAAATACAGAGACGATATAAACGATAAGAGTTGCGTTTTATTTGAAGTTCATAGTACAGCGGGAGCGGACAGCGAACTGTAAGTTGGCGTTTTATTCCTGGCGGACTACGTCAGAAAGTACGCTGAACTGTTCCCTGCCTCACCCAGCGTACACACTAGCGGGTTCGCTGGCACTCAGCGGGCGGCCCGCTGGCAAATAAAACGACTTCGGGCACCCTGCGCCTTCCCAGCGTACGGCCCGCTGGCGAATAAAAGGACAACGAACAGTCCGCTGTACTATGAACTTCAAATAAAACGCAACTCAGGTTCCTTAATTGACATACTCCGGTCCGGATAGTGTTAACACAGCCTGCTTGGTTTCCCTATTTCTGCGAGTAACTCTTTCCTAACTTCTAATTTTAAAGTGAAGAATCCTTTGGGAACTTTAAATAGTAAAATCCAGAACTTTCGTAAAAAGGCTGACAACATTCTTCGTCATCGCAACCTTTTTCCTTTATTATGGCTACTATGGCTCTTTAACTTAATACTAACTTCAGCGGGACTAATTTCAGGGTAATCCAAGAAGTCTGGAGGTACATTGGGTATTTCATCTATAGGGAGGGGAGGAAGGGTCTGAACAATTGTTGCAAGGTGTGAGTTTAACTTATTGCAGTCTCCGGTTCACTTTCATCGAGATTGAAGTCAACACCCTGTTGAGTTTTACCTGTAATCTGCTTAATACAACGGAACCACTGGCTGGGTTTCGACTCGAAA
This sequence comes from Branchinecta sandiegonensis, assembly GCA_030848855.1. NCBI lineage: Eukaryota > Metazoa > Arthropoda > Branchiopoda > Anostraca > Branchinectidae > Branchinecta > Branchinecta sandiegonensis. Next base: position 1,223,109 of record JAUPMV010000003.1, on the reverse strand, counting down.
AGGTGGTTTACTTTCTTATCAACATAGGTGCCAGCAGCAGCCCTCGTCATCTTTCTGATTTTATTTTTCAGTTTATTGGCTTGAACCCGATTGCCTTGCCGGAACAGACGTCTTTTCTCAAACACCAGAGATTTGATATTTTTCGTTATATATGCGCGATCCGAAGAGAAGCGTTTTGTAGTTTTCTCGGGAAAGCAAGTTTTATACTTTTCTAGTAATGTTTCCTGGAGAACAATAGCTTGATTTTCTACCGTACTTGCTGTTAGAACCTTCTCCCAATTGTCTTCACAAATCCATTCACCGAATTTCAGCAGTCCTTCATCGGTGATGGGTCTACTTGTAGTTGTAGTAGTCGTATACTCAATTTTTTATCTTACTCTTAGGATTAAGTTCTAGCGTAAAATGATAGCTGCCGCCAAGTGGGGGGGGGGGGGGGCAGCTAAGGGTTCACCATAGAACTCGGCCATGTTTGACAAAATAACATCCAGGGCAGTTCCGCCCTTAGTGGTCGGAAACTTTACAAGTTGTCGTAGGCCTAGACCTCTGTTAACGGAATTAATAAGTAGCTCATTAGCATCTTAGCATAAGAATACCACAACCAGGATATTGACCAGAGACATAATCTGCACTTAGCTGAAGCTTTTCCAGAAAAGCTTTTCTGTCATCAGCATTTTGTCCGGGAGAATAATAAAAAACACAAACCACCATTCCATTGAACTGACGGGGAAGTCGCTTTGGTTTTGTGTATACCCACATGATCTCGTCATAATCATTCAAAACAGGGACTTCAATTGCTCTGGAGCTCAGTCTTTCATGTGTATAAATTGCTAAACCACCACCTTTCTTACCTAGCGGGTGATCATCGGGTCTAAACTTTAAAAAATTATTATACCTACTTATAAATAATAGCTCAGGATTTTGGTGTTGAACCTCAGTTATGACTATCACTGAAGCTTCTACTATCCTAGACAGACTTTCTAATTCTACTATTTTATCACTGTTTAAACTTTCACCAACAAACTAGGGAAATTATTTTCTTCTGAAGAATATTCTTTCGTCTTAGTCTTAATTTTAATCTTGGAATGAGGTTGAGGGGTTGATAAACCCAACTTCGAACTGTGACCAACTAAATCATCAGAATCATTAAGCGGTGAGAATCTATTATGTGTTTGCCACACTGCTGAGCAAAACGTTGTTGTTGAGAGGAGCTCAGTAGGTTGGCTTAGAAGTGGTGGAACTGATAACTGAGGGATAGGAAGCAAGGATCGACAGTCCGAAACGCCCGACTTTGTACAACTCTCAGTTAAACCAAGAATAAATAAGGGAAGAATTGAGAAGACTTGAATCATGGGACGTTGTTTTCTGCCCGATCCTCAAGTACCGGGGGTGGAGCCTATTCGGCGCCTGTCCAGACCACAGAGTAATTATTGGCGCTATTTCTTCTGATCGCCGTGCTTCGCGTCAAGGAAGTGCGCCAAATTCAAATTAAACCGAAAGAGGCCGACATTTTGCCCTTCTCCCTCCAACAAATCGCTGCTACCACTAGTTTAAAAGACGAGACAAGGGGCTAAAGTACAGTGAAATGATAGAAGTCGTGCAATCCTACATTCAAGGATGACGAAAATAAAGGCAGAAAAGGACCGATTTGGACTGAACACTAAAGTTTAAAGAAGGAAGGGACACGCTTCCAAACATTCATGCAATCTCTATGGCAGATTCTTAGTGATGAAAAAAAAAGACTGTCAATAGGATGGATGAAACATTTAGCCAACTACCCGAGATAATGATATACATTTTGACCAAAAATAAAAAAAGGGTTATCTCAAATGTAGACGTTTTGAATGGTACTGTACAATTATCATTTTCAGTAAGCAATTAAAATTTTAAATTAGGAAATACTTCAAGCCAACTGTTTTTGGCAACTAACCGAGAAATGTTATGAACTGAATCGTGTGTTCAGAGTACAACTTAAAAACAGAACATAACAACTCTTTGAGTACAGTTCGCCAGCTATGCCCGAATTCCAACTTGAATGATGTAAAAACATGATAATGAAAAAAAAAAAACGATTACGAAAAGGCATAGACAATGACAAATTTGGGCAGATGTAAATTGCAACTATCCGAGATAATGATCTACCTTTTGGACCAAGAATAATAAGTTGTTATCACAAACTGATACGTCTTGAAAGATATCCTGCAGTCAGCAATCATTAATTTCTGTTTTTCGCAACTACACGAGAAAATGATATGAACTAAATTTCATGTAGAGTACAACTTAAAAACAAAACATAGTAACTCATTGAGTACATTTTTCGACAGCTAAATATTGTCCAAGCTTAATACCTTTTCTACAAGCGATTCTTTACAGTCCTGAGAAGACCAAAATAAAATTACTAATGTTTACACCAGTCCTATTGAATCTGAACTAAATGCATGCGTGTTAGGTCTATGCTTCAGCGTTCAAGTTGCTGAATTGCTCCCCCGAGTTATCAGATGCCGCATTCCCTTGGGCTTCACCGTCTTTGTGAAGGGTCGTGACAACATGAGCTTCATATTGCAAATCTGACCCGAGATTGAAAAGGAGTTTCCATTTATATAATCCTCAGAATCTGCACTGTTTGAACTTCCCGCCTTTTCTGACTGCTTCATCACTTTTGCTCTGGAGGTAACACTTAATACTGCAAGAGGCAACCCGTGAAGCTCCACCCAGGCTCCACCCCCGATAAATTAGATCGGACGAAAAGAGATCTAGGATGCTGACATCGGGGTTATGTGAGTTCTCAATTCTTCCCTTATTTATTCTTGGTTAAACCGTTGTTATTTGAACTTGGGCTGGGTAGTTTAAAGAACGACTTGACCGTTCTTCGAAACGAAAAAAATTCGCCCGACTTGACCGAACGACGGCCGTTCTTGGACAGGCGGGCCTGGCCTTACGGTTTGCTCGTCAGGCCGACCAGCTGAGGTAGATCAGATGGACTCTTCAAGCATTTGACCGAGTATGCTCAAACCCGCCGAATTATTATATTATTACTATTATTTATTTGATTTCTTCAAAACTGAAGAGTGAATATAAAATTGTAGACAACAAGACATCATCAATTGACAAA